>MU223871.1:1184291-1197243 GCA_018584345.1 Thuja plicata | reverse complement strand
ATATAATCATATACTGACAATTATGGATTTATCATTTTATCATTATGTCATATGAGAATCACGCTTCTAACTTCTTATTATTATCATTATATGTTTCAACTTTGAAGTTTCGAACTAATGATGAATGAGCATTGACATGTTAAATGTATGGAATCTATGAATATACATACATATATAAATTTATAATATATATATACATATTTTTCAAAAATGTCTATATATATACCCGCGGAACCAAGATCCGGCCCAAATTTTTTTTTGCTGAATCCCCGAACCCGAATCCAAACCAGAACCAGAATCGGCTTCTTAGACGAAAATTAAGATGCCATCAATGGTAAAGTTATGCTCTAAATCTGAAGCATTGCTATTAAATTTTCACTATATGAACCCCTTGCTATTGCACAATTATGACTTTCAAAAAAATCTGATTACAACCAAATGACATTAAGAATTCAGTTTTTCACAATTTTTTTGCCTCTCAAATTCATCTAAATTGACATCTTCAGCCATCAATCATAAAAACACTATGTTTACCTGCCAACGTATAACTAAAATCTGAGTCCTAGAACTCAAATCTGGAAGTGATTTCAGATTTGTTTAAAAAAAAGGTCTGATTTTCAAATCTCAGGCTAATGTTATCAAAATTACGAATCCAATGATGCAGTTCTCTCAAACTCTCTGATACTTGAGAAGCCGGCAAGGTATTCACTGATAATTTACTTCTGATTTTTACCAAGTCTCATATCAGAGATGCTTTTGATTTGATATCCATTGATGGTGAAGAGAAATCACTCAGCCTGGTAAGTCAATCGGTCCCCACTTTAACTGCTAACAAGCATATCGTTTTTGAATCCTTCGTTCTTATTTTCAGCCTGCATATAGGCGGTCGATCTACTTTCCATGTGCATTGAATTTTGGATTGGATGTTGAAAGGATTTCAACACCCAATTTATATGGGCTTCATCCAAGGAGGCATCTCCATGTTTGGGCTGACTTGGGCCTCTTCCATTAAATTCGTGCCTCTTGGAGTTACTATTATGGCTTTCAATTAAATTCATGGCATTTGGGATTCAATTTGAGGCTCCTTGAATTCGTGCTCACTATTAAATAAGATGGGTCTGCATTAAATATTTGCCATTGATAAATGTTTCATCTTTTTCCTGAATGGTTCTTGATTCTTCCAAGGCCGACCTCCTATGCCTTTTCAAATTGACGTTTCCCTATCCAATAGGCAATTTCGGGACTCATAGCAGTTTTGAGCAAGGCTTTCAAGTATTTTGGAGATTCAACTTTCATTTGTATTCACATTCCTCTATACCAAATCGGGTTCCCCTCATTAAAATTGTGGCTATTTGAATTGAATCGACAGCTTCTTCAATGGTAATTGGTTGGTTGAAAATCCACTTTCATTCACAGGTTCGATTTTTTCATTGAATGAAACCACACCATTTATTAATAGAATCAGACCATTACTATATTTTGAATTCATTGATGGGCATTTGAAAAGATCACACTCATTGCCATTAAATTCAGATCACCGCCTATTAGCATTTGAAAAGTGCACCATAGATTATATGAATCTCTCCATCATAATGAAAATTGCGACCACCTTAGTTGTAGATTGCACCATTTCAACATTCAAATAGGCTTTGAACTTTTGCATTTAATTTCAGTTTTGTCTCCCATTACAATGGGGCTGTTCCATTATTTTTTCTATGCACTGATTAAATGACGAAGTCTTAATTTGAAACTGCACCTCTTTGATTTGTAAAGTCGATGCCCCTCCTTAATAACAATCATTTCCCATTTCTTTCATTTATCCAATGTGTAGTGATCCACGTCAACTTTCGTTATGTCCTCTCATTAAATACTTGGCTCCCACAAACCAAAATCGAACCCAAGCCTTGGCCAAATCATCTAATTTGGAGCCCCGTCATTTTATTAATTTCCTCCCATAAGATCAAATTTTGCAATGTGGTTGCATTTTTCCCTCTTCCATGAAATTTGAACCATTAAAATTTGACTCCAGCCTTATTTACAAAGTTGATCCTCCAATAAAATTCACAATTTCAAGGCATTTTTAAAAATTTGATGAGAGGTTGGATGGATTTGTGGTGAAAATTGCTTATTAACCTCGGAGTGGAAACCACTACCTACTTAGGCAAAACCATCAAACATCGAGTGGAAACCACTAGTAAGTTAGGCAAAGACTAAAATCTCGAAAGTGGAAATCGCCATACACTTAGGCAAAACCATCAAACGTCAAGCGGAAACCACTAGAGAGTTAGGAAAAACCATTAATCAACAAGTAGAAACCACACTTCCAAGTTAGGCGAAACCTCTATACATCAAGTGGAAACACTAATGACTTAGGTGAAATTTGAGATATTTGAGTGGAAATGCAAGGCTTCTTGGGTGAAGTATGCAATTGCTTGGTGGAAACACACATTGACTTAGGCAAGGCATTGCAAATATGAAGTGGAAAACATCACCCACTTAGGCGAGCTTGAAAATTCAAAGTGGAAATTAGGCTTGACTTAGGCAAGTGCATCTAGTGAGCAGTGGAAATCACCATGGAATCACCATTACATGATATACTGAAGGATCATTTTCTCTGTGGGCTGATATATTTACTTTTAGTTGGATACATAAGGGATCTGCTAATTGGGCTTGACGGAACCAAGCATGCCTTATATCGCAGAGAAGGGAGAAACACTCTGATAGCCTCTAAGAGGGCCATGTGCCACATTGCTGCCAGCTGGGTAGTGCTAACAGCTTGTTGTGCGTGATATTTTTTATTTTGTTTTGGGGCATTTTGAAGCTCCATGTGTATCATGAATGCATTTTTTTAAGGTGAATGACAATATTTGTGTTGTAATAAAATTACTTGTACTCTTGAAACTAATTCGATGATTTCAGAGCCAATTTGGAATGACAATGCAATGCAGGTCTTTTCTTTGCTGGTGAATTCATGGAGTTAGATGAGATCATAGTGTTTTTTTGTCTTGTGCCATGTTTATGTTTTGTTGAAGCCAGAGATTAACAGTTTGAAATCTCATTTGTTGTTGGCTTGGCATGGGATTGTTATAACAGCCATCAGCACCCATGCTATGCCATTCATGGTGCCTCAGTGAAATCTCAGGGCAGCATCCTTTGTAATTAACCGTGTCTGGATCGAAACTAGCTACAATATACCCTCTTGGGTGAAGGAGATTGCGGCAAGAGGGGTGAGGGGGAATTGGTACAGGAATGACTGAGATGCAGTGTGGTTTATTGTTTATAATTTTCTTATTTTTTTAAAACAAAGATAAAATATAAAGAATTCACACTAGGATAGGTGGCATAGATTCTTTATCCTCCACTCTGCTGTGCCTGCACAAGGATGGCTTCCTTTACAAACGTAAGATTGCCCTTTCACTTGACATGATGTTTGAACTTTCAATTTCAATGCATTTGCACCCATTCACACACAACACAATAAAAGACAGAAAAGTGGTTTGCACAATGTAAATATCTGTTATACTCACTAAAAGATGGTAAATGCAAACAATGGGAAGAATGGTTTTTAGATGGCTAAATATGGATGGTTTAATATTTGGTACCAAAAGGGTTTGCTTTCTCAACATTGTTTTTGAAGCTTTGTTCAGGTAATTGATTTCTTACTTTATTACAGTTTAAGTGAACCACAACGACAGGTGGTATGGACCAGCAACATCAATATAATTCGTCATGCTTGGATTGAAGAATGCATCATATCTAGGAAAAGGTTGGAGTCAGAACCTTACAATCTCAGGTAATGTACTCCATATCTAATTGGAATACACATTAATGAAGTTAAGGATTGGATTTTAATGATTCTGTATGTTTGTTGAATTTCTTTACTTACAAGTACATTGTTATTTGTGATAAGTGCCTATATTTTGGATGTAGTGTTTGACTGTATTCTTGAATAGAATGAGATCTGAAGTATGCTGTTGTACAGGAGTGACGAGGAACTTCAGTACATTCTTGCTTCAAATTGTATTAAAGTTAAATCTGGCCCACATTCTATATTTGAGAAGACAGTAATACAATCAAATATGGGGAGCAGTTCAGTCACAAAAAAACATAGTTCTTCCAGCATACAATCTGATATGGAGAACAGTTTAGGCTTTGATAATCAAAGGCCTTCCAGTAAGGATGAGATCAACCCTGAAAATTTCAGAGCAGGAGCACATAGTGAACAGCAGATACATTATTCAGCTGGACATCACTATGATCTTTTAGAGCTTAATGGAATTGATAATGTTGGCCATCGTTTTGAACTATACAATCATTCTGCTGACGTTGTAGAGAACATGAGTCAAATCTTACTTGGGGTTCCATCCCACTTTTATTGACATACATCATGTCTACGTATTGTGAATACTTAGTTTAATTCCACCAAATTGGGATGAAACTGAATATAGTTCTGCACTTCATGCAGAACATTCAAGTTCCAATATGTCGGTTTCCATCCCAATTTAGAATCATTGCCGATGCCAGCGAACAGCAGATATTTGTGTGGGATAAACTTAAACTCCGGAAGAGGCCATTGGAAAAGATCCTTTGTATGTTCTAAAATGAGGATTTATGTCAACAGTCAAAGGACTTCTCTCAGCTAATTAGCTAATCCTTTAAAGCAGTGAGAATGCATCCATTTTTTTGACTGCAGTTACCATCTTTCTCTGGATACTTGAAATTTCAATAGGACATGCACTAAAATGAAGAGACTGGAAATGCCTTGCAGTCAAATGACATCATATTCAAAATGCCTCTCAAATATCCCATGTGGCATTCAGCCGTGTTGGAGAATACTGAAATGTGGTATTGCTACTGTTTGGAAGATAAGAGCATACCTTGTCCAGTTACCTACAAATTGTTCCAAGGAACAAATAATTTTAACTTGCACAAGCAAATCAGCTGTAAGTGTAAATTCACACCAAAAACCAGAACCCGGGGGCTATGCAAGGCGGTTACATTTTTTAAAATTATTTTTAGCCTCTCAAGGGCAATTTTTAAGCTTACTTGGTTTAGAGCATATTTCATGGCAAGTGTTAAGTTGTGGAGAGCTAGCCATCTACATATTTAAGAAATTCATTGAAGTTGTCTTTTATGTCAAGTTGAATAGAAAGTTTCTAGTTGGACATTGTAGCTCATTGTGGGAAATTTTGACATGACCCAATAAATTGTATATAATTTGTTGATATATAGTTTATCCTTTTTGAAAAATAGATGTATTTTTTGATTGGGATTACCTACATTTAGTGCCATACGTGCATCTTTACCTACTATATGTTTCAAGAGTAAAATTTTTTGCTCCGTTGGTTTGAAAACGATAACACTCAGACCAAGACTTGGTTGAGGACTTACAAACAAACTCTCAATGATAATTCACATGTTCAGAAAACTAACTATTTCATGAAAGTACTATTGAATGTTATCTATAGACTTGAAAATAGTGAATATTGAGATTTCCCCAATAATCTTTATAACGTGTGCACACAAGTTGTTCCTTTTTAAAGAAAATGAAATAAGCAATTGTGCAAGGAAGCAATTGCTTGTTCTCATTGTGTGGAAACTTTCTACAAAAGTAATATAGTGTTGTGTTCACACATTTCTTTTTCTTAAATGACAGTAAGATACAAATGTGTATGAATGAATGAATGATTTTAATGACGTCCACGAGACCATACAATCGAAGGGATAAAAAAGCCCATAGCCTTAAGCAATTTCCATATTCCTTTCCATTTTTAATCTTATGTTATGAATCTTAACTAGAAAACCAACACTTTGGTTGATCTTATCCTCTTCAAATAAACTGTGCATGTTGTCAACTTTCAAAACCATTTCATATTGAGCTCGAATATCGTCATAAGTTGCGCATTCAATGCGAAAGTGCCATTCAGTTTCAATTGCGTCCGTCTTACAAAACATGCAAGTTCTCTCCTCCCAAGCCTCTTTGGGCCTCTTCCATCTACCTATCCCAAGTGTGAGATGACGTGATCCCATCCTCAATTGTGCCATTAACAACCTTGCTTTCGCTTAAATAGAAGCCCCTAAATACGCTTCTCACCATGCTCCTTGGTTGGGTTAAACTCTTGAATGTAGTAAGCCTTTTTTTAGATCAATGTTATTAGTCCACATAGCACTGTGAAACTTCTCTATGACAAACTTTTTTATGCCCACATTTGTATTAGGACACTCTTGTAGCTTAATGTTCCATTTATTCAGCTACTTTTTATTTTGCTTCATTCAAGTTTTCTTTCTACAGTTACGATCCTCTTTCTTGACAATTTTCGGCCAACGTTGGTTATGTATGTTTTCAACCTTCTTTAATAACTAAGTAATTGAATTATTGTTGATGTCTCCAACGAAAAAGTCCCATCTTTTGCTAAAAGAATATCATAAGGTACAATGGTTTTAACATTGAGATTGCTTGTGATTAGGTGCTTCTGAATTCTCTCTAGCTTTCTCCATCCACACTTTGACATGCTGCCACCCCAAACCTTGCAGCCAAAAGAGCCATCGGTGTGACCAGCAAACCGAAAAGAGTCTTCTTAGTTTTCCAATTTCAAAGTTTAGTTGTTCTGCATTTATTCTGGAGTAAATACAAGGCTTTCTAGCCCCCTTGTATCTTTTTCGCTCTACATGTCTCCCAATTGAGCTTATAATGAAAGTCAATCCCAAGATACTTGTATTCTTTCACAATTTCCAACGGGCCACCTTCTAAAAGGAATACAATATGCTCTTCTTTTCTCCTTAAAGAGAAAATCATGATTTTGGTTTTGGTAATGTTCCCCTGCATCTCAATCTCTTGGCAAAAATGTTCTAAGGCCCTTAAATGATTTCTTAATCCTTGAGCAGTTTTTGATATTAAAGTAAGATGATCAACGTACAAAAGAAGCTTCACCACATGCCTTGCCAAATGAACACCTTCCACATCCGTTTTGTTTAACCAAGTTTCTAATTTATCAATGTATAACCTAAACAAGGTTGGGGATAAAGGACATCCCTGTTTAACACCAATGTCACTACCAAAACATTCACCTTAACTACTTCTGATTTTGGCTCTAACTCTGTTATATAATCTATGCACTGTCACTCTATACTTATTAGGGATACCCAATTCTTCCATTTTGTTCCATAACTTGTCTCTAGGCACCGTGTCAAAGGCTTTTTTAAAGTTTACAAAACAACAATAAACTTCTTCTCCCTGTTTGTCTCTTATTTTCTCTATTGAATGTTGAAGAGTGATGCAATGGTCAATGGTGGAATGTCTAGGTCTAAAACCCGCTTGCCCTCTTGCCCTTTTCCACTCACCTTCTCCCCAATTGCTGATTCTACGTTCTATCATGCTCCCAAAAAGTTTGCCAAAAAGTGGGTTAACCATAATAGAGCTGTAGTTAGATGGATTATTGATATCGCCACTCTTAAAGAGGGGAATAACCACACTAGTTGTCCAATCTACTGGGAAACCATCACAAATGACACAATTGAAGATTCTTTTTATGTGAGGTGCAAGGATTTCCACTCCGCATTTTAAAAATTCAGCTTGCAGCCCATCAATATCACTAGCTTTACCACTTGCCAATTTCTTTATCTCTAGTTTGATATCATCAACCGTGAAGAGTTCCTCTGATGTATTCATTGTGGGAGGAGTGTTCTCCTCTTGTGGACGTTCATAGAGAAACTTTGCATACTCAAGCCATTGCACATCTGTAATAGTGTTCTCAATTTGTTTTCTCTCTTGCTGCAACCCTTTTCAAATTTTTTTGGGATTGTGCTTTCCAAGGAATATTAACTCTTTCCTTCTTGCCTTAACATACTCTTCTTTTTTTGCTAGAATCAATTTTGTGTACCACTTCTTGAGTTCTTTGCTTACGTCTTTCCCTTTTATAGATCTCTTTGTTGTCTTACATTCCTCATCGTACCATGGATTTGCCAAAAAAGTATTAGTAGCCCTCTTTCTACTACATGATCTTTTACATGCATTTAAATCCCCGTGGATTATAAAAATCAACAATCTACTACGAATATGCTTGCATTCCTCATTAACCTTGTCATCCACCAAGAGGTTATTTATTTCATGAAATTGTTGCTCAAGCACTGCATTGAAGGTATTCTTGTTCTCCTGATTTAAGAGGATTTTGCCTTTGTTAGCTGCTTTCTTTTGCATGTGGGGATCTTGTTTATTGTGTGGACTATTTGAAGCGAAGTCCAACTTAACAAATAGAGGCATGTGATTGGATTTCATCTCTATAGGGAAAACACCAATGTCAAACTCAAGCACTCTAGGTGTAAGGTTTTGTAAACAAATTACATAGTCAACCACACTATGCCCATTGCATGTTTTGCATGTGATAGCCCCTGAATTTGGCCAACCTCTCATCCCATTGCAAATAACCATACCAAACAAATTACACAATGCCAATAATTCTATTCCAAAATGCGAGACACCTCCATTGCCATTTTACGACTCTTTTCCAAGATGATTTCTTCTTCTTCTTTTTCTTCTTCTTCTTCTCTCACTTCCCTCTTCCAACAATAGAGGATTATTTTCTCTTTTTTCACTTTCAATCAACTGTAGTGATTGATTATTCGCTATCCTAGCATTGAAGTCCCCCACTAACAATGTGTCACCAATGGTGCTGAATATTGAAATATCTTTTTTCAATGATGCATATAGATCTTCCCTCTCTAAATTCCGCCTCTTATAGAACTTAGAGTTTTGCGGGGCAAAGTAACAGGCAACCACCCTGAAAGTTATCTCATTCATTGTAATTTGCAGCCAAATATACTATTTATTGGGGTCTTCCTTTTCAAATTTTACAATGTCGTACTACTTCTCATGTATAAGCCTTGTAACCCCACTATGCCCTTTACATGTCTCATTCCCTTTATTCGAAACTGAAAAATTTCTTGTAACCTTCAAAATGTGGTACCTTGCAACCATGATGCTCATGTGTTTCTACAAGAATGATAATATCATTCCCCTCTCCTATGGGCCCCACCCTAGGACCTCTTCTCCATGGATAACCTCTGCAGTTCCAACTCACAACACCTAAGCAGTCTTGTGGTGCCCCTAATTCCTATTTCTCCTTCGAGAAACACTCACTAATTTGGGCTTTCCCATTCTTCAACTATGGCCATTTCCCTTCATTTCTTGTTGTTTTTACATTTTTCCACTCCTTCCTTTGTTCTATTTCTAAGAATCATATTTTTATCCTCTAGAATTTTCAAGGTAACTCATAGATGTCTATCTCTCCCTCCATCTATCCACTTACCTATCCTATTTGCTTGCTGAATACCCACTGTCCACTTCAACTGATCTCTAAGAAAGACCCTTGTCAGAGTGTCAGTTCTCTCTTTTTCTCTGAAATATTTCAATCCTTTGATAATGAGAATTGCCACTTTTCTACGCTTGTCTTGTTCTTCTTTTATTTGTATTTTGACTTGTTGTTCAATAATTCCCTTTTGTTTGTTTGTTGATCTGTCAACAACTTGGGACCAAAATTTGGCTTCTTCTATATGTGCCCTTAGTTGAGACTCTTTAAATTCCATATCAGCTAAGGTTGATTGAATTTCTATTATTTGCGTTATGTCCTCTTCTTTCATTAATTCCAAATACTTACTTCCAGCTGCTCTCCATTGCTCCAGTTCCTATTTTATGGTTTCTAGTTCTTGTTGTCCTACCTCCATTTTGACCTGCATGCTTGAGATTTGTTCCTTTAGAGTTTTGTTTTCCCTTTCTATTTTTCTTGTGTACTCTAACGCTTCATACACTTTGTTCTCTTCTTCCCAATTCCTCAATTCTATCAACTCAAGCCTCTTTTTTATGTCCATGAGCCCCTCTACGTAAAGTTTCGAAGACCAGTAAGTGGTGTTGAAGTTGGGCTGCTTAAAATTTTGCTGTCTAGTTTCTGTTTAGTGCTGTCCACTTTGTCGTTGTGTCTGTTTCTCCTTGATCCACAAATGACATGAGGTTCTCGCTAGTTTCATCCTGCTCTTGAATCCTCTTGATTTTCCTCTCTTTCTGCCCTGTTAGATCCACACTAGTTTGGTCAATCTTGCCTGAGATTGCATTCACACGCGGTAAAATCATTGCAAAATGCTTCTTATGTGATTGTTTTAACTTCTAAGTCTGCCTCCTTAAAACACCTTTGTACTATTTCGCATTAACCAATATCAGTCTTTCGTTTGCATTACTTGCTTTCTTTTGAAGAAAATCTAGCATGACAGCCTCCCAAACCCCTACTAAACCTTTTGTAGTGACCATAGGTCAAGGTGTTGCATGTTTGTTTGTTTGTATACTGCTTACACCCCTCCTAATAGAGAAGGTTCAACATTGGACCCATCAACTGAAGATTGGCATTGAAACCAACACCTCCCAGTATGCTTGGTTGAAAAAAAAGATTATTACTTGCTGAAAGATGAGAAGCATCTATATTTGGATCATGACAGACCACTGTTAGACTCTTTTCTGACTCGCTCTAATTGAGCCCCACTGTGTAAAGTGCCAGGTGTAGTTTGTGCCTAAACCAGTTTTGTGTACTGTGCCAGATGCGGTTTATGTTTAAACCAGTTTGTTTTAGTCTGCAACAGATTTGGTTTAGACCATCTTTGGAATGAAACAACAGATAAATGCATTGAAATAAAATAAATAAAAAAGTAGCAGCGGGCCTTGACTCGACAAACCTATTGAGAATGGAGACGTTATCTCCCGTTTCTGCTGTGGGCCCAACAAACACTTTGAAAGTGGAGAGTTGAGTCCTTGCTACCCCTTTGTCTGCTATCTGCTCTGTTCAGTGTGTCTTGTTAGCTCTGTATTGCGAATCCCTGACCGCAAAATCCTAGTTTGCCATAGTTCGTCGTCGATCTCCTTTGTTCTCGACTATCTGCTCCAAAACAATGCATTTCTATGATGAAGTTTTGATTCACTATGATAGTATAATTTGTGAAACCTATAATTTTTCTCATTTTAATAATGTATAATTTGTGAAAATTAATTATTTTTTAAATAGTAGAATGCTCTTTAAAATCATACTTTCTATTTAATGAAGATGGTAAGAAAACAAGTATGTATTTCCATTTCAAATTAACTAAGTTGTCTTGCACTTTATAATTCAAGATAATATTATGGTCAAAGGATATTTTTCGCCAAAGTCATTGTACGAATTTTTTTAAAAAATAAATAGAAAACTGTGGGATATGTAACATTTGTGTTTAAGGTAGGTTTTTGAAATGCCTTTCTCACTCTCTACTGAAATCCTTCCATGTAATGTTGTTTGTCATCTGTTGGTGTTAGCTTGTCGTCTATTGGTTTGTCGCATGTTGTTGTTTCATTGCTCGCTATTGGTTCATAAATAATTGTTGTTGGTTTTCCATCTATAGGTTCACTGCTTGCGAATGGTCGTGTCCTTGTTTCTACTGATTCCCCACCTTTGGATTCTTCTTGGCTACGTGTGGATGCTCCTACTTCTTTCTTTGTCCTATGCTAAGGTGGTTGGGTTTTTTGGTGGTAAAATGCCTCCCACTCTTTCTCATCCTTCTCGTAGGGGTTGTAATGTTCCCACTCCGAGAGTAGCATAGGAGAGAGAGAGAGAACGTTCAAGTACATATCATATAGTAGGTTTGTAGTAAGAGCGACTCTACGGTAGACTAACAAGTCCATACAGTAGAGAAGATTCCAGCAAATGCGATGGTTGTACGATGTAGGTTGTATTGTATGCAGGCCATATGGTAGGTAGGTCGTATAGTAGGTAGGTCGTACGATATGTGTTGTGGGCCATACAGTATGGGGCCGTAGGGTATAGGTTGTGTAGTATGTGGGCCGTACAATATGGGGTCATATGAGTTGTGTAGTGTGTAGGTCGTACGATGTGTTTCCTTACTTTGTTGGTGGTAGGCTGTCACAAAGGTATTGCCTTTGAATACTTAAAACACAATGATGTAAATGCAAGAGAATGATAACACCAAATAGCCAGAACAAGCGACAAAACAAAACTAGATTGAATAACAATAATACTCCAGATTAAAAATATCGAACAAAAAGCAGAGCAGAATAGGGTGAGGAGTTAGTCCCACTGAAACTGCCAAGTACCAGATAGGGAGGGTCTTTCACCTTCGAAATGGCCACCAGCAAAATTCTAACCGGAATTCGCAATTACAGATAAAATATCAAAACTCAACATGAGAAATACATCCTACACATCAGTCATAAATACCTGTCGGACAACTCCTGAGGTGCACAAATAAAGAGGACAAGACAACACCTACACCTACGCTAAAATAAAAGATGGGCCTGAGATAAACTAAATCAATCGGAACTCAAATACAATTATTATTATTTATTTAATGATTGAGATATTACAGTCCTCCCATCCCAAATATTGCTTGTCCTGAAGCAATCACAAACTGGGGTGTTTAAAAATATGCTCGCCTTCCCAGGTGGCGTCTTCTAGTGGTAGTTCCTTCCAGCGTACAAGAAATGCTTTGACCGTGCGTATCCTCAACCTTTTCTCCCAAATGTCGATGATCTCGGCTGGCTCTAACACTAACTTCCCTCCATCGAGGGGTGGCAGATTTGTTGAGACAGTGATGTGTTGACCCATAGCTTTCTTCAGGCAAAAATTGTGAGTCGTTGTGTATACGACTACCTTCCGACAAGTCCAATTTGTAGGCAACTTCACCTGCTCTCCGTACCACTCGGTAGGGTCCGTAGAAACGTGACCTCAACTTGTCCTTTCCACTTGTCTTCAGGGAAGATTGTCTGTATTGTTAAAGCCAGAGGTACACCAAATTGCCAACTTCTAAACTTCTCTATTCGGTGTCTGTCGGCATACATCTTCTGCTGGTTCTGGGGCCTCTGAAGATTTTCTTTGAGAGACTTCAAAATGTCCAACCCTTCCTCTAGCCAATCCTTGGCCCTCGG
>MU223871.1:1164760-1175179 GCA_018584345.1 Thuja plicata | reverse complement strand
TAGGACACTTTAGGACCCTCTTTGACCCCCCTAGGACACATTGAAACACTCAATTGTGTCCCAAAGGGTCCTACGATCTCTTGGGACACACTTGAATGTTCCAATGTGTCAAAAGGGGTCATGAGGTCTTCTTAGGGGTCCTAACGCATGAGAAGGTTTACTAGGACCCCTTAGGACCCTCTTTGACCTTCGGGGACACATTGGAACACTCAAGTATGTCCCAAGGGGTCCTACGACCTCTTATTATACACTTGAGTGTTCTAATATGTTGAAAGGGGTCATGTGGACTTCCTAGGGGTCCTAACACATGAGAAGGTGTACTAGGACCCCTTCAGATCCTCTTTGACCTATGGGGACACATTGTAACACTCAAGTGTGTCCCAAGGGGACCTACGACCTCTTGGGATACACTTGAGTGTTCCAATGTGTTGAAAGGGGTCATGGGGACTTTATAGGGGTCCTAACATGTCATAAGGTGTATTAGGACCCCTTAGGCACACAATCAAGTGTTCCTAGTACAACGTATCACGTGTTAGGACCCCTAGGAATTCCCCATGACCCCTTTCGACACATTAGAACACTCAAGTGTGTCCCAAGAGGTCGTAGGACCCCTTGAGACACATGTGAGTGTTCAAATGTGTCCCCAGGGGTCAAAGAGGGTCCTAGCACACCTTCTCACGTATTAGGACCTTGAAGAAGACCCCATGACCCCTTTCGACACATTGGAACGCTCAAGTGTGTCCCAAGAGGTTGTACGACCCCATGGGACACACTTAAGTGTTCCAATGTGTCAAAAGGGGTCATGAGGTCTTCTGAGGGGTCCTAACGCATGAGAAGGTGTACTAGGACCCCTTATGACCCTCTTTGACCACAAGGGACACATTGAAACACTCAAGTGTGTTCCAAGGGGTTGTAAGACCCCTTGGGACACAATTGAGTGTTCTAATTTGTCGAAAGGGGTATGGGATCTTCTTAGAGGTCCTAACATGTGAGAAGGTATACTAGGACCCCTTAGGACCCTCTTTGACCCCCGGGGATAGATTGGAATACTCAAGTGTGTCCCAAGGGGTCCTATGATCTATTGGGATACACTTGAGTTTCCAATGTGTCGAAAGGGGTCATGAGGACTTCCTAGGGGTCCTAACATGTGAGAAGGTGTACTAGAACCCCTTAGGTCCCTCTTTGACCCCCGAGGACACTTTAGAACACTCAAGTGTGTCCCAAGGGGTCCTACAACCTCTTGGGACACACTTTAATGTTCTAATGTTTCAAAACAGGTCATGGGAAGTTCCCATGACCCTTTTTGAAACATTGGAACACTCAAGTGTGTCCCAAGAGGTTGTAGGACCCCTTGGGACACAATTGAGTGTTCCAATGTGTTCTCGGGGGTCAAAGAGGGACCTAAGGGGTCCTAGTACACCTTATCACGCGTTAGGTCCCCCAGGAAGTCCCCATGACCCCTTTCGACACATTGGAACACTTCAATGTTTTCCAAGAGGTCCCAGGACCCCTTGGGACACACTTGAGTGTTCCAATATGTCCCCAGGGGTCAAAGAAGGTCCTATGGGGTCCTAGTACACCTTCTCACGCGTTAGGACCCGTAGAAAGACCCCATGACCCCTTTTGACACATTGGAACACTCAAGTGTGTCCCAAGAGGTTGTAGGTCCCCTTGGAACACACTTGAGTGTTCTAATGTGTCCCCGGGGGTGATAGAGGATCATAAGGGGTCCTAGTACACCTTCTCACGCTCTAGGACCCCTAAGAAGTCCCTCTTTGACCCCTAGGGACACATTGGAACACTCAAGTGTGTCCCAAGCAGTCGTAGGACCCCTTGGGATACACTTGAGTGTTCCAATGTGCCCCAGAGATCAAAGAGTGACCTAAGGGGTCCTAGTACACCTTACGCATTAGAACCCCTAGGAAGTCCTTCTTTGACCCCTAGGGAACCCCTTGGGACACACTTGAGTGTTCCAATGTGTCCCCGAGGGTCAAAGAGGGTCCTAGTACACCTTTTCACGCGGTAGGACACCTAGGAACCCTCTATGACCCCTTTGAAAACCTTTTGGATGCCTTATACTGGTGTAATTAACGTATATATTAATGTCCTATATAATATATAATATATATGCTATACTTTATTTAATTATATATACAACAATATTTAATATATAATATATAATACATATCATATTGAATATATATTTTTTACTATATATATTATATTGTATCATATATATATATAAATATTTATTATAATATAAAATATATATAACATACAATTTAAATATTATGAATCTTCCCGCCACCTTTTATATGTAAACCTTGAATTTTTTGATTTAGGTCTAGCCATTTTTTTGGGTACCCAAAAATATCGGGTACCTGATTAGGCTTGTGCTTTGGTGTCAGGTTTGCCCATGTGTACTTACACCCAGGCCTACTAAAAAGTCAACAAACATTTTCATACACTTTTGAACGAGTGAAAAGTGGATTTTTTTCACATCGCCACTTTTTGGCCTCTCATCTTCTTGCACATACCCTCTTCTCAATATCTTACAAGGACCAAATTTCTTCATCTTCAGTTTACCATATGTTCCAATAGGAAATCTTCCTTTCTTCAAATGAACCATAGCTGCATTACCAACTTCAAAAGTCTTATGTCTTGTTGATCTATACTGCACTATCCTTGTATTTTTGATTACTTTGCTCCAACTTATGTTTCACTTCCTCATGCAATGTCTTCATAAACTCAACAAACTTTTCACCTTCATGACTTCTCTTCTCTTCTCGAGAAATATCTCTTAAGTCTGATATACCTCTCGGTTGTATGCCATGAACATATTTCAAAATGTGTATTTCCAGTACTTCTATTTACTGATCTATTATATGCAAATTTTGGTTGTTCCAATATCGATCAAATCCCAATTACTTAGTGTGTCTCCAACTAAGCATCTCAACAAGTTACCCAAACTTTGGTTTACAACCTCTGTTTGTCCATCAGTATGTGGATGAAATGTAGAACTATACCTCAACTCAGTGTCCAACTTCTTCCAAAGTGTTTTCCAAAAATAGCTAACAAACTTACTGTCTCGGTCAGAGATGATACTCTTTAGTAATCCATGCAATCTGACAATCTCCTTAAAGAAACTATCTATTATATGTACTACATCTGATATTTTTCTACATGGTATGAAATGTGTCATCTTAGAAAATCTATCCACAACAACAAATATGGAATCATTACCTCTTACTGTCCTCGGTAAGGCAAGAAACAAATCCATATTGATATCACTCCAAGGTTTCTCAGGAACAGAAATCGGTGTATACAATCCAGTATTCCGTCTTACTCCTTTTGCAACTTGACAAACTCCACAACTTTTCACAAATTTCTGAACATCCTTATACAACTGCAACAAAAATTACCTATCCTTAAGCAAGCTCAATGTCTTATCAATTCCAAAATGTCTAGCCAAACCACTACTATGTTTTTCCTTTATCAAATTGATTATCATTGATCCTCTCGGTATGCACAACTAAATACCTTTGAACAACATATCTTCTTGAATGAAATAGTCTTCATACTTACTCGGTTGATTTGGAACAGGTGCTCTACACATTCTCCATTGCTCAGAAAAATCAGGATCATTTTCATACAAATGCTTCATATCATCAAAACCAAGAACCTCAATTCTCATTTCAGTCAACAAGGATCTTCTTCTACTAAATGCATCAGCAAATCGGTTAGAAACTCCACTCTTATGCTTTATCACAAATGTGAAATTTTGCAAATACTCTACCCATTTCATATGTCTCTGATTCAACTTATTCTTACTACCCAGATACTGTAAAGCCTTATGATCAATATATAACACAAATTCACTCGACATCAAATAATGTCTCCATTGCTTCAGAGCTTGAACAATAGCATAGAATTCTTGATCATAGACAACATATTTCCTTTTAGCATCATTCAACTTTTCACTAAAGAAAGTAATAGGTTTACCTTCTTGAGTTAACACAGCTCCTATTGCACTTCCACTTGCATCACATTCAACTTGAAATACCTTGTTGAAATAAGGTAAGGTTAACACAGACAATTCAACAACCTTTTGTTTCAAATTCTCAAAACTTTTTTCAGCTCCATGTGTCCATTTGAATTCTCTTTTGTCTCCCCTCATTGTCTCAGTCATATCATTACAAATAGAACTGAAATTTTTGATAAACTTCATGTAAAAACTTTCTAATCCATGAAATGATCTTACCTCACTGACATTCTCAGGTGTAGGCAAACTAAGTATAGCTTCAACTTTCTCAGGATCCATCTTAAAACCATCAGCTAAAATCACAAAACCTAAATACACAAGTTCTTCTTTCATGAAGGAACACTTTTACAAAATTTTCAGCAAATTTTCCTCTTTCAATCTCTACAACAGTTGTCTTATATGCATAAAATGCTCTTCTCTGGTCTTAATGAATATCAAAATATCATCCAAGTATACAATCACACATTTATTCAAGAATTTCTTCAAAACTTCATTCATAAGCCTCATAAATGTACTCGGTGCATTAGTTAAACCAAAGGGCATAACCACCACTCATACAAACCTTATTTTGTCTTGAAAGAAGTCTTCCATTCATCACCTTCTCTGATTTTGATTTGATGATATCCACTCTTTAAATCAATTTTGGTAAAATATTTTTCTCCACTCAAACAATCCATTATATCATCCATCCTCAGTATAGGAAATCTATAATTACTTGTTATCTTGTTGATTTCTCTTGAATCAGAGCACATTCACCATTATCCATTCTTCTTAGGTGCTAACATTGCTGGTACTGCACATGGACACAAAATTTCTCTGATAAGACCTTTGTGTAACAAATCATGAACTTGTCGGTTGATTTCTTCATTCTCGGTCGGTGTCAACTAGTGTGGTGCCTTGTTCGGTAAACTAGCTTTAGGAATCAGATCCATACAATGACTAATATCTCTCATCGGTGGAAAATCATCAGGCACATTTCTGAAATGATCTCCTTGTACTCGGTGAGAAATTTCTCAACTTCTTTAGGAACTTTATCTTCTGTGTTCTTACTTAGTTTGTTAGGAATCAAAGCATAACATATATCATTCCTTTTCAAATCATTAACAAACTGTCTACCTTCCATCAAACAAACTTTCACAGATGTACATATCTCTCCAACAGATTCTTCAACCAAAGGAAACAAGATTTTCCTTTTACCATCAACCCAAATAGTATATTTGTTCACTCTTCCATCATGTATATCATGTCTACCATATTTCCAAGGTCTACCCAACAAAATATGACAACAATCCATTGGCATAATGTCACACAATACCTTATCATAATATTGTCCAATTTTCAGATTCACAAAACATTGTTCACTCACCATTAAGGTATGCTCATCTTTGATCCATGAAATATGATAGGGATTCAGGTGCTTCAGTCTTTCCAACTGCAACTTTGTGACCATTTCCTCTAATGTCAGATTATCCGAGCTCCCACTATCAACAATTACTTTCCAAACTTTGTCTGCAACTCTGCATATGGTCTTGAACAAAATTTTCCTTACAGGATCTTGCTTTTCACTCCATAATATTCTTCTGACCATTAAGTTTCCTTCTTTCTCAAGTTCATTCAGTGACTCTTCTTGTACCAAAGAATTTCTTCTACTACTTACTTTCTTGCTTGCATGTGTACACTCAAAAGATCTATGTCCTTCTTCACCATAATTATAACAAGTTTCTTTGAACCCTCTTCTGCTATAACCACCTCGGGAGTAGTTGCCTCTTCTTCGGAAGGAGCTTCCACCTTTCCACTCGGTCTTACCTTTTTCTTGATGTGTGTCTTGCTTTTTCTTGTCTTGATCAAATCTACTATTTTCACCATAAGATCGACCTCTTCCTCTAGGGAATTTTCCACCTTTGCCTCTTTGCCTTTGTTCATATCTTTTGTTCAATTTCTCCTGAGCTTTTAGGGAAAACTGATATGCCTCTTCAATGGTCTCCATCTTTACCAAGATAATCTCATCTTGTAATAGAAATTCTTAATCCATTCAGATATCTTTCTATTCTTTCCACTTCATCTTCAACATGTCCAGATTTGATGTCCAATCTATAAAATTCCTCAGTGTAATATTTTACCAAGCTATCTTTCTGCTTCAAACTTTTCATTCTCCTAACCAGGTTAATCTAGTAATCATAAGGTAGAAACTTGCCTTTCAACTTGTTTATCATCTTATCCCATACCTTGATCTTGTCTTTACCCTTCTTCTTTCGATCTAATTGTAGATACTCCCACCACAAGGATGCATGACCTTTCAACTTTGTACTTGCAATCTTCACCTTTTTCTCCTCGCATACACTCTCATATTTAAAGTATTTCTCCATCTTGGTTATCTAGTCTATCAATTCATCAAAATCCAACTTTCCACTATACTCAACAGGATTAAACTGAGGTGTGGACTTCAAACTTGTCAATGCTCGCAATAATCTCTCTTCTTCCTGATCCATCATAGGTGCAAGTGCGGCTTCTTCTTGCACTTCTTCAACTTCATCATCACTAACATCTTCAAGATGCCTTCCTCTACGCTGGGCTATCTCAAAAACTTCCAATCTTGTAGCAATCTCTCTAAGCATATCAGCTGGACCTGGATCTGCATTTCCTCTCCCACGAACCATCTTTAAACCCTCTGCAATAGTAGGTCAGATCACAATCTGCTACCCTACAAAAAATATCACTAGGGTTCACAAAAAGGAACCTCAGATCTCACCTTCGCTCTGATACCACTCGACGCAAGGAGGATATGCAAAACCAACTTGCAGAACAACTCGGAATCAATCAACATAGAAAATGAGAGAAAGAAAGTAGAATATTCTTATTATTTCATTAGGCATCATACATGTCGTGCTGTAAGGCCTTCCCGATTTTGGCCATATACGTTCAGATCTTTATAGAATAATCTTCATACATGCAAGGTCACAGACCTACGATCCAAATCTTCTATCCTAATTCCTCCTCCAAAAACTTTTCCTAAATCTAAGAATAGAAACTAAATATATAAAAGAGACCACAAAAGAGGTTGGCACCAAAGATCTTAAAGATCCAACATAGGAAACAACAAAGACCCAAATTTAGGTCCACATACATCCCAATGAGAGATCCCAACATTAATTACGCTACAGAAATTAAATGTATACGTCGGACAAAAGATCCAACATCAGAAAACTAACTCGGTGAGAAAGACTACCGAGCGCAGAGACCAGTCGGTGAGAACCACCAGTAGCCAAGAACAACCATCGAGACCCCATCGGTGAAGCCAAACAAAACAATTAACCAAGCCCAAGCGGTGAAAAAAAAACCTTCAACCGAGGTCCAAGAAAAACACTTACCGAGCAATCTCCAACAAGCTACCGAACCAAACAAACATATTTTTGGTTGATACAGGATTGCCTAGAACCCAAGATCCTCCTGCATCATGAAAATATAATCATTTAGAAAAACAAAACAAACCATCACTCCTTTCATAGTTGAGAGGATGGAAAAAGTGATGTTACATTATTTTGATAACTTGTTTCCTAACCATCACGTCTTAGTTCCAAAATTTTAGAATTCTCTTGTACAACTGACTTCTTAATGCTCAATTTGGTTCAGTCATCTTGGTTTGTTCTCTTCTTTGGATGCCACTTGTTAATTTTGCATTAAAAGTTTTAGTCAATCATAAATTCTTTGGATTAATTTTTTTTGTTGTATTTTGTGTTCAATTGTTTTATTTAAGGAAAATCAGTGCGAATCCAAAATTGAATGTCAATAATTTTTATATCCAATTAAATTATTTATTATATCAAAGGTCTCTTGATGCTTTTTTTTTTGTCTTGAGTATCCAACCTTGTTTAAGCTCTTGAGTTTTATTGCTTTAGAATTAACTTTAGAGGACTTAATTATTATTTTTACTTTTTAATTTTTATCTTATTTAGATGGTGTTTGTTAATTCTTGGGTCAAAGATTTAGTCAACCATATCTTCTTTGGATCAATCTTTGCATGAGTTGTAGTCTTCTGCATTTAAATGTCTTAGTTTGGGGATAAAAATACTTTGAATTCAAATTTAAATAGGTTCCTTATGCCCAATTAAACTATCTATTTTATCAAGATCTTTATTGCTTTTTCACCTCGAACATATAGATCCAACCTTTATTTTTTTTACATTTTAGTTTTGAACTTCTTAGCTCTATTGGAAGTCCAAATTTGTAATCATATCTAGTTTTGGAATGGAGGCCTTTTGTATTTGTTAGGATGTATCTCTTCTTTGATTTAGACATGAACAACTTTGTTTTCCTTGGTCTAATGTTTTTGATTATAGGGTTTTGAAAGGGCCCAAAGCTATGCACATAAAGAAAGATAAAGCATGAAACACAATGAAA
The DNA here is from genome assembly GCA_018584345.1 of Thuja plicata. NCBI lineage: Eukaryota > Viridiplantae > Streptophyta > Pinopsida > Cupressales > Cupressaceae > Thuja > Thuja plicata. Next base: position 1,166,739 of record MU223871.1, on the reverse strand, counting down.
CCCCCAAAAATAATTAGGAAGAACAACTATGAGACTATAACAGAGAAAATATCACAAAATATTTTAGAAACCAAGTAGCAAACTCAAAGTCAGGGTGGTTTAAAAAATTGTTTTGATGACTTTTTCTTTGTCTCAATACAAGGATCCATCTCCCCAAATTGTTTTTGTCTTGAGACAAGGAGAAACCATAAGATTGTTGGAATTTTTTTTCCACCCCCAAAACTTTTAAAGAGGTCCAATTCCAAACAGTCTATAGGGGTTTTCCCTTTATCATCTTCTTTTTGAACATCCACAAAATCTAAGTATTGGATGACTCCATAGAAATTGACATTTGTTCTTTTTCATCCAAACAAAGTGGTGTTTCTTGTTTATCAAGAAAGTAGTGAAGATATTTCCCACTTTAACACAAGAATGACAATTCCTTAGAGTCTTCATATTCAATTTGTTGTACCTAAACTCCAAATTTAGAAGATATGGAAACGGAGTGGGAGAACTTGGTTTTTATTTCCACAAACACAAAATTGAGCAATAATTTTTTTTTCATAAAATTCTTGATCTTAGCAGTAGCACAATATTTCCCAAAAGAATAAGTAATAATCATAAAAAAAATTCATTCCAAAACCCCAAGGACAACCCTAGAAAATGAATGGAAATAGGAAATTTGAAAGTATCTATCATTGAGTTCAAACCAAGAGACCAGTTTTGTAGACAAAGGTCATTCATACTAAGAAACCAAAGGCCATCTAGTACGATCCTAGAGAAATACTTTAAAATGAAAAAAGAAAAGAAAAATATAGCACTTACCTTAACATGGTCTCGAAGTTTAAAAACTTAAAGAACCCATCTTTAGATGGGTATCAATATTGGAACTATTAGCATTGAATCTACCAACAAGAAAACTCCAAAGCCAAATTGACGACTCAACAAGAAGAGAATTAGGGATAACAATTCCTATCTACCCATCCTTTATTACTTCAGTAGACTTGTTGTTACTCAAGTGTTTAGTCTGCACTATAAAAATTCTAGGTGGAAAAGCAAGGGAAAGAACATGAGGAGAAGAAATAGTAAAGTTAGCCAACCCAACATAGTATATTGAAGAAAAAATTACCCACGTGGTCTTCATTGAAGGGGAAATACAATATTATGTGTGTTCAGCTTGGGGGGCTTAAAATGGGCAAAAAAGAGGGGCAATATATTGCCTATATAGAGGGGATGGGGGGTGGAGGTTTATATAGGAAAATAGGTGTGGGGGTATTGGAGGGGGGTGACAAAAAAGAAGTTTGGGGCAATATTTTTTGAAAATAAGGGGATTCTTTAGTATGCCACAGACGCACGTGCTATGACTCAGGTTCACTAAGTGAAGCCCCCATGCAATTACCACATGCTTAAACTTAGAGTTCTTTCAATGTGATAGGAACAACAATAGGAGGGGAAGCTACCACCACACAACCTTCAAGAGCTAACTTAGATTTAATTGAATTTGCATCATCCATATTATTTTTGACCTTCAAGCTTCCACGAAAAGATCACCCCCCTCTTCAAACCATTTATTCATATGATCAAAGCCATCATTCTCAATTAGAGACACCAACTAAAAACATCATTCTTAGTATGTACCAAAACAAATATAAGGAACATACATCCTCCTCCACCACTCCAATGCCCAAATATTATAATTATAACAAAGATGGATAATGACCTCTCTATCACCAATACTAGCTACCCTAGAAATGGAACCCTAGTCATCCGTTATGGAAGAGCACTCATCCTTTCTTTGAAAAGAAACCTGCCCACTTCATCACCATTTTCTTCTACTTCCCGCTCTTCCCCATTTTGACACAAGGAGATCTAGTTGCACCATTACAATACCCTCCCATTCACTCTCTTTTACATCTTTGCATGACCTCCTTCTCTGTTCACTTCAACAGAATTAAAAATATATGCTAAAATGTAATATGGAGGGTAAGAAATCTCAATAT
>MU223871.1:1154644-1164649 GCA_018584345.1 Thuja plicata | reverse complement strand
TATATATATATATATTTTGATTGGCGAAGTTACTAAGGTAGAGAGATGATTTGGATTGGTAATTTGAGGAAGATGGTTTGGTATAGATAAAGACAAGAGATCAACATATTTAAGGTTGAGTTAGCAATGTTAGTGATGTAATCTAAAGACCATACAAAATGATGAATGAAGATAATTTGTTTGAATGGGTCAACATAGTTAAGAAGTGGTCTGGGATGTCCATTGTAATATGTTTGATGATAAAATGATGTCCTAGAAGGCCAAACAGTTTGATCTAGTCATGATGAGGTCTGTAAGTATTATAAGTATCAACTATAACTGATCCCTTGAGTGCCTTGAATATCTTGAGGAATGCAACTATGTTGTTTGGATCTTGGATGCTTTAAGGAGTTAAGTAAATATCTATAAAATAGAGACGAGTATCAGAATCCACTAGAGTTGCACAAACTAGTTAAGGAATAAACATTGCATTTACTTAAGATTGGGTTTCAATATTTTGGTCTCTATTCCTCTACATTGCGGGATCTTCTCTTGCGATTCTCGAATTAAGATTGCCAATTATTAAGGAAGTCACATGCAATATTCCATGCCTTGACATCTTCTACAGAAAAAGGTATGATTGACTATTTCCCAGATTGCGCTAAGGAAGAGTGAAGTAGCTCAGAGGATAGCTAGGTTTCTCCGCATTCCTTCGAACAGATGGATATGGTTCTGTGGATTTTAGGATATGTTAAATAAGGTCCATGGTATAATCCATGATGATTTTAGATGATTTGGTGTACCACATTAAAATATTCAATATATTTATATGTTCCTGTCAGTCAGAGACGCTCTGTTTCTATCAGATCAATATGTTCTTCTACTTGCGCCAGCACAAAATGATCAAATACTTCATGAGATGGTTGTAGGGATGCTATGCAAGGTCTACATTTCTCTCATCTTGATCGAAATGATGTTGTTGGTATCCTTCTGGTAGTAGAAAGGCGTACAATTGATAGTTTTGGTGAAGTTGTTATTGGGTCAACAATCATGTTTGCTTCGCTTGCAAAGTGCTACTGATTATCTGGATCTACTTTGAAGGATGTCTTGTGCTGTGTTTGGGATCGGTTATGCTTTCGGGTTGATCTGCAACTCATTTTGTTTCATGATGCATTTGATTTTGATCAAAATCATTCTTGTAGATGATCTAATTGATTTCATGAGTTGTTGCAGAGGATATTTTTAGAAGATAAAATCATTTGTGACCTACGTTAGTTGAGTAAGTTGGTGAAGTCCGTGAAAAAGAGAACTGGAACATCTACATATGTTAGATGCATTATATAAGCTGTTATGTTCGTGTATTCCATTCATTGTAATTAAGGAGAAGTGATTATCCTTTAGCATTACCATAAATAATTTTCAAGTAGTTTCTTATGTGGGTTGCGACCCTAAAAAAATGTTGTACAAATTGTTTAGAGCCAACTCTCACTATGGTTTCTCCTTCATGGGATTTTCCATATAAAAATTCTAGTGTCATTATGTGGAATGTTGTGGTGCATACTTTTCTTTCAGTTCCTTCTTATAACAACTCCATTATGATGTTTAATTTACAAATGAGATTAATTAAGTTTAAGTAGTTATTTATTCACCTCCACCTCCCACTAATCTGGTGTGTTCAACAATTGGTATTAGAGTAAATTTCTTTCGATCCAGCCTAACTGCCGAGGTAGATCTTGGAGTGGAACACATGGTGACTAATAGATTTCTTATTCCTTTGGAAGATAAGGATATTATAAATATCAATGAAGAAGGTTGTGAAATTGACATGGAAGGAGAGCTTATGTCTATTCTAGAAGATGTAGATGTTTTAGATATAGATAATAGAGGTATTGTAGGATACAATCAAGGTATTGCAGGATACAATTAACAACATGAAGAATCAAGCCAAGGAGGGAAACAAAGTTTCAAATGGTTTGAACATCAAAGGTCAAATAATCACCAACTCAAAAGTCCAAGTAGAAGGGAAAACATTGTGTAACCACCTATATTTAGTCTGCTCTGACCATAGATCCTATTTGCCCTAAGTGTGATCATACCCCCAATTATGCCCAGACAACTCTTCAATCGGCTGACATAATTCATTCGAATCAGATTTAATCTCCTAAGTGATCCAATCACTAATTTACATTAATCACTTTAGCCAATCCAATCAAATCAATTCAATCAATTCAAATCATAACCTCGCTAAGGTAATTAATTTAAAGGGAATTAATGAAATCCTATTTATACCTCATCACTTGCAAAATCAATCCCCTAGCCTAATTGATTCAATTTGGCTATAGTCCTAATTAATTATTACAAAGCAAATCAAAGGCTTAGATGATTAATTAAATCCCTATTATTGAGTGAATATGTTATTACAACAATTCATTTCATTAATATTCCCTCTAACCTAACCAATCTCAACTACCCAACCATGAGTTCAAACTCATCCCAACCCGTTCTCACATGCTAATTCCTCTTAATTATCAAATTAACCCTAATTAGCTAATCCCCCCTCCACTCATTCTCTCTCCTCCCATCTCTATCTCCTTAATCACCTACCTTAAGCCTTAAACCTAATCCTAAGCTACCCTTAAGCTTGTCACATTCCATTAAGGTATGATTAGGAATTCAACCCTCCCCCTAAATTCAAAGTTGTCAGGCTTGACTCTAAACCCTCACCCATGCTTTCTAAACCCTCACCCATACCTCATTAATGCTTTCATAAATGAAGCATTAATGGCTCTTACATATTCCTTCCACCACTCCTCATTAATGAGTCTTACACCCTCATTAATGACAACCCTTCTAGAGTCTTCTCCCCTTCCTCCAATTCTCCTATAAATAGGATGGATTTTGAGCTCAAATGGCCCTTTCTTTTACCTTTGCTTTGGCCCTGAAATTGGAAGTCTTTTATTGTATTGTTGTAATGCTCCTAATTTTGAAGAGTTGAAAGCATCCTTATGCTGCCCATATTTGGAGAATTGAAGAAGCATTCTTATGTTGGTCATGTTTTAAGGATTTTCATAGTGCTTTCTAGCTTGTTTCTTAGTTATTTTGTTATTATCTCCATTTCTAAAGCTAGAATGCATGTTTTTGAATCATTTAGATTACTTTTCATTTGAATCTTCCATTCTTAGGTTGTATTTGTCACTGGAATATGCATAATCTGAGGGCTTTTATGTCATTTTTCATACTCCTAGATAGGAAGCAATAGATCGATTTTAGTGATTGTTATGTTTGCTAACCCCTTGTTTTCACTAATGCAATGATTTATTGAAGTGTCGTGTCTCTTAACAGGTAAAAAAATCACACACAAATCTCTGGCGCCTACCATGGGGCAAGATTGCTCAAAATTTCACTAAATTTTGCTCTTTGCCCTTGACATTTTCAAAATTTGCAGGCAATTTATCTTTTCTGGGAGCAACTTATCATTTTCGGTCATTCTTTTATCATTTCCGGGAGCAACTTATCATTTTCGGTAAATATTTTATCATTTATGGGAGTTTTAATATCGTCTGTCATTGCATTTCCAGAAGGTAAAATTTGACCTTAAAATTGTTTCCGTTAACTTATTTTTCATTTTTGGTACGTGTTATCGTTTTGCGTAAAAGTCTTATTGTCCTGGGTAAAGATTATCGTTTGGGGTCAATCTTTTATTATTTTCAGGGTTTATCTTTTTGGGTCTTTGAAATATCGTCTGTCATCCAGAGGGAAAAAATACAGAGTTCTATCATTTGCAAATTTGATTTCTAACTTGCTAACGAGGTTGTTTTCGTGATTGTGATCCTATATTTGGCAGCCTAACTAAGTGCTTGTAGGTTTCTGAGAAGGAAATAAGAAGACAATACTAAATGTGTGTTGTTGCAGGGATTTTAGAATGATTTTGATACTGACCCTTTTTCAAAAGCTTTCACACTTAAATACCATTTTCTCGAACATGTCTTAAAACAACTAGATTACTATGCTCTTTTCCTTTTTAAGGAAAATCAGAAAATCAAACATTGTTTTAACACTTGTGAAAGAATCTAGGGGGTAAATGAACAAGCAAACTCACATCGTTTAATTCATTTGGAATAAAAAATTGAACAATCAAAGCACTAAATTTGTCGAATAAATGAACAAGTTCAATCATTTAATTCAATTTGGATCAGTAATTGGACAAGAAAAGTATTAAAAACTGTGGTCAATTGAACAATGCAAATCTACTTTCAAGTATTTTGTTTTCCTTAAATAGGAACATTTTAAATCGAGCACAACATTGCTTGAGGGAATGAACTGTTTGATTGATTTTGTTTTGGGAGAAAACAACATGGATTAGGAGAGTATGCTCTTCTTCTTTGGAAGAATCATAAATTTAGACGTCCTACGCTCGCCAATCCTTTGTAAGCTTATTTAATAATAGAGGGCCTGCCGGTTGAGGAAAAAATCTCCCAGGAATGACCCAAGTGAGGACAGGTTTTATGCCAACCCTTCTAACTCACTATAAATAATTGCTTCCTCGTAGGCTAAAGCCTCAGAAGACGGAGCCGGTTTTGTTCATGGAATTTTGACATTATTCCTTGAACATGCTTAGGTATGTGTAGAGTGGAGCTGCTTGAATCTTGCTTGCGAGACTACATATACTTAAGTACTCAGAGGGCTATACGCCTCAATTTTTCCTTGTGCAATTCTACGGGGGACGATTTTGAACGGATTTCCCAATAATAGACAACATTTAAACTGAAAGAATTCCTGATTCATCCCTGAAAGGGTGATAATCCTTGTGCAAGGAAAAAAGTAATTTCCCCAAGACACTCGTCATATCGTGCCCTCACTTGCGTTTGGAGTCGGCTAATACAAAATCATGATTGGAGCCATTGCGTGCTTGGTGATGGCTGTATTCTGATTAGCATTTGAGTGTGTACCTAAGTTAATGAGCAAGGATTTTTATCCTCCACCTAGAAAATAGGGATAAGATGTGTGTCTGTTTCACCCTCCTAACAATGCAACAATGCTTGATGTGACTGAAAATCATTAAAAAGATAACATCTTCAAACAAGCAACAAAATTCAAAACCTTGGTCTACATGTGTTTTTCACTCATTGGCGAAACCTCAAAATGCAATCTTTGATCAAACAAACTTCACGCACTTCCAAGACCAAACTGACAAAATTTGATAGAGGGAACTTGCATCATTGGCTCTCAAAGGAAGATAGTTTATTTCAGATTCCATTTTGACTCTTTAAATCTGTCCCTATTGCTTCTTTTGGTCTCACTGTGGCTATATCGAAAACATTTTCAGACGTCTACCTTGCATGTCCTGTCAGATTCTTACAATCTATCTCAATACATGTGGTCTAACCACTTTTTACAACAACTTGATTCCCAGCTCACTATCAGGGAATTCTAACCCTTTGACGCTAGAATCATTTACTTCCACCAAAACTCAAATGATACTTCCACCTAGACACACTCACTTGAACGATTTGAGACTCTACTTGACACTATTTGGAAACTTTGACAAAGTTGAGGAATAACCACATGGTTAACACAAGACACAACAAGTACATGTCTAAAGGATCAAAAGTGCCTCCTAAACCACCACACTTTCAAGGAGAAACATCTCGCAGTTCCCTACTCGATCTAGACTCTCCACAAATGGATAGAAACACTCGTGAATGGAGTGCAACTTTTGAAGAATATGACAATAGAAAAACCCAAAAGCATGAAGATCTCGATGAGAATGAAGAAACCACCTTTGAATGTCATCCATTTGGATCAGACAGTGAGGGGGAGATCCCTGAAGATGAGTACGATAAACTCAAACAGAGTAAGAGGTTCCACAAGATATTGGAAAAGATAATTGATGACGATAAAGAGAAATACTTTCTCCACTTAGCATCCACTGGCGTAAAATTACCCCCGGATTATGATGTGGAAAAGATCAAAGAAAAGGAGGTACCAACTCCTATATCCATTCTCACCAAACAACTCGCTTTGATGCAAACAGAGCTTGCAAACCTCAAACAGGAGAAAGAGAAACCCAAAACAAAATACTCTTTGGACGCCATTTGTCCATTCCCTTTTGACAAGAGTATCACTATGGTTCCATTCCCTCCCAATGTATCACAGCCAAAGTATGACAATTATACGGGGGAGACTGACCCACATGATCACGTTAGAGAGTTTTGTGCTCTTAGCATAGAATACATGCATGAACCTACTTACCTCATGCGACTATTTCCTAGAAGTCTAGGAGGCAACGCTATGGAGTGGTTCTCAAAACTTACACCCAAGGTCAAAATTTTTGAGGAGTTGATTCAACAATTTATTCAACATTACTCCTATAATATCCAACATGATGTGACTATGATGGATCTGTGTAATACTAAATAGAAGATTGATGAATCATTTACCCACTTCCTCCAAAGATGGAGGAAAATCTTTGCACGGTATTCAAGATCCATTCCCGAGTCTGAGAAGATGGAAATCTTTGTCAATAACTTGGTACCAAAATTGAACTACACATTGCAAATGCAAGATTCCCCTAGTTTCGGCAGGATGATTAAAAATGCCATCCATATCGAATAAGTTATGGTAAAAAAGGGAGAGATCACTCTTCAAGGTGAAAACAAATCTAACAAATCCAACTCCAAACCTAAATGGTGGAAGCAGAACAAGAATGTTGTTAATGATGGCGTAGTAGATGCATCCAATGTTGGTCCTAAACCTGAGGTATTCAATTTAACCAACAGTATGCAAGAAAGCAAGGATGCCAAGGTAACATCTCTCATACCCAAAGCAAACAATGATAATAGCAAGGGACGGACATGGACTTCAAAAACTCAAAGAACATTCACTCCTTTGGGAGAGCCTCTCGAGACTGTTTTGAAGACACTTCTAGACAACAAAGTTCTCACAATCCCAGATTCCAAACCGTGGGAACCAATGGTCAAACCCAGATGGTGGGATGGTAACTCCTACTATGTATTTCACAAGAACAAAGGACACAAGACTAATAATTGTCTTAAGCTTAAACATGTTATTCAAGACCTCATTGAAAGAGGTAAGATCAAAGTGGATGGACACACTACCAATGAAGATCATACAACATTCAATAAACCATTCCCTAATTATGACAAAGGGGAAACATCTAAAGGGAAAGGTAATGAAGTAAACTACACCTATTCCAACAATGATAATGTGATCAATATGCTAGACATTAAAACTGAATCAATTAATGTGGTCACAATAAAAGGTGTTTCATTCCACTCGAATGCAGTGACACGGAGCCAAGCACAGGTCACGATCAAAGGACCTAATTCTTCCCCAAAACCAGCGTCAACGTCCAAGGTTCCTATCATTACTATTCCTAAACCAACAATGAAACATGTGGTTACTATTCCTGGAGAAAAGTATGACTTGGTAGATCAATTACAATGAACCTCTGACAAAATTTCCATTTTTGAGTTGCTCAAAATATCCACAGTACATAGGGAAATCCTAGAACAAGCTCTACATGCTGCTAACGTCCCAAAGGATATTGATATAGACAAATTCCAAACGATGGTCAATCACATCTCAGCACCACATTACCTCTCCTTTTCTGAAGAGGATGATAAGTCATTGACACATCCACATAATCAACCCCTCCATATTGAAGTTCTTATTCATAAATCTCGTGTCAGACGCGTATTGATAGATGGAGGCGCATGATTGAATATCTGTACACTTAATCTCATCAGGAAATTGGGCCTCTCAGAATAGACCATCGACTCTAGAGGAAAAATAACTATCAAAGCTTATGATGAGGAAGAAAGATCCTCTAAAGGTCTTATTGTTCTGCCTATCAGAGTCAGACCAATTAAAAGGAATGTCACATGTCAAGTTCTGGATCTACCCCTAGCCTACAACATCCTGTTGGGGAGACCTTGGATCCACAAAATGCAAGCTATACCATCCACTTACCACCAATGTATCAAGTTCCCACATAATGGGGTGGAAGTGACAATTCCTGCGGATGCTAATTACACTTGTAATAATATCAAGGCAGGTAGTATGATTCCACATAACAAGGAAGCTATGGATAAAATTGCTCCTAAGACTACCAAGGACATGGTTATGAAGAGTTTTGGCAAAACCTTAAAACTTGAAGAAACAGGTATGGGAGAGTACAAGCTAGACTTGACTCCCTCATTGATAGAATTACCCATATCACCGAGATCCTATGTCATACCTGTAATCACCTAAAAATGGTCATCTAAACCCTAGAATCTCAATCTCAACAATTAATTAAGAAACCCTAATCTTGATTATCCTAAGTCCTAAATCAAACAGGCAATTATCGAATTCAAACTGATTTGACCTAAACCCTAGGTCCTAATCGATCATCTTACTTGATTAATTAATTAATTCCTAAAATCACATTACATTGGAAAATAAACTTTATACTATTATTTAATTGACATTATGATATATTAATTAAATAAAAATTACTAAATTGTCAATTAAATAAAAAAGGAATTAAATTAATTACAAAAATGTAAATGTGCATTCAAAATCAATTTATTTATTAAAAATGCATATGAAATCATCAAATTCAGTTGATTGATTATCAAAATGGAAACAATCTAGTTCCACTCAGTTAACTGATTCTCCGCTGTTTATCATTTTGGAAACATTTCAGTTAACTGAAAACTGAATATGGAAGTTTCCAAAATAATTGATTAGTCAGTTCAGTCAACTGAATCTCTCGACCAATTGAATCACTTGCACATGGATTCTGCTTCTTCAATCGAATGTGAGCCACTCTTTGAAGTTCGATCTCGACCGTCGATTCGAGAGAGATTTCTATAAAAGAGAAAATCTTTTCCTTCACAAAGGATCCTAATTTTTAATTAAAGTTATTATACTGCATTTTTATGTTAGCATTCTTATCATTAATCATTTAGCTTTTATTGTTGTTTATTTACTTTCAAGCAAATCAATCTAATCATAGAGCACACTTTGATTTGGTGTTGTTAAAATGAATATCTCACATTTCATTTAGTGCTTCTAAAACTGAAAGTTGCATAATCATTTAGATTAATCAACATTTTACTTTCAACATATAGCTTTTAAATCCTTCGTTTAGGTCTTCGGTGTAGTCACTGAGCTTGCAATGACCTGAGAGCAAGCTTATACTCCTGCCTACTAGGAGGCAACAGGTCGATTCTTTCACACATGCAGGATGAATTAATCTATATTCATCTCTGTATGTGATTGAAGAGCAATGACCATGTTGAAGTGTACTGCTAAATCAGAGGCCCACATTTTGCTAGCACATTTATGGTGCCCACCGAGGGGCAGAAAAATCAATTTTCTGGCCTCATTATAAACTTTAGTTTTAATTCTATTTTCTGTTCACTTTGAGTCAAATCTAACTTCGCTGTTGTGTCCAGAATGTCGTTTCGGTTAAAAATGACTGTAAACATGCCTACCTTTGGACAAAATTGAATTTGTCGCAAATTTTTTTGCAAACAGAGGCCGTACGACCTTCTGCACGTATATCGAGAAAAAAAATACATAAAGCAAGACTAATTTATTTTATTTATTTTTTTGCAAATTTTGGGTCTGTTGTATCTCTTGGAAAAATTTTAGTGTCTAACGCCATTTTTTATCTATATCTGACAGGTCGAACTGATTGAATTAAATTTCACACTATTATTCAAACCTCAATCTAGCATGTACCAAGGCCTCGGTCTTCACTTCACAAGTATACGTGTGGATTAGTGATTTTAAACCATTAAAGGTTTCACTTTCCAGTCTATGTGGGATTAAAATCCCATATCCCACCGCTTCTCTTCACCGCCACCTACCCTCTACCCACCCCATCTCCCGCGCAACCACTTCTCCCTCCAACCCGCTACTACTTTCACCTCCCACCCGCCACCTGCATTTTCAAAACCCTTATCTCTCCACAGCCCACTCGCCTCCTCCCTGTCACGCATCCACCAAACCCAC
>MU223871.1:1133819-1146405 GCA_018584345.1 Thuja plicata | reverse complement strand
ACTTGTAATCAACCAAATCAATGATGTATACCAAACTAAGGATGAAAAACTCATGCCTTATAAATGAATGGTTGATAAATTTAAGAAATATTTCACTTACATCACATTTCAACAAGTCCCAAGGGTACAGAATAGAGTAGCTGATTCCATGGCTACATTAGCATCCTCACAACAACAAGAGGATGACTTCCGTTATGATTTCCTGGTGGAAGAAATCCATTTCCCTTCCTACAACTCTCTTGACTCCCAAATGGTCTGTTCAGTCATTGAACATGAATCCTCTTGTTATCACCATGTTTACTCTTACTTGCACCATCAGATCATTCCTGATGGACTAACCAAAAATGAAAAATGACACCTCATCTGCAATGCCTCACGGTATGTTCTTGTGGCCAACAATTTTTATAGGTGAGGATTAGACGGTACTTTGCTTAGGTGTCTAGAAAAAGAAGAGTCTAAACATGCATTGTCTGAAGTCCACGAAGGAATTTGTGGTTCTCATTCTAATGGTCTGACTCTAGCCCGAAAACTTCTTAGAGCAGGGTATTATTGGCTAGACATGGAGAAAGAAGCTATCAGGTTCGCAAAGACTTGTAAGAAATGTCAGCTGCAAGGAAATATTATACACGCTCCAGCAAGGGAGCTCATTCCTTTTGTAACACACTGGCCCTTTCAACAATGGGCATTTGATCTCATTGGGCAGATTTACCCCTCATCTTCTAATGGACACAAGTTCATTATCATAGCTACTGAGTATTTTACCAAGTGGGTTGAGGCAGTCCCACTCATTAAAGCGACTGGACAGCAGGTCTCACTGTTCATTCTGAACTACATCATTTGTCACTATGGAATACCTTCCTCCATCATCACTGACAATGGAGGTCAATTTAAGAACAATATTATGGATGAGTTGTGTGAAAAATTCAAAATCACACAACACTGATCTTCAATCTATTACCCACAAGGTAATGGGCAGGTTGAGGCCTCAAATAAAAATTTGTTGAAAATCTTAAATCATAGAGTTAACAAGTCTGGAAGGTATTGGCACCTACAGATCAATCCTACATTATGGGCTTACAAAATGAGCATCAGAACACCTACAGGGGCAACCCCATTTGCATTGGTGTATGGGGTAGAACTAGTCTTACCCCTAGAGGTAGAAATCCCATCTCTTAGGGGTTCTTTGTGCAAACTCATACCAGATGAAGAGTACAAAGTTTTGAGACTCCAAGAATTAGAGCTGCTGGATGAACGTCAGAAAGTGGCCTTTGATCACCTTAGAGCTTATCATAAAAGAATGTCAAGAGAATACAACAAGAAAGTCAGACCTAGAGAAATTCAGGTGGGCGACCTTGTGTTAAGAGAAAATCTCTGCAATCAGTCACATAGAGAGCAAAAAGGGATGTTTGAACCCAACTGGCTAGGTCCTTATATCATTACTGTAGCATTTGGCTTCAGAGCCTATCGACTCTCCACACCTGAAGGAGATCCACTTCGAGAGCCCATCAACACTCTCCATTTGAAGAAGTTCTACACCTAAGGCATTCTTGTTGATCAACACCATGTACATAGTAATGTCCTGAAAAAAATCTAAAAATTGGAAAAAGTCTTGAAAAATGATCATCTTGGTGAAAACCTAGCAATAGGCGCCTTGATGTATCAATAAAAAAAAATTAAAAAATTGGAAAAATGCAAAAAAATTGAGAAAGAAGAAAAAGTGCCTTGGTGAAAACCTGGTAAATAGGCGCCATGGTAGCAAAAATAGAATCTCTGCCAAGTAGGTGAAAACCTGGTAAACAGGCACCTCTTGTACTTAGTGCTCCATCTATCAATGCTTAGTCTTGGCAATCTTTTGCTTCAGTTTGTACATAGATTTTAGTCACTTTTGTGACACTCTGGTTCTTCTGAGAACCCTCCTGGCTTGAAACCAATCTAGAGTCATAACCTGGGGGCAATCAAATCGGCTTTGTCCTTGCAGTATGAGTCAAGTCAGTTATTTCCATTTGCTACTTGGGGCATGGGTCCCCAATTTGATCACACCTTTGGTTTACACCAGAGTCACTAATCTTGTCATTTCTGAAGGACAACTCACTACTGATGCAAGCAGGTGTTTCTCAACACCACAATCAACAGTGTTTCTTAACACTATCTTTGGACGCATCTGTGTTTCTTAACACACATTGGATATCACAAATGTAAACAATAGATCGATAGAAATCAAACAAAAAGCACTCACAAGCACAATGGTGTTTCTCAACACCTCATACATATACACTTTCGAAAACATTGAAAAAGGCTGAAGTATGCTAAACTTCTATTCGTATGCTATCTGTTCTCATTGATTTCGCTAATCTTTTCTTTGTCTACTGCTTGTTAGTGTGGTCCTGATGATCCGGTAACGTCAAATAATCAGGGTGTATGTGGTAAGAGCTCCTGCATTAAGGTGGAAAAGCCTCACATCCCTCGATCCTCTTTATTTGTACGCCAAGGTGAGGTCAGAGCTATCTCTTTGAATTTTATTACTCCGTTTGTTTACACAAGCGCACACTCATGGTTATCTTGGCTTTGAATACCTCGATACTGGTGTACTCTTGCAACATCAACTAGAAATGATGTTTAGGTCATCTCGGCTTTTGTGCCTCGATGCTTATGTTAGTTTCCCATATCTTATCCGATGAAAGTCATATTCATATTCTTATGGTCATAGTGGCACCAGTAAGGATTGTATCGACTCTGATGTTCCAAAAATGCTCAATGATGAAAATTTTCAACTGCTAAAGCTCAGTGACTACACCTTAGGTTGCATTCATGTTAGTCTTGCATCTGCATAGTGTTGAAATCAGCATAATAACTTTATCTCTATCCAATGTGAAGGATTTGAGGTACTTATTGATCAATCTTCTCATCGTCAAGTGGTCATGACACCCCTTGCTAAATCCACTGTCCTGATTCTATTTTCAGGGTCAAAATCAAAATTTGCAGTTGACCACTTGCACAACCAATATAAATCTCTCATGCTTTTCTTCTAATCAATCCATGTATCTTACTTTTGGTCAATCTTGGTCAACATGACCTCTCATCAAGTATAGATTTTGTCCTAACCACGTGGGACCTCTTTCTAATCAGATCAGTTTCTTCCTAAATTGTCTAATCAATCGAATTGCTTCTCATCACTGGGGCACCTAGCCATATTTCAATTTCTCTCTTGAGGGGGTAGGATCAGGACATAAACATTCCAGTGATCACATCCTCAATCAAAACCCCATCGCTTGGGGCATCTCAGCTTCATCACATCAAATCAAGTTGAGCTCATCTTAAATCAAAGGCAACCTAATCAGTGGTCTTATACAGTGATGAATACACTCAAAACTAGACAAGATTGGTCTTATATGGGATATTCCTTATTGAAACTAGATTCATTGATCAAATTGGCTTCATTTCTTCAAATCAAGTCAATTTTCTTGCTAATCAAATCCCTTAGTTCGGTATTCAGTTTCATCACTTCAAATCAAACTAGTTATTCATTCAAACCAATCAAAAAGGTTTAAGAGTTCCTAACAGATGTTTAGTTTCATCACTTCAAATCAAACTGAACATTCTGTTTATATCTTTTGATCGATCTTTGTCCAATCAAGCTCGAAGTCAGTCTTCTTCTTCAAAAGAATGGTTTCATCACTTCAAATCAAACTATTCTGGGTCCTCTCCCTAACAGGTCTTTGAATTAATGCGCTAATTGCACATCAATTCAAAGAGGGGCAAATGTAATCACCTAAAAATGGTCATCTAAACCCTAGACCCCCAATCTCAACAATTGATCAAGAAACCCTAATCTTGATTATCCTAAGTTCTAAATGAAACAGGCAATTATCGAATTCAAACTGATTTGACCTAAACCCTAGGTCCTAATCGATCATCTTACTTGATTAATTAATTAATTCCTAAAATCACATTACATTGGCAAATAAACTTTATACTATTATTTAATTGATATTCTGATATATTAATTAAATAAAAATTACTAAATTATCAATTAAATCAAAAAGGAATTAAATTAATTATAAAAACATAACTGTGCATTCAAAATCAATTTATTTATTAAAAATGCATATGACATCATCAAATTTAGTTGACTGATTACCAAAATGGAAACAATCTAGTTCCACTCAGTTAACTGATTCTCCACTGTTTATCATTTTGGAAACATTTCAGTTAACTGAAAACTGAATATGGAAGTTTCCAAAATAACTGATTAGTCAGTTCAGTCAACTGACTCTCTCGACCAATCGAATCACTTGCACATGGATTGTGCTTCTTCAATCGAATCTGAGCCACTCTTTGAAGTTTAATCTCGACCGTCGATTCGAGAGAGATTTCTCTAAAAGAGAAACTCTTTTCCTTCACAAAGGATCCTAATTTTTAATTAAAGTTATTATACTGCATTTTTATGTTAGCATTCTTAGCATTAATCATTTATCTTTTATTTTTGTTTATTACTTCCAAGAAAATCAATCTAATCATAGAGCACACTTTGATTTGGTGTTGTTAAAATAAATATCTCACATTTCATTTAGTGCTTCTAAAACTGAATCTTAAGTAGCTTGGATGAACAACAAAGTTGCATAATCATTTAGATTAATCAACATTTTACTTTCAGTATATAGTTTTTAAATCCTTCGTTTAGGTCTTCAGTGTAGTCACTGAGCTTGCAATGACCTAAGAGCAAGCTCATACTCCTACCTATTAGGAGGCAACAGGTCAATTCTTTTACACATGCAGGATGAATTAATCTATATTCATCTCTGTATGTGATTGAAGAGCAATGACCATCTTGAAGTGTACTGCTAAATCAGAGGCCCACATTTAGCTAGCACAATACCTTCCTTGACATTCACACCTACTGCATCCAAAGAGCCAGAAATACACAAAGCAACTGGCATGGTAAAGGAATCCACATCTTCTTTAGATAACACAGAAGAAAAAACAGTCTTGGAGTAGATTTACAAAGGAGAACTGGTGGTAGCTAAAGTCAAACATGTGGAAATATCCCAGACCAGTATGGAAAAGGATATGATTTCCTCAAGAAAATAGGATACAAAGGAAAGAGACCTATAAAAGACACATGAAGAAGACTTATTGAGCCTATACCCATGGAGTTTCGGAATACCAGAGACAAAATAGGACTGGGTTTTAATATTAAAACTGAAAACCTTCTTCAAAAGATAGCCCAGCCTCAGACAAAGGGAGTGATGAAATAGATGAACTAGAGTAGTGGTCATATGAAAGGTTATTGCATGTTGGCATAGAGAATCCCAACTATCAAGGAGAGCGCTATGTACCCAGCTTTGAGGTACCACAAGATCTTCACACCCCTTTGTTAGCACAACCTCCCATTCAGGAGGTAGGAGACTCATTAACAGATGATTCAAAGATACCCTTGATAGAAACAACTACAGAAAACACACCCCAACGAAAAGATTTACATCCTAACTGGGGGCAATTGGTCATGGTTTCACATATTCTTGATTTACCGCACTTTGATCCATAGGTAGCTAACCGAGTACACCAGACAACTATTGCTAAATGTTTAAATAGATATGATGATGAGGTCACTTACTCTCATGATTATGAATGGGATGAGCTATCTGTCGCCACATAAGATATTGAAATAGATACAATTCACATGTTTGAGGCTCCCTCAGCTCCTCGTGAAGAGTCTAACACTACTCCCAATGACACTGATAACCCTGAAGTAGAGGAAGAGTTCCTTCTCCCTGCCATTTATTGAGGGACTGGTGCTTTCCTTAGTCTAGAAGAAGTTTAGAGGCGACAAGAAAGAAGACTCCTTTTGCGGAGAGATGAAGATGACAGTTCCACTGACGAGTCCCTAGCATTTGGTCAACATATAACTAACAATGACCCTTTTTATGACGATCTCACTCTTATTGATCTAAACATTTAAGAAACTAACTTAACAGGACATGTCATGTCAGTTAATGGTCTTGATGCTAATGCGATGTTTTCCTTCCCAGAGTCTGATTCCCTGTCTTTGATACACCCAGACCTGATTTATTGGACTAGTACAGATGCTACGCCTATCCTAAACTTTTCCAATGACTACAGCTTGGCTTTCTATCTAAACACTTGTGAACCCTACCCTTCTTCTACCAATGCAAGGAGCGAGAACATGTCACATGAGGATATCAGGTTTCTCAGTCAAAAATTGAAAAAGAAAAAGAAAAAGGGAACTAATGGTGAAAACCACGTTGTGGCAGTGTCAGATCCTAAAAAAGTAAAAAAAAAGATGTATCTAATGGTGAAAACCTCTTAGAGGCGCCAAAAGATGAGATTCTTGATATCCTCCCCAAACATTTTAAGGAAAGGTCTTTAGTTCTGATAGAACGAACATAGCCAGTTAATTTGGGCACAATTGAAGACCCTCAAATAGTACACCTGGCACAATCTTTGTCAGAAAAAGAGAAGACATAGTTCACAGTGTTCCTAAAGGAAAAGAAGATCAACTTTGCATGGTCTTATATAGATATGCCTAGACTAGATCCTAATCTAATCATGCACCACTTATCTCTATCTCCCAGGATCAAGTCTGTGAAACAAAATCTTAGAAAGATGTATCCTAATGTTGCATTTCTAGTAAAGGCGGAACTAGAGAAATTGTTAAAAGCTGGTATCAGAGTCATTGCCTACACATGATGGATCTCCAATGTGGTCCCCATGTCTAAATTTGATAAATCTATCAGGATTGGTACCGACTTCAGAGACTTAAACAAGGCATGTCCAAAGGATGACTTCCCACTGCCTAATATAGATATGATCATAGACCTCACATCAGGTTACCAGATGTATTCACTAATGGATGGATTCTCGTGCTATAATCAAATAAAAATTGCCCTCGAGGATCAAGATAAGTCTGCATTTACATGTGCATGGGGCACATTTTTCTGGAACGTCATGCCATTTGGGTTAAAGAATGCCGGTGCTACATATCAAAGAGCAATGACCACTATATTCCATGATATGATGCATAAAAACATGGAGGATTATGTGGATGGCACCTTAGCTAAATCCAAAGAGAGGAGCACTCATATTTTTGATTTACGGAAGATATTAGATCGAATGGAGCAATTTCAACTCAGGCTCAATCCAAAGAAATGTGCCTTAGGAGTCCAATCAGGTAAGTTGCTAGGATTCATTGTTTCAGCAAAGGGAATTGAGGTAGATCCTACCAAAGTTAAAGCTATTCTAGAGATGAATCCTCCATGCAACATCAGTTAAATGAGGACATTGCAAGGGAAAATTCAATCAATCAGGAGATTCATGTCACAATTTGTAGATAGGGCACAACCCTTTACCAAATTACTACATAAAGGGGTCACTTTCAAATGGGATGAACAGTGTGAAGCCAACTTCAGAGAACTAAAAGGGTACCTAGATACTCCTCCTATTCTTATGGTGCCTATTCATGGCAAGCCATTACTCCTCTATATTTCAGCTATAGCTACATCACTAGGAGTATTGCTAGCACAAGAGGATGAAACTAAGAAAGAAAGAGCTATCTACTACATCAATAGAACACTAGTCTCCTATGAGCTCAATTACAACATTATTGAAAAAGCATGCTTATTAGTCATCTTCACATCATAAAAATTGAGACACTACATGCTCTCACATACAGTAAGGCTCATTGCTAAGATTGATCCTCTAAAGTACCTTTTGAGAAAAACAACATTAACCAGGCGTCTGGAAAAATGAGTCCTAATTCAAAGTGAATTTGACATTCAGTATGTAGACCGAAGGGATATTAAAGGACAAGTCCTCACTAATCAACTAGCTGATTCACCGCTTCAAGATGATGAACCTCTAAGGATCTAATTCCCTAATGAAACAATTATGCACCTAACTGAGTACCCATGGAAGATGTACTTTGATGGTTCTTTCACGCAACAAGGCTCTGGAGCAGGAGTTCTCTTTATAACTCCTCAAGGTTACAAGATACGCAAGTGTTACAAATTGATGTTCCCATGCACAAACAACATTTCAGAATATGAGGCATTGGTAAACGGTCTCAAGCTCGCCATGGAGTGGAAGATTGTAGAGTTACATGTGTATGGTGACTCCCAGCTCATTATCAATTAGGTCAATGGAGATTACCAGACAAAAGATGAAAAGTTGACACCCTACAAGCAAATGTTTGATGACCTAAAGAAATACTTCATCTTCATCACATTCTAGTAGATACCCAAAACATAAAACAAAGCTGCAGATGCTATGGATACCTTGGCATCCATGTTACAACTGGAGGAATATCAATTCCTCTATGAATTCTTGGTGGAAGAACTCTCCTATCCTGCATTTGATACCCCTGAATACCAAGTAATTTGTGCTTTGAACACCCCAAACCAATCTTGCTATGCCAAGATCATTGCTTACCTTACTGACCAAACCATTCCTAATGATCTGTCTAGAAATGAGAAAAGAGCCCTGGTTAGGACAGCATCACGTTATATCCTCATAACTAATAACTTATATCGATGAGGCCTCGACAGTACACTTCTTAGATGTTTAGAACTCGAAGAGTCAGATTATGCGTTAAAATAAGTCCACGAAGGTGTATGTGGATCACATTCAAATGAATTTTCACTAGCAAAGAAGCTGCTCAGAGTAGGATATTACTGGCCTCTGATGGAAAAAGATGGGATTCAATTTTCAAAAACATGTCATAAATGCCAGACACATGGAAATCTCATCCATGCTCCTGCCAAAGAACTTATACCTTTCATTACACATTGGCCATTTCAGCAATGGGCCTTTGACTTGGGTGGACAAATATATCCCAACTCTTCAAATGGACACAAGTTCATCATTACGACCATTGAGTATTTCACGAAGTGAGTCAAGGCCGTGCTGGTAATGAAAGCCACTGGAAAACAGGTGGCTATGTTCATATTGAATTACATTATCTGTAGATATGAGATACCCTCTTCAATTGTAACAGACAATGGGGGCCAATTTAAAAATCAAGACATTGATGACCTTTGTGAACAGTTCCACATCACTCAACACTACTCCTCAATCTATTATCCTCAAGGTAATAGACATGATGAGGCATCTAATAAGAATATTCTCAAAATCCTACACCGAACTATGAGTAAGTCTGGCAGAGACTGGCATCTACAACTGAATCCAACACTATGGGCCTATAGAACAAGAATTAGAACACCAATTGGAGCCATGCCATTCTCTCTAGTCTATGGCACTAAATCAGTACTACCTATTGAGGTTGAAATCCCATCTTTGTGGATATCTTTACAAGGTCTTGTTACTAATGAGCAATACAACATCGATAGGGTGAATTCTTTAGACCTACTTGATGAGCGTAGACAATAGGCATTCGATCATCTAAAGGTGTACCAAGCATGTATGTCCAAAGGGTACAACAAGAAGGTCAAACCACAAAAATTTGAAGTGGGGGATCTCGTCTTAAAAGAGAATCCTAAGAACTAGCCTAACAGAGAGAAGAAAGGAAAGTTTGAACCTAATTGGATGGGACCTTATCTTATGACTGCTACTTTTGGGATTGGAGCTTATCAACTAGCTACACTTGAGGGAGACGTTCTTCCAGATCCTATCAATACTCTGCATTTAAAGTGGTTCTATGCTTAATGTTCGGCTAGCAGAGCCTGTACACTAAATAGTTCTCAGAAAATACCAAAAAAATTTAGAAATTGATCCTGAAGAAATCCAAAAATAGTGGAAAAAGTCCTGAAAAAAGGTATTCTTGGTGAAAACCTCGTAAATAGGCACCTTGATACTACAAAAACATTTAAAAAAGAAAAAATAGAAAAAAAAAATAGAAAAAGAGAAAAGTGCCTTGATTTCAACCTAGTAAAATAGGCATCTTGGTAGCAAAAAGAAAGAAAAGATCTTTCCAAGTGGTGAAAACCTGGCAATCAGGCATCACTTGTGTTCTGCGCTCCATCTATCAATGTAGTAATGATACTAAGCCTTCACAATTACACCTGTGCGAAAACACTGACTTCGTTTCCTAAACAACTATCTTATCCTCGCTTGGGATTTGTCTGCATTTCTGTCTTAGGATCAAGTAATTATGCACTGGGGGCATCTTTGCCAATCTGATAGGTTGCATCTGATAGGTTGTCATCGATGGTCTGTCTCGTAATATGATGCTTTCTGATACTTTCACTACCACTATCACTTTCATGACACAAAGGTGGCACAAACATTGCACTAATATAAATGATGTTCCTAAGACTTACATTGGATTGTAAACATGAAGAATACTTAGACATGGAATACATATTTTCTTGAATTCCAACTTTTTGATTGATGAATCTCTACTGCGCTTGAAAAATAAATCAATAGTATTTCTCAATACTACCTAAACACAGTTTGATCTCGGTTTGATTGTGACTCTTTTATGTACCCATGCTGTTTTCACCGGGGACATCTATGAAGTTATGAATTTTATTTGATTGATTCACAATTGATAGTTGTTATGTTTTCTGAGTTACTCCATGACATCTGCACAAAGATAAAGAGTCGCAAGGACCAGGGGCATAACATTTTATTGGTTTTCTGCGTATGGTGATTGTTCCAAATGATCCTATAAGTTTCACCTAACTTAGATGTTTATGGTAAGAGCTGCCACTATGGGTGGATAGCTGCATATATCTCGATCTTTGTTATGTGTAAACTACGGTGAGGTTGGAACAATTTCCTTGTCTATTTTTTGACTCAGATTCTCACTAAGGTATATGAAGCATAATGTACCCAAGCATATGAATTTTCAAGGTCATTGCAGGTCCAATATCTTGCCTTACACAAAATCTGATATAGTAAAAAGAAGGTGACTATCTTTTCATCCTGGCTTCTATGCCTTGATGCCTAAGTCTATTTCCAACATCTCAATAAAACATAGTATTCATACTTTCATAATATTAGTGGGTATTAGTGATTGTTGTACTATTAGGTTGTATCCGTTCCAAAAATGCCCAATGATGATAAAATATTCCAATATCTGCAAATCAGTGACAGTCCTAAGAGTCTGCATATAGCTACATTTAGAGGTTGCATGATGCATTTTTGAAAGAACAACATAAGGATCTGAGCTCAAACTCCTTTCTATTTTTAATTCATTTGAAATCCAAGATATTTACATACCCATGCTTCTCAAAATCTTTGGTCTATCGGGAACAAAATTGAACTCACCTTTTCAAAACGTGATTAACTTGGTACTCGTGTGTTTACTCTTAAAACACACCCCCATTTCTTCTCTTCTTCTAATCCATTCTTACTTAATCTACCCATTCCATGCAAGTGATACATTCTTTCAACAGAGGGATTTCATTTCTTTCCTTCAATTTTGTTCCCAAGGGGGCATGATCACACTATCATCAATTAATTCTTGCTCGAAACAATATTAAAATGACTTCATTATCAAAAAAATTAGGGGCATGACAGTTTTCTTGACTAAGTCAAGAGTGTTGGATAGAAATATTTGGTTCTCATAAGCTGGACATCTTGTCTTTCCTCATTTTAAAAAGATTCTTACTAAGCTCCTGGCAGCTTCATAATGACATTTGGACAACAACCAAGTTCAAAATCAGTATTATCAATCTTTGGAGGAGAACCAAGTTCAGAATTGGTATCTTTAAGATCTTTTATTGATCTTTGGATGACAACCAATTTCAAAATCAATACTATTAGTTTAGTTTGATCAAGTGCGAGATTGATCTCATCAGGCATTTTGTTTGATCATGAGCGAAATTATCAATCTTTCTGAAGTCATACATCAAAAAATTTCTTTGAATCAATGCGCTACTCACACATCAATTCAAAGAGGAGAAAATGTAACCACCTATATTTGGTCTACTCTGACCATAGACCCTATTTTCCCTAGGTGTGATCATATCCCCAATTATGCCCAGACAACTCTTCAATCGGCTGGCATAATTCATTCGAATCAGATTTAATCTCCTAAGTGATCCAATCACTAATTTACATTAATCACTTTAGCTAATCCAATCAAATCAATTCAATCAATTCAAATCATAAATTGACTAAGGTAATTAATTTAAAGGGAATTAATGAAATCCTATTTATACCTCATCACTTGCAAAATCAATCCCCTAGCCTAATTGATTCAATTTGGCTATAGTCCTAATTAATTATTACAAAGAAAATCAAAGGCTTAGATGATTAATTAAATCCCTATTATTGAGTGAATATGTTATTACAACAATTCATTTCATTAATATTCCCTCTAACCTAACCAATCTCAACTACCCAACCATGAGTTCAAACTCATCCCAATCCCTTCTCACATGCTAATTCCTCTTAATTAGCTAATTAACCCTAATTAGCTAAGCCCCCCTCCACTCATTCTCTGTCCTCCCATCTCTGTCTCCTTAATCACCTGCCTTTAGCCTTAAACCTAATCCTAAGCTACCCTTAAGCTTGTCACATTCCATTAAGGTGTGATTAGGAATTCAACCCTCCCCCTAAAGTCAAAGTTGTCAGGCTTGACTCTAAACCCTCACCCATGCTTCTT
>MU223871.1:1122014-1133769 GCA_018584345.1 Thuja plicata | reverse complement strand
TGATTAGGAATTCAACCCTCCCCCTAAAGTCAAAGTTGTCAGGCTTGACTCTAAACCCTCACCCATGCTTCTTAAACCCTCACCCATAACTCATTAATGCTTTCATAAATGAAGCATTAATGGCTCTCACATATTCTTTCCACCACTCCTCATTAATGAGTCTTACACCCTCATTAATGGCAGCCCTTCTAGAGTCTTCTCCCCTTCCTCCATTTCTGCTATAAATAGGATGGATTTTGAGCTCAAATGGCCCTTTCTTTTACCTTTGCTTTGGCCCTGAAATTGGAAGTCTTTTATCGTATTATTGTAATGCTCCTAAGTTTGAAGAGTTGAAAGCATCCTTATGCTGCCCATATTTGGAGAATTGAAGAAGCAATCTTATGTTGCTCATGTTTTAAGGATTTTCATAGTGCTTTCTAGCTTGTTTCTTAGTTATTTTGTTATTATCTCCATTTCTAAAGCTAGAATGCATGTTTTTGAATCATTTAGATTACTTTTCATTTGAATCTTCCGTTCTTAGGTTGTATTTGTCACTGGAATATGCATAATCTGAGGGCTATTATGTCATTTTTCATACTCCTCCTAGATAGGAAGCAATAGATCAATTTTAGTGATTGTTATGTTTTCTAACCCCTTGTTTTCACTAATGCAATGATTTATTGAAGTGTTGTGTCTCTTAACAGGTACAAAAATCACACACACACATTGTATTTTTCCAAAACTCCAAACTTGATGAGAAGTTATTTGAATGATCCAAACTTGAAGAAAAAATTGTCTCCCTAAGAAAAGAGTTGGAAGAAGGAAATGATTAGGTAGAAAAAGGCCTTAAACTCAAGAAATAGTGGAGCACTCTTAATGAAATTATCATTTGCCAAAAATCGTAGAGAGACAAGGGTAGTATTAGAATTGAAAGGGGACAAAACTCAAAGTCAAATAATTCTTTTAACACTCGGGAGACAAAGAATGAGTCTTGTGTTGAAGATTCTAAGAACATAAATAATGTGAAACATAGATTACAAAATGAGCATACAAAGGTCAACAATTATAAGAATGGCTTCAAGAGATCGTACCCTAAACATACTAAAAATTCTAGGTATTCTCAATCTTTTGAAGGCTATTATTTTTCTTTCAATAAGTTTGGTGAAAAATGCATTGATAGTAGAATTAAAATGGAAAACGTTGATCACATGAATGGAAGATTAGTTGCACCTTAAATATATAATACTATGTGCTCTAATTCATTTTATGAATGTACTGCTACACATATAATACATTTTTTCATGGGGCAGTAAATTGCAATCTAATGTGAGGAGAAATAGTTTTTCTCTAGATTATAATATTGTCGCCTACAAATGTAATAACTTTGGACATAAAGACAAGTTTTCCAAAAGTAATTTTGTGAATCCACCTACTCAGAATAAGGAGAATGCCTTGAATTGATAGAAGAAGGAAAACCCAAATGTTTGGAAGGAGAAACAAGAGAAAAAGGTTGAAATGAAACTTGATTCATTGTTTGTGGGATCTACACAAACTCCTCCAAATGGACAACTCACCATGCTCTCTTCAACTAGGATCTCATGTTGACCCTCTTGCATGTCTGCTCCTTCATAAGTATCTTTCTCCCAAGCACTCTTCTTCTCATCTTCTGAGACTTCATGTTCCTCTTGTCTAAGGAACCCAATCCTCTCAAATACACCAACATTCCAAGATACTGTTCATGCTTCTCTATCTTCCTCTAATAGTTTTAAAATCATCTCTTTTCCATTCTCGATGAAGCTATATGTGCTCCCTACCCCATGATGTAGGGTGTGCTTCTCCATCTGCCATGCTTTACCAAGGATCATATGAAAATCCTTCAAAGGTACAATATCACAGAGTATGACATCCTTGTATGAGCCAATGGTGAAGGGAACATAGGCTTGTTCCTTCACATCAACCCAATCTCCAACCTTCAATCCTTGTGCTCTGTATGGTACACCATGTTCTATCCACTGTAAATCCAATTTGTTAACCATTTCAATTGAAACTAGATAAGAAAAAGAACCACTGGAAATAACACCTTTGCAAACCTTGCCATCTCACTTGCATTGTATCCTGAACGGTGAGTACTAGGTATGTGCAGGATCATGGTATGCCAAAAATTGGTGATGTGTAAAAATCCTCCTTTTCACTCATCCAAAAGCACAATGTTCTATCCTCTGTAAATCCAAATTTTTAACCATTTCAACTGAAACTAGATAAGAAAAAGAACCACTAGAAATAACAACTTTGCAAACCTTGCCATTGCACTTGCATTGTATCCTAAACAGTGAGTACCGGGTATGTGCAGGATCATGGTATGCCAAAAACTGGCGATGTGTTAAAAACCTCCTTTTCACTGGTCCAAAAGCACACTAAAAATCTTGTGGACTTTTTAGTAGCTCTAGATGTCAGTACACCTAGCCAAACTAAAATCCAAAGCACAAGCCTAATCAGATATCCAATTTTTTCCAGTAAAACTTATTTTTAAGGCCTGTGGGCTGCATTCTCAGTTTTCATTATGAAAATTTCAAACGCAGCCCAAGGTTTCTGATATCCAAAACCTATCTGATATCCGATTTGCCTATTTGAGAAATATCTCCAAATTGGATAGGTTTGTAAAATTTTTAAGTTTTGTTTGTTGTTTTTTATTTTTTAATTGAAGTTTGTTGTTTTTTTTAATATAAAAACTAGGGTTTAATTGATATGTTTATCATTTTTTTAAAATTGATTATAATTGTCTATTTTGGTTTTAATTGTAATCAAACATGGACTAAAACCAATCATAAAACCCTCCCAATGACCCCTTTAACAATCTAGAACCACCTCCAAACAATCCCCCACCTTCAGAAGACCAACCGGTCTCAAACCCTCAACCTTTAGAGGATCTCATAGGAGACAATCTAAATCAACTTAGAGGATATCAGACTACATATTCCAATATCCCTACATTGTGCCCCATGTTTTCCATGTTGAACTCCATTATTGAAAACATGGAGAAACTCACAGAGAAACAAAATGTTGTACTTCTTTGGCACGATTCCATGCACACTGAGTTTGAGGATGGACTTGATTATGATCAAGTTATGAACCCAAATATAACAAAACATGACATATGTAACCTTTTTGTGGATCCTAAAACTAGTTTAAAAGTGGACCCTAAAAAGACCAAGTTGTCAATTAAATGGTGCAGAAATGATGCAATTCGTTACCACTTTTGGGACTGCTGGTGGATGGTTTTTGATAGGCCACCCACAACACTTTGGATGTCCCATTATATTTATTAAGAAAATTGTATGCTAAATTTGTTCTCCATCACAAGGTAAATTATTGGAGCATGAGATTGAACCAGGGCGTAGGCTTAGGCGCTCCTAAGGCTAGTCCATGGCACACCGGGTGAAATCCCGTACATATGTCCCCCCTCCTAAGATTTCACCACCTCCTGCAGTTCAACATCCTGATATCATTGCTGAGGTTGGCTCACAAACTATTCTATCCATTCACACCTTGAGTGATCTACTAGTTAGGCAGAGTGTGGCATTGTTGCCTCCTCATGCTGATAATTCAGGCCCTTCCATATCCTCCAAGAGCTTGCATATTTGTGTGCCCCACACTTTCATTATGTGCAAGACTATGTGCTTGGGTCTCCTAGATGATAGTTATGCATATAAATACATCTTTGAGATGAATGCTACTACACAACACACTACAAGCACTAAAGCACCTCATGGAGATGTGCATCAAGGGAATGTAGAGCCATGGAATCCTACTGTTATGGTAAGTGTAAACAATTAATTTGTTACATAAATGTTCATATTTTTAGTAGAATTTTCTTATAATGATTGCCCACTTATGATTTTTAATGTGTTCCATTTATGTTCAGTTGATGACAGAGGAGAAGATGGCACAAGTGGAGGGGTCCATGCTTTCGGCCATTTCATTTGTCCTTGACAATTCCATGGTACATACGTTTTAATGTACTCATTGGTTTCCTTTTTATAATAGTATATACATGTGTTTTTTAGTTTTTATGATCATCTTATTACATATTGAGGAAAGATTCACCAGTTGCCACTGGGGGGCAATGTGAGGGGGTTCAAGCATCTGGCATTGACAAGGGGAAGGTAATTAAGTATTTCAGATTTTTTATGCATACAAGTATACTTGTCACTTGTGCGTACTCATTTTTAATTTACATGGTTTATTTGACAGAGGGTGGTGTCTAACGATGTCGTGAGACCGGTTCGCCACTGTAGAGTCCCATGGTACATATATTTCTAAATTTATTTGTTTGTATTTTACTATCAAGCATCTATAATGTGATCAAGTCATGACTGTATCAAGTATCTGTTTGAGTTTTGTAGGTCACCCCTAGTTTGAGGGAGGTACAAAGCCAAGGGTTTGTATCGTTGATGACCCAAGTGAGATTTCCTGAAGAAAGCTCAAAAAAGGTAAGTTTTAATGTTAATTAAGTTATTTTGTAAACATATAATTGCTACCAAGGATTTAAAATTAAATAGTATAACTCGTAGATCAATCTCATGTTCAAAAAAATATACAGGTTAGACTCAACATTGGTGGCATTGTCCCTTTTCTACCAAGGACATATGTTAGGTCTCCTGACCGCATTAGGAGACATAGAGGAGAGGTACATGATAGTTCAATTTTAAATTTTATTTTTTTATTATTGTTAACTATGAGTTTGAATTTTGAATTTTTATTTGTAGAAACCATATAAATTAAGTAATCTAACTTGGGGTTTCACTTTTGTGTTTGAATGCAGGATCTATCATAGCCAAAGAATACTTCAAAGAGGCTTTATTTCGATGATCCACCAGTAGAATAGGATGTCTTAGAAACATTTGTAGCTGAACTTCTTATTTTGAGATGCCATATGACACATTTTGAGATGACGTATACCACATTGTATATAGATATGTTAATTTTGCAACTATTTTGAGATGGTGCATGTGCCACATTTTGTACAAAATAATTTCATATATACATATCTACATGTTCATTTATGGTTATTTTATCTTTGTCATGTGTTCTATGTATGTATCATCTTCATATTAGATCTTTGTCATGTGTTGTATGTATGTATTATTTTCATATTATGTCTTTGTCATGCATTGTATTTATGTATGTATGTTCAGTTTCATATTATATCTTTTCCATGTGTTGTATGTATGTATTATTTACATACTACATCTTTTTCATGCATTGTATTTATGTTCATTTGCATATTATATCTTTGTCATGTGTAATAGACCTAATCTTTTCCAAAGCAACTACCTTGAAAATCTTTTGTCAAACCAAAGTAATGGGCGTAATAGACTGCAACTAGGCTAATAGAATCCAAATTTGCATACCCTAATGATGAAGAGGAAATTGGTTTGACAACTATTAAGGTCTATAAGAGGTCTATGATTTCAAAGATAAAGAAAATGACCCTAGGAACCCCTAAATGCACCATAGGCTCCAATTGCATAAAATGAATGAAAAGACCTACCCACTGCCTCTAGCACCTTCAATCAACTTCCAAAATCATTCCAAACTTACTCCCAGACTTACCCATTGCCTCTAGTTTGTAACTAGATTCACTTGGCCAAATAGAGCAAACAGAACATATGGTTTAGTCCTAGGATGAACGGTTTGAAAGATGCGCCATTGAGTAACTTTCAACTGAGCAAAAATATAACTTTTTGCACCAATCGAGATTGGGTCGTCAAATGGAAGCCGAGTGAAATCTGCCAGAATTGATCCACGTGCTTGTATACATTCCAAAGATGGTCCTTTTGTACTTCATAGATCTCTAATATCTCTCTAGAGGTCTGAGATATCACTCTCCAAACATCTCTGCCCAATTTGGCTTAGTGCACCTTGGCAACACTTCGGTCTGACATGTGCCAGAACATTCTTGATGCTACATGAGAAAAAAAGGTATTCAATAGTGTTTACCCGGTCAATTGGAGATGATGGAGCTGACAATTTTCTCCCATGATGAATGGTTTGAAAGATGCACCATTGAGCAACTTTCAACTGAGCAACAATGCAACTTTTTGCACCAACCGAGATATGGTCGCCAAATGTAATCCGAGTGGAATCTCCCAGAACTGAGCCACTTGATTGTAGACCTTATCTAGATGGTCCTTGTGCACTTCATGGATCTCTTATATCACTCACGAGGTCTGAGATATCACTATCTAAAAATTGCTTCCCAATTTGGCTAAGTGCACCTTGGGAACACTTCAGTCTGACATGTGCTAAAATGTTCTTGATGCTATGCAAACAAAAAGGTATCCAATAGCATTTAAATGGCCAAATGGAGCTGATGGAGTTGACGGTTTGTTCCCACGACGAACGGTTTGAAAGATGTCACCATTGAGAAACTTTCAACTAAGCAACAATGCAACTTTTTGCACCATCCGAGATTCGGTCGCCAAATGTAATCCAAGTGGAATCTCCCATAACTGAGCCACATGATTGTATACCTTCTCTAGATGATCCTTTTTCACTTCACAGATCTTTGATAACTCTCATGAGATCTGAGATATCTCTCTCCAAAACTTGCTGCCCAATTTGGCTTAGTGCACCTTGGGAACACTTTGGTCTGACATGCATCAGAACATTCTTGATGCTATGTGAGAAAAAAAAGGTATCCACTAGCATCTACTTGGCCAACTCAAGCTGATGGAGCTGGCAGTTTGAACCCACGATGAATGGTTTAAAAGATGCACCATTGAGAAACTTTCAACTGAGCAACAATGCAACTTTTTGCAGCAACCGAGATTGGGTCACCAAATGTAATCTGAGTGGAATCTCCTAGAACTGAGCCATGAAATTTTATACCTTCCCAAGAGGGTCCTTGTGCACTTCACAAATCTCTGATATCTCTCACGAGGTCTAAGATATCACTCTCCAAAAGTTGCTGCCCAATTTGGCTTGGTGCACCTTGGGAACACTTCAGTCCAACACGCGTTAGAATGTTCTTGATGCTATGTGAGTGAAAAAAGTTATCCAATAGCATTTACCCAGCCAACTAGAGATGATGGAGCTAATGGTTCGGTCCCACGATGAATGGTTTGAAAGATGCACCATTGAGCAACTTTCAACTGAGCAACAATGCAACTTTTTGCACCAACTGAGATCGGGTCACCAAATGGAATCCGAGTGGAATCTCCTAGAACTGAGCCACGCACTTGTAGACCTTCCCAAGATGGTACTTTTTAAATTCATGGATCTTTGATATCTCTCATGAGGTCTGAGATATCACTCTCCAAGAATCGCTTCCCAATTTGGCTTAGTGCACCTTGGGAACACTTCGGTCTGACATGCCCAAAAATGTTCTTGATGCTACGCAAGAGAAAAAAGGTATCCACTAGCATTTACCCAGCCAATCGAAGCCAATGGAGCTGATGGTTTTCTCCCATGATAAATGGTTTGAAAGATGCACCATTGAGCAACTTTCAACTGAGTAACAATGCAACTTTTTGCACCAACCAAGATCGGGTTGCCAAATGGAATCCAAGTGGAATCTCGTAGAACTGATCCATATACTTGTAGACCTTCCCAAGATAGTCCTTGTGCACTTCACAGATCTCTAATATCTCCCATGAGGTCTGAGATATCACTCTCCAAAATTCACTACCTAATTTGACTTAGTGCAACTTGGGAACACTTCGGTCTGACATGCACTGGAACATTCTTGATGCTATAGAGAGAAAAAAGGTATCATCTAGCGTTTACTTGGCCAATTAGAGCCGATGGAGCTGACGGTTTTCTCCCATGATGAATGGTTCTTGATGCTCTCAAATTTTTAGTGGTATGTTTGAAATTTGAACTGTGAATTATTTTTAATTGTTAGTGGTATGCTCTCGAATTATACACTACTAAAATAGAATTATTTTTAATATTCAGCCACCCCTCCCAACAACCCAAAAAATAAATTTTTTTAAGTCTTTTGACAACCCAAATCCATTACCATACACAACACATGTTTCATGCCAATAAACTATATGAATACAACATATTATGAATAAATATATCAATGTTATCAAAAGTATGACATATAAAGTTACTCAAAATCTTAGATACACAACTATATATAAAAAATAAGTTTCATTTCTGCTCAAAGTGTATAAGTTTAACACATGGTACTTGGTGACATCTACATTCCAATCCCTACATTTAGAAGGCACAAGAAACGTTAATAGAGAAAAAATAAGTTTATAGGTTGACAAAAAGATTATGAATGTATAAGTAAGTAAATGAACCAAAGAACATGAGTTGCATTAACCTACTGAAGTGTGCCTCAAGGGTCATTTCTCTACTTGAGGGTATTCAATATTGCTTCATGATCAACATTAATAATAGTCCAAAGTTCTTTTATCTTTGGTTTTCCTTGATGTTTCAACAACTTAACATTCGCTTCTATAATAAGATGTGACTACAAGATAATGGTTTTGTGCTTCTCGTAGTCTTCAAATGCAGGAATGCCATTATTTCTAATCATGTATGTGCCCAACCATGTTCCTGAAACAACATGTGATCCTATTGGATATGTGAACATATCATCATCTATCATCAGTTGTGCAAGTTTTTGCTTTCCTTGTACACAACGTGCTAACTAGTATTCCGATCTCTCATCATTCCCTTGTGGTGCAACCAATGAAAAAACATGTCCTGGTTGTAGAAGATCTGAAAGATGATCATATTCAAGTGAACAATCCTTGTCATTTATTATAGATAGTGTGATAGATAAAGGATTTAGATAATGTGGAACCCACGTATCGACCCACTCACTTGACTCACACTAAAGACACCTCAGACAAAAATAATCCAACTCTCGTGTCTAAATGGTCCATGTACTAGCATCTAAGTTTTGAAATGAATGAATTTTTGAAGAATCTTTCACGGTTTGACAATCCAACCTATCTCCTATTGTGCCCAACTCAACCACTCAAAAGAATCTGTGCACCACTGAATCAAGAGTCCCCCCTGTGACAATGCTGAAGTACACCAATCAATAATAGAACAAGCATCAACGAGATCTGCACCTGAAATCCTCAATTTCTCCTTAACTAGAGCTCTCTTTACACATGCACCTAATGAGGTACACATATCTCTCCATGCATTCTACACAACCAATAAAATGTACGAGCTTTTTTGAATTAATCTATGCAGTTATCTGACCAAATGAGATGTCTATCCATAGCAATATCATTTTCCCGCACCCACTCAAAATAATTCTCAAAGCAATGTTGGACATATTCATGAGAGTGAGATCTATCATTGCTCATATAAAAATGGTATTATCTAATTATATTTTGGTCATCTTCTGTACTATTAGGGGAATGTCTATATGTTAAGTGCACAAAAATAGCAACCTGAATAGAATTGTAATATTAAGCTTGCAACTCATTTTGGGGTTTCAATGTATAGTTCTCTACAAAGTCAACGACTGATATAATAGTGCCAATTGGGAAAGTGTCCTTACAAATCCTGAATTGTTGATCCAACCATAGAGACTTGTGACTATGCCTTGCATACTTGTAAAACAAATTCTTCCTGAAATCTATAATAAAATCAGCTACATTGCATTCTTTTGTAACCAACTCACATCTAGAGCCTTCACCTCCACTTTTCAATGTATATTTAATGGTTTCATATACCTTTTTTTGGACAATTGTCTTTCCAAAATCATGTTCGCAACCCTCATGAAAACATGAAACAAACTTCTCTAGCCCACCACACTCTAAGCACTTGTAATTTAAGCAATCTTGTCTATAAAAGAAACATCCATCATCTCTAGGACATAAAAATGATCTAGAAAGTCTCTTGATTATTTTGGAAGAGCACTTGCACCACACTCCTCCAACATTTCACTAGTATCAAAAGTAAAATGAATGGATCACAACAATTCATTGTGCATTGAAAAATCCACATGATATTTGCAACAACAAGTGTTTGGAATTTTAAGAGGCACACAAAAGAAAGGCTTGAATGCTTCAAAATATCTTTGTGATATTTGCAACGTTGAATGTGTCTCAAAAAAGTTTTTGAACAACATTGTTTGACTCACCTCCAAATAATGTTTTCGATGTGGTCTCGAATGCCAATTCTCAACTTAAAGACATCCTTCACATTTGGTGACACTCTTGAGTTAGATTGCCAAAATAGTTAATTTGATCCTTCACACAATCGGTAAGCTTCTTATCACAACGTGGAAGTCTCCCACCATAAGCCCATGTATTATTTTGAAGAGTATCATCAATTATTTCTCTTCTTGCAAGTGCTCTATCCAAAGTTTTATGATTTAGGTTCAAGTCAACACAAGTTTGTCTCATCAAATGAGCCTTTCTCAAATGATGACTTACTAAGGAGGTTGTAATAACCCTCCTAGTGGCTCTCTTTTTATTTTCCTTGGTAGTATTCCCAATGGAATTGAGAGCACTAAAAATATTTCTCACAATAATAGCATTCCTCTCCTTTTTCTTGTTCACACTAATCTTCAATTTGACTAGTATAGGTCTCATCTTATGCATCTTTAACAATTGCAAAAACATTTGACATTTCTCAACCAATATGTTGTGGCTAAAAAATTTATCAAAAAGTTTTGAAACCCACAACTCAACAGTTCTTTCTGATCTCTTACCATCAAAATTTCTCATTATGTTCTCATCAATTTCAAGTAACCATTTTGTTGTTCTTGAAGGTCTCAAAATTGAAGCTTGTCTTTCTTCCTCACAAGGGACTTCATTTCTCATATAATTTGGAGATGTGTAACGTTGATCTGGTTCTTGTGAACCATTATCATTGTCAATTCCTTCATATTCAATTAGTGGATTGTCATTGCCAATGTCCACACTTCCATTGTCCACATCTAAATGTTCATTTTCAAATCCTACATTTTTATCTTCAATCCATACATTCTCATTTTCAATATTATTGTCATAAATCACTTCAAATTCATGTTCTTCTTCACTTGAAACGGCATTTAAGGGTGGGCCTATGCCCTCATCTTCATTAATATTTAACATACCTTGTCTCTTGTTCTGATGGGAAACCCTATCCATTTATCTATACACTTCAATCTCTTTGTTTGTGATCTTCCTCTTCTGTTTATGCTTTCGACAACTACTAGTCCCCATGGTGAGACCAAAAAGGTGATGCAAAAACCTTTAATAATAGAGAAATTCCAACAAAAAGGGTGTAAAAAGTAGTTTTTTCTCTTCCACTACTGCAATCCCGTGATATTATCTACAAAAAATGTGGTTCATGGACTGAGAGACCCAGAGAATCATTGTTTTCTTATGGATGTCAGTAAAATAAATCAAATATCTGATATTCGAAATCTCTCGCTTAAATTTTGCTTTCCCTCAAATTTACCATTTTCAACTTTTTCATTTTTATCCTATTTTGAATATTTATTTTACTTTTTCATAACTATTGTAAATTTTATTTTTATAATATTAATATTATATTTTCATAATATTATATTTTTACAATCTCTCTCTCTCTCTCTCTCTCTCTCTCTCTCTCTCTCCTAGGTATTATTGTTATAATATAAATATTAATAAATATTTAATACTACTATTATACTATTACACAATAGAGAAATAAATAATAATAATATAATACTAATTTATATA
The DNA here is from genome assembly GCA_018584345.1 of Thuja plicata. NCBI lineage: Eukaryota > Viridiplantae > Streptophyta > Pinopsida > Cupressales > Cupressaceae > Thuja > Thuja plicata. The sequence continues at coordinate 1,122,097 of MU223871.1, read as the reverse complement.
ATATAATACTAATATAAATAATTATATAATACTAATTTGATAATACTAATGCTAATGAAATTTATTATATATAACGTAAAAAA
>MU223871.1:1093359-1108018 GCA_018584345.1 Thuja plicata | reverse complement strand
GATACTTATAGTAGTTCAATTGTGATACGCCAAGTGTGAATGATACGAAATGTGAAGAAAGATGTATAGAGCAGATTATCAGAGTTGGTTCATTCATCAAGGGTCTATGTGAAGAAGAAGTGAAAGACTGTAATACAATGAAAATTATCAAGAAAACAGGTCTACTCTATAGTTCATCATCAGATATAGTGCATATCTATTATTCAGAAGGTTTTAGCCTTCGCCATTAAACAGTGAGCCTTTGGACAGTGAGTCCACCACCCCTAATAGGGTTATTTGTAAAAGACTCCTAACAGGGTCTGACCCTTAACTAGGTCACTATACTTATTGGATTGTATTGTACAACTCCTAATAGGGTTTAAATATCTTCTAACAGGGATTAATACAAACAAGTATAGTTTATTGTGGGTGCTAATTCCCACCGGGGTTTTTACCATTTGGTTTCCCCATAATCAAATTATGTGTTGAGTACTGTGTTATCTGATTATGCATTTACTTTGTTGTACACTAATGTTAAATAATTAAAAAGGGACTGAAGTAACTGATAACTGATTCACCCCCCCCCTCTCAGCTATCCTTTGGGACTATTCTAACAGTATTATCTTGTTCCTTATTTTTGCAATTCCATTTTGTTGAGGGGTTCCAGGTGCACTTAGTTGTCTTTTTATCCCATGTTCTTTGCAGTACTCAAGAAAATTTTCAGAGGTGAGTTCTCCTCCTCTATTAGATTTTAGACACTTTATCTTTAATCTAGACTCATTTTCAACTTTAGCTTTGAATATTTTGAACTTTTCAAAAGCTTCAGATTTGTCTTTTAAGAACGCAACCCACATCATCCTAGAGAAATCATCAAAAAACAAAATGAAATACCTTTCTCCATAGTAAGATCTTGTTTGAGTAGGTCCACATAAGTCTGTATGTATTAGATCTAGTTTGTTCTCTATAGAGTTCTTCTTACTTCTGAATGAGGTCCTCACATGATTTCCCATCACACATTCCCTGCACATAGTATCAAATGGTCTTGCACTACTAGGAAGGTCTCTAACTGCCTTTACATTACTTATCTTCACTATGTTGTCAAAATTGATATGACAAAGTCTTTTGTGCCAAAGCCAACTGTCATCCACTTTTGCAACAAAACAACTTATTTCGGAGTTAAGATGAAAAACATTACCTTTGGTCTTTGAGCATGATGCAATCATGTATCCTCCTTTGTTGTTAATAATGCATCTATTTTTTTTTGAATTTCAACTAATATCCTTTATCTAGCAATTGTCCAACACTTAGTAAGTTATGATGCAAACCATCAACATACATAACATCATCTATCTTGTTCTTTCCATCTAAGGTGATAGATCCTCTACCTATGATAGGTTTGGGAGTGTTATCTCCAAATCTAACCATGCCACCTTTGTACTTATCTAGATGTACAAATCTATCTTTGTCACCTGTCATGTGATGTGAACACCCGCTGTCTATGATCTAGTCTATTCTGATGTCTTCTTGTGAAACTAAGGCCAATTCTTGTGCTTTCTTTTCATCTTCAATTTCTATTGTTTCAATCATTTTTTCATTATCTTTAATTGCAACAAATCCAATTTCATCTTCTCCTGAATCATCATCAGTTACACCATCTTCAACATGATAGCATTCCTTAGTATATTTTGGTTTGTAATCTGATATGTACTTCTTGACTCTTGTAGGACACTTGGATGTAAAGTGGCCAACTTTGTTGCATGAGAAACATTTGAATGGTAGTTGTCCTTCATATTTTACTTTACCTTTCCTTTCCTTCTTAGCAATCATAGAAATGAATTCTTCTAGTTCTGTATCAACTTCTTATTTCTCATTATTACTAGAGATGCTCAAGGATTTCTTGCGATGGACTAAGGCTTTGAAAGATGTTTCCATTTAAGGTTTTGTCTTCAACCTTGATATCTCAAATGCTGATATTTTGTTGATCAAGGTTTCTCTTTTGAATTCCTTTGAGAATTGCATGGTTTTATCCAAGATGTTTATCTTTCTTTCATAATATTCTGTCAATGTGGTCATTAATTTGTCCATTATATCATCCTCTGAAATTTCTCCACCATTGTTCCTGATTCCTGAGACTGCTTCATTAATCCTCTGATTGTAAGCTCTGATGTTTTCTTCAGGTAGTATCTCTAAATTGTTGTATCTTTTCTTCCATGTCTTTTTGCACGCATTCTTGGCCTGGATGTCTCCTTCAAACATGTCTTCTAGGTATTTCCAAATTGAATATGCTTTTTCTGCCTTCTTGATCTCAAAAAATTCACTGTTAGATAGGGCACTGATTAGGGCTTCTTTGGCAATTGCATTTTGGGTGAATACTTCCTTTTGTTTATTAGTAGAATCTTCTTCTGCAAGGTCCTTCAAGGTAGGAACATCAATTGTGTGAGTAGCAATCTCATAGATCTCAAAATAAATGCAGTGAAGATGTGTTATCATTTTTTTCTTCATGTCTAGATAATTCTCTCCATCAAACTTAGGACTCTCTTTCCTGAAGTACGCCATTTGATCTACCTTAAGCTGTTAGGATTTCTCTCCAAGGCACTTGGCTCTGATACCAATTGTTGGAATAGTCCAAGGGATAACTGAGGGGGGGGGTGAATCATTTATCAACAATTTAAATTCTTTTCTCCAATTAATTACATAATATCATAAGCACATACACATTTAAGATAACACACAATAGAACACCACAATTTTGTTTACGGGGAAACCAAACTAGGTAAAAACCTCGGTGGGAATTAGCACCCACAAAGAACTGTACTTGATTATAATAATAACTGTTAGAAGATATTACAACCCTTTTAGGAGTTGTTCTTTACAATGTAATAAGAACAATGACCTAGTTAAGGGTCGGACCCTATTAGGAGTCTTTTACAAATAACCCTATTAGGGGTGAGGTCTCACTGTCCAAAAGCTCACTACTGAAATGATGAAGGCTACAACCTTCAGTAAAATAGATATACACTATATCTGATAATGAACTATTTGAGTAGATGTGCTGTCTTGATTAGTTCCAATGAATTTTATACACTCTCTACTTCTTCACATATATCTTTAACCGATGAAAATAATTTCTTTACTATCCCAAAACAATCAGCATTTTGTTCTGTCCTTTTTCTGTGTCTTTTCTTATCATTCACACTTGGTGATCTTTAAATGATCTACTATAAGCGTCTTCTCAAAAAGCTATGATATTTGTCAGCTTTAGGAATCCCTTCAATGCTTCTTTAGTCAGCCAAACCAATCACGCAACATAATTAGAACTGTGCAACTCAAATTGAATAGACACATCTCTTCACATAGTCGGCTTCACCAAAATTAGCCAAACATCATGCTTCAGATGAAACACAATTAGCGCCTTTGGTTAATTAACTTAGACTCATTACTAAACATGAATATGAACACACATATCCCATAGATAGATGCAATTGAAGAATCAATAAAATTACTATCGACTTTCTAAAAACAATCTTCTGAAACTGTGTCTGGTAAATAGAGTAACATAACTCAACTATTACTGAACATATGAATCTGCGTGTATGTACATGGTATAGTAACTATGTATGAAGCATAAAAACAACTGTGCAAGGCTTTCACATATCCATACTGAAAAGTGAATAGAGTTCACTGTTGTATACTATATGTTGTCATCAATGACAAACGTACAGTTAACTATTTGCACATAAGAAAATCTCCAACAATTGGATGATAAGGTATGCCTTGCAACTTATTTGAATGCCTTTGATGAAAATATGGGTTATCTTCTAAGAGACAAGAACCCTAGGAATATTAGAGAAGCATATAAGATAGTAGTTAACATTGAAACAAACATAAGGGTATCGAGGAAAGTGGGTAGAAGGGAAGATTGTAAGCCAACAAGGTTTAATAAAAAGGAATTAGACAAACCTTCAATTGTTAAACCAAAAGAAGATGATAGTCCATTTTTTAAAAAATTCTCTAAAGGATTTAAAGCATGGAGAGAATAAGAACAATATGAATTCAGGTAATGACAAGCCATCCTATAGTAACTTTAACAGACAACTGAGGATGCAAACTATCCTTACACTACTCAGTGGAAAGATAGGAATCCTATTCCCCCACAACAGAAAGACAAATATGATGAAAAAAACCCTTGATTCTTTACACAAGACTACTATTAATATGTGTAATGATAATTCTTGGTGCATGGCCTGCCAATCCCCTCATAATCCTGATTATTGTGTCATCGCTGCAAGAATATTTGCAAGTGAAGGTCATGAGGATGATGAGGAAGAATTATATGATGATAATGGTTGTGCCATGACTTCATCACATGTGTGGGATGAAATGGTTTTTGACGATGAAACCAAAAAACAATTTTCATTTGGTTCATTCAACAGAAAAGAAACATGTTATCAAAAAGATGATTATGATATCCAAGATTGGGAAATTGACAACATGAGGTGCAATGCTAAGAAGGGTGATGAAATATGTATTTATAGAAGACCCTCTAATGAAAAATGGTTACTCAAGAAAGGGGTAACTATAATTTAATAAATAGAACAGTTGGGAATGCAGATGGAAAGCCTATAAGTATTTTTGTTAAACAAACCAAAAATAATACCAAACAGGCACAAGAAAAAGAAAAAATAGGCTGAGGGTGCCAATAAAGTTTTGGCTAAAAGGGAAAATGAGCCTACTGGTCCTAATATTATGTATAAATAAAAGGTTAAAACACCAAAAAATCCTATACCTCCTCCTCAAAGAGAAAATAAATAACAAAATAGGGACGAGCCCAAGTTCGCCTCTCAGGTTGAGGATGAGGATTGTGTAAATGTAAAACAAGACATATCTGATGTAAAGTATACCCCTGTTGATATGGGGTAACTCCTGTCTCAAATTACTGTTAAGGTTCCCTTATTGGAAATGATGAGAATAGGTGATCATAAAGAGAAGACTTTAAAATGGGTAAAAGGTTGCTTCTACAAAGATTATGGGACCAGAGGAAAATAAGAAGATGATAGAATCACAAGATAAATCTGCAGGTAAGATAAAGAAAGCTGATGAACTTGTTTCAAAGATTACCCAAATTTTCCTGGACATAAATGTTGTTAGTACTCCTTTGGGGACTGTAGATCATTTTTTCCTAACTTTACTTATAAATGGAAAGATGTTGAAGAATTGTATGATTGATTATGGTGCATCTAATATTGTCATGCCTGCTGAGGTTATGAAATCAATGGGATTAAAGGTAGATACACCACATGGGAGATGTTAGGCCATGGATTCAAGAGAAGTTCCTATTATTGGCACTATCAAAGCCCTGCCTTACAAGATAGATCATTACCCTGACAAAGTATTAACAATGAGTGTATTAGTAGTAGACATTCACCCTCAATATGGAATGCAGTTATCAAGAAAATGGAGTGCTTCAATGGGGGGGAAGTATTCAATGTGATCTATCATTTTCTACATTTAACATTGTTGGTGAAAACACTAAGGTGTCCAGATAAAATCAGAACTCCTCACATGATTGAGGAGGAAGAAAATGAAAAACATGAATTGTTTATTAGACACTGAAATGAGATCTTTTCAAGTACAAGAAAAGCAGGTTGGAGGAAATTTCCAACCTACATTATTAGCTGAAGATGAAACTAATTTATCTGAATAGAGTAAGATATGGGTTCTTTATTTTGATGGTGCTATTTCTAGGGAGGGAGCTGGTGCTAGAGTGTTGTTAATAGCTCCCACATGCAAGACATTCAAATTCTCATTCACACTATCATTCACATGTACATATAATGTTGTAGAATACGAAGCTTTGTTAATAGGTATGAGATTGGCTTCAAGACATGGAATCATATCTCTCAGAGTCATTGGAGACTTTGAATTAGTAGTGTCTCAAATTAAATCCAAATATGCTTCTAAGAACCATAGATTGAAACAATACAGAAATGTTGTTTGGGATGAACTTGAAATTTTTTGATGCATTTGGTATTGATTGGATGGACAGAAGCCAGAACAGAATGGCATACTTTCTTGCAAACATAGCTTTGAGGCTGAAAGATATTACATTTGTTGGGATATCTAAATAGAGGTTCAATCTAGGTGTTCAATACCTGATAATGTTGGGAACTGGAAATTTTTTGATGATGATGTGGATATCCTGAGATTTTTGCACCATGAGACATATTTTGGAGACAAGGAAATTGATTTCAGTGGATATGTAGAAACCATGAATACAAAAGATACTATCTTAGGTAGGGAAGTTTTAAATTTGAAGTCAAATAAGGTCCCCAAGGGATTAGTTGTTCTTGAAAGCAATTTTGACAACAAGGATAAGCCATATTCTGTTAAAAATGTGAATAAACTTGACGATTTGGAAGAGGTGAATGTAGGAACAGCCGAGGTTCCTAAAAACTTATTTATTGGAAGGAAAATGTCACCCAAAGTAAAAGAGGACCTGACTAATCTATTGAGGAAATACAAGAAGGTCTTTGCATGGACCTATGTTGATCTCAAAGAATACAATGAATATTTTTTCCAACACAAGATCCCTCTGAAAGACAATGCTAAACCTTTCAGACAAAAGAAAAGACCTATAAATCCCATCTTGAGACCAAAAATGGAACAAGAAATAATAAAGTTGAAGGATGTAGGGATCATTAAACCAGTCAAACATTCTTCTTGGGTTGCAAACTTAGTCCCTATTAGAAAAAAGAATGGAGATATCAGGTTATATGTGGATTTTAGGAATCTAAATGTATCCTCCCTCAAAGATAATTATTCTCTCCCTAACATGGAAAACATGCTGCAGAGGGTTACTGGCTGTGAGTTGATGTCCATGATGTATGGATTCTCTGGATATAACCAGATGATGGTTAAAGAGTCATAACTATTCAATACTGCATTCACTACACCTTAGGGGATATATGTTTATGTCAGAATGCCCTTTGGCCTGATAAATGCTAGGGCCATATTTCAGAAGGCTATGGATTTTGCTTTCTTAGATTTTTTGTAGAAATTTTTGGAGGTCTATCAAGATGACCTCACAACATATTCTAAAAAGGAGGAGCAAAATTGTGAACATTTAGAGAATTTTTTTGAAAGAGCTCTTGAATTCAGGATTTATTTGAATCCTAAGAAATGTACTTTTGGGGTGACTAAGGGTAAGTTATTAGGACACATTGTCTCAAAAGAAGGGGTTAGAATTGATCCTAAAAGAGTAGCTTCTATTGATAAGGTGCCACTCCCAAAATATATAAAAGGTATTCAAGCTTTCTTTAGTCTCATGAACCTTCTCAGGCATTTTGTTACAAATTTTGCTGAGAAAAGTAGGCTAGTTTCCAAGATGTTGAAAAAAAATGCAAAGATGGAATGGGATGGAGAAGCCACTTAGGATTTCCAAGACATCAATCAGGCTATTAAGGATGCCCCTATTTTAGGAACTCCTGATTATTCAAATTGTATGAACATATTTTCATTTGCATAATGCCATACCATTGTTGTTGTCTTATTTCAAAAGAATGAAGAAGGATTTGAACAACCAATTTATTTTTTCATAAAAACATTACAAGCTATAGAACTTAAATATGACATAAATGAGAAGCAAGCTTATGCACTGGTAAAAGCTATTAAATATTTTAGATGTTATCTGGTAGGGTCTATAGTCATTGCTTATGATCCTTCAGCAACAGTAAAAGATATCTTCACACAATAAGAGGTGTCTAGAAAAGATGCAGATGGATCAATAGGATCTAGGAGTTCAATATTGAAATACAAATCATAAAGTTGGTTAGAGGGATGGGATTAGCCAAGTTGATGGCTAATACAAATTTAGATGCAAATCATGTAAATGCCTTGGAGGAAGAACAAAGGCCTTTCATATGCAATCTGGACCATTGTGATTGGTATAAATTTTTTTTTTATTATTTACAAAGAATGAATTTTCCACTAGGAATGGATGGAAATAAAAAGAGAACATTGAAGTTGCAAGCTATCCATTTTGCCTTAATTAGAGATGAGTTGTGGTGGAGAAGTCATGAAGGGATTCTATTGAAATGTGTTGATGAACAACATGCAAACAAAATTTTGCATGAACTACACAATGGAGTATGTGGTGGTCACTACATGGAAGAAACCACTACACACAAGATTTTAAGGGTAGGATTATGGTGGCCTACCATTTTAAAAGATGCTCATCACTAGTCAAAAGATGTGACTCCTGCCAAAGATCTTCAGGTAAGTTAAAATTCTCTGGAACTATACCTTTAACACTAGTAGAAGTACAAGCCCCTTTTCAACAATGGCATATTGATTTTCCAAATAAATCTAGTGGGGGCCATTCCTAGATAATTGTGGCAACTAATTACTTTAGTACTTGGGTTGAAGCAATCCCCACCAAAAAGGAAACTAGTAAAGTAGTGATAGACTTGTTGTTGAAACATATTGTCACAAGATTTGGTTGTCCAGAAAGAATAGTAACAGAAAATGCCATGTGTTTTAGGTATGAAGAATATATCAATTTTTGTGATGAATATGGTATTAAGACTTCCTACTCTTCACCTTACCACCCATAAGGAAATGGTCAAGCAAAATCTACCAATAAAAGCCCGCTTAAGATCATTAAAAGAGTCCTAGAAAAAAATCAGAAGGCATGGGACTCAAAGTTGACAATGGCTATCTAGTCAGATAGAGTGACTAGAAAAAAAGCAATAGGATGTGCTCCTTTTGATCTAGTGTATGGAATACAGGCTAGATTTCCTCAAAATAATTTGATGCAAATGTACAAGTTTGTGTAGTTGTATGATGATGATATTGACAGTGACATGAAATTAAGAATTAACGACTTAACTGAGTTGGATGAAACTAGGAGGGAAGCATCTCCAAACAATGTCAAACTCCAATTGCAAGTCAAGAGCTTGCATGAAAAAAGATCTAAGCCAAGACACTTTGATGTTGGAGATTTTGTATCAATGTGGAATTTGAGATTGGAGGATAAGGGTAAACATGGGAAATTTGATCCAATCTCGTTAGGGCCATATATTATCCATGAAAGGTATGGAAAAAATTCATATTTATTGAAAGAATTAATAGGAAACATTCAAGAATTTCCAGTTCATCGATAATTTTTTAAATTACACTTCTCTTGAAGTCTTATTTTCCATGAACAGTAGGTTGTGTATATAGTGTGTTTTTATGCAGTTGGGTTTTTTTGTTTGTAGCGTAGGTTTTTGGTTTCTGTTGTGTGAGTAGGTTAGTTCCTTTGGTAGGTTTGGTCTGCTTCCCCCTAAGATTCTGAGATCTTGAAATATCTACAAGAGAAAATCATCCCCAATTAGAGCCATTGTTAGGGCTATTTAAAATTTTTTTCCCTACTATAAGTCTTGTGCTTGTTAACTCTGAAGAAGGGTTCATTTTGTTTAAACCCTAGGTGTTCAATTTCCAATCTTGGAAGTGCATAGGTTTAAAACCCTAAAGTCTTTGGGAACTTGTTATATTCTTATGTTACTTTTCCCACTCACTTAAATTTTTTTGACCCATGTGTTAATTCTACCTTTTAGCAGGGTTGTGTTTAATTTTCCTAAGTCCTAAGCGCTTTGATTTCTCCTAAGTCTGGATACCCCGCAAGCCTTTTATTCTAATAATCACATGTGGCACAACTTATTTTTAATCCAATGGACATCATGTTGGCTTAACTTCAAGATGTAGTTGACCTATCCTTCAAGCCATCAAGCTGTTGTGACATCTATCCTCTTGATGACGTGGGTCCTATTTACATAAAGTTAACTGAAGACTAAAGTGCTAACAAGTTTTGATCAATCTTACGATTGGCTCAAAGACTTGAAGCTGAGATGATAAAAATTACCCATTAATACATTAAGCCTAAGTGCCATGTGTCCCAGTGGGTCTGGGTGAAGTCAAAAGGAAGAAGTTAAAAGGAGAGCACTTGAAGTTAATTTGACGGTCGGCTTAAAAGCTTAGTAATGAGATGATCGAGATCAAATGTTTAAGCCATTATGCCTGGCTGACACATGGCACATGGTGGGCCCAGCACAATAGTAAAGAGGAGATTAAAGGAATGCTACTTTAAGAAGATTTGATGGTCAACTTAAAGAATTGAAGAGAAAGATGAAGATTTTTATTTATCAAGCCATCAAGCTGTTGTGACATCTGACAGTTGTGACATCATGGTCCTGGGGTCATAGAGCCAGTTAAAAGAGTGCAAGTTAAAAAAGATATAATGGTCAGCCTAAAGGATTGAAGTGGAGATGCAGTTGATTTTTTGTTTAATCCAATCGCCTGGCTGACACATGTCTTGTCTGGGAAGTTGTGCCTGCAGTCGATAAAGTATTGGTTAAAGTAACCTGTGGTCAAGTTAAGAAGTTCCAACGATTGACTTAAAGGCTCGAAGTTGAGATGATCGAGATCTGGTGTTCAAGCCATTATGCTTGGCTTACATGTGTCTAAATTGGATGGTAATCTTCATAAATTTATGATAACCACATGATTAATAAGATGTTGTTGAAATGTATGGTCTTTTTAAAAAGTTGTTCTCTTTGTTAAAATGATTTCATTGAACCGTTGGGTTGTGAAAAGTTTAAACATGGATAAAATAATGTCAGAGCGAGTGACCAACTTAGATGAAATTTAATGCAAGGAATTGATGAGATTACATATATGATTCACCACTTGAGTTTACAAATGCCATAACTATTGAAGTGATTGGTGCAGAGATGAGGTTTCAGTGTTTTTGGCCTGTTTTACGATTTTGCAGAGCGGGTAAGTTTTTCTCTGACTATACTCCTAAGCATTGTGAGTTATAGTTGTAGTAGGGTTTTGAGTTTTGAGAAGCAAGTAGGTTTTGTGTAAAATTTGATACTGGATGATTAATAAACCCTAATTAAGAAATGGCACCTAGAATAGATTTCACTAGAAAAATTAGATTATCAGGAGAGAAATGTATGTGATGATCTTTTACAACAATTAAATAAGTCCACAAATGATGCAACTAAACTCAAACAATTAGTGCCAATACATCCTTGTTTGAAAATTAGGGAGGCTTTTTATGATAGGGGAAGATGGGCACAAGATGCCAAGATTAGCATGACTAGTTTGGGTCTGTTTAAGGTGGCTTTTAGCCAGAGAAATGTGTTTACTCCAGAAAGTAATATATGACAATTTGATGTGGGAAAGTTAATAGTCCCTAGGGTTTTCATGGACACAGATTTATTGATCAAAATTGCAGAAACATATGACAGTCTTTCTAGGGTTCTAAGGGATATAAATGGAAATATCTTAGTAAGCATCACAGCCGAAGAGATAAGGGATGTGTTTAGCTGAAATGATCCCTCTGTTCAAATGGAGAATATTGATGTTGATCAATTTAAGGTAGTATATAAAGATCAAATAAGTTACCTCAGAAATGGGCCTTTGAAGGAATATTTTAACAAGATAGGAGGTTTGATTGTGGTAGGTCCTAATACACCAGAACCTTTCAAATTGGACTATTTGAATTCAAAGGCTAAAGGAATGTACATTTCCCTATGTCATATTTTTGGAGATGATGAAGAAATAGTGATGCCTATCCACTACATGTTCATGATGGTCCACATTATGCATCCACACTTGGCTATTATTTTTGTTTTTTCCACTCATATTATTGAATTGATTCACCCAGGTTTAACAGGTATAAAAGATGCAAAAGTAGTCAGGCCGTTTGAATGGTATTCCATGCTAATGCATATGATCCTATTTAAGAATGTTGATTATTTTGAAAGGGAAATGGATCTAATGAGGTTTAAAGATGATGAAGAGATTCCTGTTCAACTGTGGAGTGCATATTTGTCTTGGGAAAGAAAGGAGGCCAGTTTCATAAATTTTGATAGGTGCTTTACTTCTAGGCTCAAACCATTTTTGTTTCATATAATCCAAGAATTTATAAAGGTCTGTTGAACCTTTTAAGACCAAAGGAATATGTTCAAAGTATTCACGTAGTACACAATTTGGGTGACATCATTTTGTATCCTATTTCAATAGTCTTCAGAGTTTATGGTTTCAGAGGAGTTCCAAATATACTCCCATATCAGGTCCCCCTTAAGGTAGGTGTTGCAAAAATAATTAGACAAATGGGTGGGATTCAAGAGGAGGCATTGACAGGAAAAATTAAAGGCTCCATCTTCCAAACTATTACACTTGTACACCAATTTGTTATCACCAAAGGGGGATGGAAACACTTGCGTAAATACCTTGAACCTTATCAGATGACAACATCAGTGGTAAGATGTGCTAACAATGAAGGATTCATAAGTGAGATGTTTAGGAAAAGAAAAAAGTGTTTAACATTGGAGCACCACTTTAATTTTCTTGAGGACATAATAAAAAATGAGTATAGCTTGCAGGAACAAGAAATCAAGAAATAAAAATGGTGATTTACAAGAAAAATTTGGATTTTGTTCATCACTTTGATAAGGGATATGATCCCTTAAAATAATTCATGCCCTGGGTAAAGAAGATAGAATCCTTAATAAAAATGTTTGAAGATATCAAGCAAACCTTGAACCAAAAGAAAGAAAAGGTCATAGAAGTAGAGCCAGAGAAGGCTAAGGAAATTTTGAATAAGACTATCTATGCTAGGGGTATTCCACCAGACAACTATGTCTTGTAGCAGAAAAGAGGATATAGTATGGTATTTCCAAGAGAAAATCTAGTTTCTACTTCAAAAGGAAAGAGACCCATTGAATCAGATTTACAATCATTGCCATCTCCCAAAAGGAAAAGGACAGAAGAAGGGGGACAACAACAAGAAAATATTTACTCCCCTTCCCAATCTCCCCTACATATGGATGAACAAGAAATTGTTGAACAATTATTGCATATGGGGAATAAAGGGAACATTTTTTGTAACATCTCAGGAGATGCAAGAAGGGATGCTATAGGCTCCTAAACATGCAGAGATGGACTTGATAGTTTCTGAATTTGTTGGTAAGGAATTGTATCCCATCAAAAAACAAGCTAGTGATGATTTTTTATCAGATGATAACTTTGTGAAAGCTAGGGCATTTGTTCAGTTCTTGTGGAGAGTTCATATTGACGAATTCAAAGAGAAATGTCAGAAAAGGAAAGAGAACCAGCTTGACAAAGACAAGAAAGAGATTGAGGTAGAAGTCAAACAAGAAATGTTTTCCAAGTTTGAGAAGATCACCCCTCAAGAGGGAAGGAAATTAGTTAGAAAAGAGGGAGTCCTTATTCTTCCAGAATGGGATATAGGTAATGCCACGGTATTTGATGCTATAAAAAAAGAGACAAAATTGATGCATACCAGTGAAGCAGAAGCTCAACAAGAATATATAGGTGTTAAGTTCAATGAAGACCATGCATCATTGGTAACGTGGTCAAAAAAGAGGAAATAAAATAAGAAAACTGATGGAGATACTTAGGCTAAAATTTTAGGCAGCCTATTAGTGAAAAGAGCTGCACAAACTACAAGGGTAGATGCAGCAAGCCTAACATTAGAATCTACAAAGTTCAGCATGAAGGTAGAAGAGAAGAAAGAAGAAGAAACTCAAAGCCTAAGGACCAAGATAGAAATTTTTTTGAAGGCTTATAATGAGGAAAAGGTGAAGTCCTTGGAGAAGGAAAAAATAATTGCCAGATTAGAGGGACAACAGTTAGCCCATCTGTTAGGGATTTTACTTGCAGATTCTTAAAATAGTATGAATGCTTACTCTTTATATTTCCAATTTAACTCATGCAAGAGAAATCCTAATTGATGAGAAATAATTCCTCCTTCTACTTTGAGATCCACATGATTAGGTAGGTGTACCTTCAAATGATTACTGATTCTCAGTATCTGTGATAGTGGATTAGGGCTTTCACTGATTGGCTAGTTATATGTTACTGTATCAATTGATGAAACACCTTGCAAATGACAATGATTAACTGAATATAGAGCATTATGAGCCAAATTGTGATCTTGAAAATAATAAACATCAGTGAGATAAGGATTCTCATCCCTCTTCCTTTTGTATCTCTCTGCACTTAGGAGGGTTAACCTAGTGATTCTCTCTTTAATGAATCAAAAAATTGAACTGTGTTCTTAATACAATTTCTTAAAACACATATATTCTTTATAACTAAAGTATAAATGATTGATTTTATTTAAATATTGGATGATGATTAACTACTTTCCAAACCCTAAACCAATGCCTGCTCTTTGGGCAAAGAGTCAATATCAAATGCAAATCCACAATAAACTGATCATTGAAAATACATGCAATTTAGATAGAATGCCTTACAAAAAATCCTTTCACTCCCACACCCTTGTTATCAGATCCTAATACTAATGCTTAGCTCTCTAGGATCACCTATAATATTTACTCCTTCCTTGAAAGAACTCACAAGTAATTGCAAAATCAGCTTGTAATTGGTATATCTAAAATGCCTTGCAAATTAAACATACAAGAGATAGAACAAAAATATAAAAGATATAGAACAGAAACTGCAATGTATTTTATTAATATTGGTACTTCTTCAAATACATTCAAAAGACAATAAGCAAAAAAACTCAGACAAAATTGAGTAGTCTAGCTTTGCAATTATATTTCACATCTCATCCTCTTTTTACAAAATGATACAAATGATATAT
>MU223871.1:1076718-1093210 GCA_018584345.1 Thuja plicata | reverse complement strand
TATATATATATATATAAACCATGTTGGAATCCTTAAAAACTAAGGATACAAAAAGCTTCGGATGGTTTAAGACCTAACCCTAAAAGATAAAAGAAGAAAAAAGACAATAAGACTCTAAGCGGTGGAAGGACAAAATAGGAATACAATAAAATTAGATCTTGAAATTTGTTGCTAGCTGGCACCTCTGTCTGAATATATTTTGGATAGCCTCCAATAGTTATTGCAAGATTTAGTGACTGCCATTACATGATAACATACACTAATCTTTCTGATGACTAACCTTCCTATGCTCAAAGATTAGGTTCCAGGTGTCCTTTTACTCTTCATCCATTATGTCAAGGTCATCTGTCACAGGTTTCTTTTTCTTGGGCTTTGTGAGAACATCCTATGCTTCTACATCTTCCTCTATAGGCCAATTAAAGCTCTGGATGCTTTCTAATTATGCCTTTTGCCTCTCCCATCTAGCATCTATTATTCTCTTTACATATGTCACAAATTTGTTGAAATATGTCTCGTCCTTAAATGCCTCATTCAAGGTTCTATTGAACCTTTCCATATCCAATTCATTGTTGTCAACAATAAATGCCTCTTTACTAGGCAGTAATGAATCAAATTCATTTCTCCATATCTCTACTACCTTGATTTGATCTTCCTCTGACCTTATTGAGGGAATAAAATTATTATAATCAAATCCAAAAATATTCAATCTAACCTCAATCTGATTTGCCTTGCCTTTGAAGAAGGAAAAGGTTACCCAAATTTTTTTCTGTCTCATCACCTACCTGTGTTACAACTTCTGATAGGTCTTCCCTAAGTGGTTGCCGGGATGCTAACCTTTCAAATAAACTGGTCCTAACTGACCAAGTCCCAAAATAGGAGTTCAATGTTGATATAAAATTAGCTACCTCAACTTGTAGGTCAGGCAACTTGTTGTAGGCTCCATGCACTAAGTTAGCTTTATCTTTTAAAATATTAATTCTATGCTACAAAATATTCAAAAAGGCCTCTAAATCCACATTATTATTCTCTATATCTTTCTTCTCTTTTTCCTTTTGAGCATCCCCTACATCCTATGTTTGTACAAGAGCATCTTCAACATGTTTAGGTTTAGCAGGAACAACTTTAGGGATCTCTTGTAGCTTCTAAGTTAGATCTGCTATTATTTTCTCCAAATCATTGATCTTTATCAATCCCAATTCTTTATCTTTTACAACAAGACTTGTCTCATCAAATCTCTTTTGATACCTATTTGACATTTGAACAACCTTGGCTTCATTAAGGTGAGAAAACTGAGTTAGGGCTTGTGAAATTTATAGATCTTCGGTATTGTGAATATACCAAATGATTTTGTCCCCTTCCATCTTCTCTTGTACATTTATCAATGATGGCTTCTGATTTTTGGGAGCCAGAGCCCACATAGCTAGGGTTTGAGATATTGCATTATAACCACACCCTTTAATCATCTCTCCCACTTGTGTCTTTGTTGAAAAATTTATATCTGGCTACCTTCTGATTTGATCTATGATGAAGGCTAAAGCCAGGTCCCATCCCTCTAATAGGAGCATGCCACTAGACTTCACTAATTCTATAGCTTCAACAGGGGTCATGTTCTCAAATTATGGATCATATTCTTGGAGAGATTGTAAGGCCTCACTTGTGATTGCTTCTCCTCCTTCCAGTTGCAGCTGTGCCCCCACTTGTTGTTGTTTGGCCCATATAAGAAAATCCTTGAATTCTTTAGTCTTTATGAATTCATCATCCTTCAAGAATTCTTCTTGTTGCAACTCCCTTTCATCTTGTCACAATAAGAGATGCATCTCAAAATTATCATCTATGTCTTCTCTTTTCTTTTTTCCTTCTCTTATGACCTTTCTCAATTGATGATCATAGGCTCTTATCCTAGTAAAACGTCCACCCACTTTATCCTTTTTCTTCTTCTTTTGTGTCTTAACAACAGAAGGCTCCCCTATTTCCACTATTTGATTTTTCTTCAGAGGTTCAACAACTACCTCATCCTCATGTCCTTGTTTTAGATCAATTATTTTTTCCTCAGTATGAAGTGGCTGATCCATTGGTGGTGGGATGTGTACTGAGTAACTACTATCACTGTACTTTGATGATGACTATTTATTTGGACCTCTGTCCTTATCATCAAATTTTTCCTCTAGCTGGCTACACAATGTGCCATAGGACTCAATCATCTTATCTAATCTCTGTAGATAAGGAAAACTAGGGAAATATCCTCCAAACGAGATTCCTTTCTTCTTGAGCTGTTGCTCTAAATCCATTAACTCTTGGTACTTCATTGTTCTAGCTGACATTTCATCCCCTTCAAGGATGTTCCTGATAAGATCCTTCACTGCACACTGTTCATGCACCTTAGTATTATGGATAGTGGTTTTCAGGAGTCTTTCAACACTAGATAAAGATCCCCATGTATCCACATATGTGTATAATGCTACATTCATCCTAAAGTGTCTTAACCACCCGCTCACTGAATCATAGGCCCTCTTACCAATTGTAAAATCAGAAGCAATAATCTGCCTAGGTATGAATCTTCCTTTTCTATGTGGAGCCAAATGCTCCTTATCTGTCAGCATGAGCTGCCATATAAACTCCATGATAGCAATTCTTAGTGGTACTCTTTATGGTAAGATGTGTGGTGTTTGGGAGAAACCATAAACTCTAATTAGAGTGAAATTCTGATGATAATAAAAGTCTCCCAAGTTGTGATCACCATTCCACTTATCAACAAATTTGCAGGGCCTCAGGAGTTGCAATACCTTAATTGGTAGCCTAGTCATGTTAACTCCTAAATTTATCATTAGGGGATATACTACCCAATACTTGAAAGTACATAACTCATTGTCTTTGGATGTGTAATTCCATACCCTCAATAAAAGTTGCACAGGGTTGGCTTGACCATGATAAAATCTTCTAGGCATCAAATTGGGTTGGTCTGTGATATTAAAATTGTAGAGAAGAATTAAATGCATCAGTAATGAATACTGTAGGAATTTAGGGATTCCTTCCTTCTTTTGAATATCCACGAACCCTTGATGCATTCTATCAATTACATATTGAATGTAATCATAATCAATACTAACATAGGGACTTTGCAAGTCCATAATTATCATTAGCATATCAAAGAATACTCTCTCTCTTCCACTATCAACCCCTAAAACTCTACACAGGGCATAGGAAATATACTTTATATAGAATGCTAGGTCCTTATAGAAATAAGATGCATTATCACTAGGAATAGGTGCTATATAGTTCCTGGTTCCTTTTGACACATGGGCTTGAATAAATTTGGCTATAATATCGGCCTCCCTAGTATATCTAGCAGCTAAGGATTTTAGGTTGATCTTTTTTGTGCAAGGGTTGTATATACTACATGCTATCATGAATGATTCCCTATCAAGGGTTACTAGGATTGTGCCATCATCTTCCTTAATGGTATTTTAAATTGTATCATATCTACTAGCTAGTTCCAACAACAAATCCACATCCAAAAACACATCAGGAACTATTAGTTTTGGTAACCCTGACTTTCAAAGGTTTGACACAGGAACAAGACCCTAACTATTCTTATGGAAATAGTTAAACAAATGATAGCCTCAACAATCAGGTGTTTTGGCATCTCTAATGTAAGAAAAATTGTCACCAAGGTATTTTTCATTTACCTCTTTCCCTGATTAGATCCTGGAAGGAGAGCTATGAATTCCTTTGAGTAGTTTCTCTTTCCCTTTAGATCATCATCACCATCTTCACTTTTCCCACTAGTTGAGGTAATGCTGAGTGCTTTGCTCATCTTGTCTGTTCTGAATTTCAACTAATCAAATCTCTTTCTTCACTCTGCAAATCTAGATAACTCTGTTCTCTTGAAAACACTTATCACTTATGCAAATTTTTCTCTGAAAACTGAAACTCTTGGTGAAATGAAATGAACAACGGTAATGCCTACTTATTCAAAAAAAATCAATGCACAAATATTATTTTTAAATCATGGACTTGTAATTCAGTCACTTCTATGATTACTTCTATGTGCTGTGATATTAATTTTTCTTTCTATCCGTGGCATTTGAAACTAACAAGTGATTAATTTTTAATGAGTGCTTTTTCAACTAAAACCTTATTATATTCCAAATAAGATCAAGATCTGATATTATTGGATCATTTATCACAACTCAACAACTCTTTAAACATGCTATCATAATCCTTACATTCTAATTGGATCATGACTGTACAACAAGGCATAGAAGAAAAACTTATACTTTACCTTGCTCATACCCTGGTTTCCTTCAGTGAATGCACGACTGTATGATCTCCTTGTCGCTGAGAGTTATCTTTAACTCCAGTTTTGTTTCGAGACTTAACGATCACCACATGATCAACATCTTGATCAATGTTCATCTCTTAATCCCTTAAAGAAATCTCTTAACTCATGTTTCTTTCTGAGACTCCACGACTAAGGCTTCAAATAAATCTTTCTTAAACCTTTAATTTATTTAGAGACTATGCGACTGTGCAAAATCAATGTTTCTTTAAGATTTCACTAACCTTGAGTTTCTTTAGAGATTACGCGACCATCGTAAGATCTTCTTTTAATCAGATGGTTCACATGAAATCTCATATCCATTTTGTACTTTCTTCATTTGATCTGAGAATTTGCGACTACCTTTAGATAATATTTTATCGAATAGTTCGCATGTAATATCTTTAGCTTTACATTTAACAATAGTTTATCTTGAGACTTCACAACTTAAGCTATCTCCAAGTCGCGGGATGAATTTTCTTAACCTCTAGTTTACATTGAGACTTTACACAGACCTCGGATCTCTAAATGATTTAGACACGTGTCCATATCTAAATCAATACCATTGAATCACTGAGCCTTCTCTGAATATTTGACTTTTATCAGTGACTTCACGCCATCTGTTAGATCTTTTCTTTTTTGCTATTCAGATCTCCTCACTGCAAGCTTTACTTAACCTTTACTTAAATTTTGTTAACCATGGTTCCTATTGAGACTTCATGACTAAATAAATCTTGTTGTTGCTGTATAATTTATCTAACTCAAGGTTTTCTTTGAGATTGAACGCCATCCTTTAGATCTTCTTTTAATCTGATGGTACTCGCTAGATCTCTTAAAATTTCATTCATATGAAATTTTCTCTAGCGACTTAACGCTGGCCACAGGATCAAACTTGAATCGGACGGTAGTCACTTTATCTCACAGCTTTTAACTTAACCCTTTCTTTCAGTAGAGATCTCACGACTGAATGCATTTAACTCATCTCTTAACCTTGGTATATTTGGGAGACACCATGACTGAAGAAAATCAAAGTCACTTAAAGATCTCTTACTTGACGTGTTTATTGTGAGACTTCACGTCCACCGCTAGATTATCTTGAAAATCAACAACTATCTCATAATCTAATAGGATTTGAATTAAATCTTATTTTCTTTTGTGATCACCTGACTGCATGAAAAATTCAACCCATCTTTAACTTTGATTTGCTTTAGAGTCTGTGCGATTGAAAGATCTCAAAGTCGCCAAAGGATTCCATTAACTCTGGGGTTTTGATTGAGACTTTCTGCGCACCATAAGATTAATATCTTCATCAACAACCCACATGAAATTTCCTTAACATTGAAAGCATATTATTTTCTCTTCACGGTAATGTGACCAAAGCATTTCACCAAGTCTCTAAGTAATATGGAATATTCTCAAGGCTTAAAGAGATATGACAACTTAAGATTAAAATATGAAAAAGAAACATGACTTAAGTGACTTGGTCTTTTCTAAAAAAGTAACGGTGAAATAGAAATCATTTTGAAGAGCTAGGGTTTTCTCTTGAATATGCATGAAAAATAACCTAGGACTTAGGGTTTTTCACACTTCTTTGAATTTTAAGGCTCAGAGACCATTATTTGCAGAGTGATTGTGATAAAATTGGAAACAATTTCAACATTTAAAGCAGGAAACTGAATGGGAACTAAAAATTTTTACTAGCAAGCTTCAAAACTGGAAATACAACCAATAGTGGTTCTATCTAAGGATTCTTAAATGAAATTTTAATTCAAGAACCACAGATCTATGGGAAGAAGACCACACTTACCAACCTACTGCAGAAGACAAACACACAACCAAAAGAAACACACCTATATACATATGATACAAAACTACTGTGCATGGAAGTTTCAAAATTTCAACTGAAGAAAGGTTTCAAGAATTTTCTATGCACTGGAAATTAAAATTCTTCTCCATCCACGTTTTTCAAAAGATATGAATCCTTTCCAAAGCTTTAACAAATAACAAAGGGACCAAGACTTAATTATTCAAACTTTTTATGCTTCCCTTTGTCTTCAGCCCTTACATTCCATTGGAGAACTAAATAATCAGGCATAAACTTTCTATTACTTTCTCTCTTATCAAACATATATTTCATTTTCTGTTGTAACTTAATGTTCTCCTCTTTACTATCTTTTTTGACCTCATCTATTTTTGCTAACTGCATCATTCTATCTTGCATTGGGTTAGAAACATCTAACTCTTCTTTCTGATTAAACTTATATACTGGAAGTAAATTATTCATGTGCATTTTGGATTGCATACCATATAAAAGTTCAAAAGGTGACTTACCTGTTGCCTTTTTCACTGTTATTCTATTATCCCATAGAGCAAGTCTCAAATTTGTATTCCAAGCTCTTTTATTCTTCTTAAGGGTCTTCTTCAAGATTTTCAATATGCTCTTATTACTGGATTCTTCTTGGCCCTTTTCTTGGGGATGATATGGGGAAGAATATGACATCATAATACCATACTCATCATAGAAATTTTTAATTTCATCCAATCTAAAGCACATAGCATTTTCCATTACTAATTTTGTAGGAACACCAAATCTGGTCAGAATATTTTCCATTAGAAAACCAATGACCACTTTACTAGTTTCCTTCTTTGTGGGAATTGCTTCTATCCACTTTGTAAAATAATCAGTGGCAACAAGTATCCAACTATGTCCTCCACTATATTTCTCCGAAAACTCTCTAATGAAGTCAATCAGCCACATGGAAAAAGGTGTTTCAACACTTACATGATTTAATAACAGGGCACCTGAGAATTTCAACTTATTTGAAAACCTTTGGCAAGCTTCACATTTTTTGACAAATGCATAAGTATCTTTGAATAAGCTAGGCAAATAATATCCAGCCCTCAATATTTTATGGGTAGTAGTTTTAGCAAAGAAATGTCCTCCACATACTCCAGTATGCATTTCAACTAATACCTTCTCAACTTGACTCTGATCTAAACATAATAAAAGTACACCATTTCTATCCTTCCAATACAAATCTCCTTGTACTAGGGTGTAATTTTGAGCTTGTAATATGATATTTATTTTCCGGTTGTCTGTCATAACTTCAGGACATTTGACATTCTTTAAGTAGTACATGATATCAACATAAAAAGGTTTCTATACTGGTTATTGTTGAATCTTGTACTTTTGTGTTATTTACTTTCACCAAATCCAAATTTTCTTCTGTCATAAGTTTTGCTAAGCCTTTTCCTCTTACCAATTTGGTAATATGGATTTCTAAATTAAACTCTTGAATTTTGATAATCCATTTACACCTCTTACTAATCACTTCTGATTGAGTAAGGATATCTTTTACTGCTGAATGAGGTACATATGCTAATACTTTGGCACAAAAAAAAAAGGCCTGAATTATTTCATAGCTTTTACCATAGCATATGCCTATTTCTCCATCATTTCATAATTCAATTCTGCAGCTTGAATGGATTTGCTAAAAAATGCAATAGGATTCTCAAATCCCTCCTCATCTTTTTGTAGTAAAACAACAACAATAGTATGAAAAGATGCAAATCAAAATAATGATAAAAGGATTACTGTAATCAGGTGACTTCAAGACATGTGCCTCCTGAACTACTTTCTTAATTCTTTCAAAAGTTGATTGGGATTCTTTACTCCATTGAAACTTTGCATCTTTTTTTAACAATTTAATGATTGGTTTGACAATCTCAGCAAAATTTGCAATAAATCTTCTCACAAAATTTATCTTTCCTAAGAAAGACTGTACACCTTTGATATTTCTTGGAGCAGTGACCTTTTGAATGACTTCTATCCTTTTTGGGTCAATCCTCACTCCATCTTTGGACACTATATGTCCCAAAAAATTTACATGTCACTGCAAATTGACATTTTTTGGGATTCAGGGAAACACCATATTCCAAAGCTTTATTAAAATTTTTCTATAGGTGTTCACAATGATCCTCTTCTTTTTTAGAAAATTATATTAAATAATCTTGGTAGATTACCATGAACAAGTCAATGAACTCTTTGAATGCAACATCCATGGCTCTCTGAAAATTTTCTCCTGCATTTATTAGTCCAAATGACATTCTAACATATACATAAGTCCCCCATGGAGTAGTAAATGCAGTCTTGAACCATTCTTATTCTTTAACTAGTACCTGGTTGTAGCCTGAGAAACCATCCATCATTGTTAATAGCTCACAACCAGTAACCTTATGTAACATTGCCTCCATATTAGGTAAAGAATAATTGTCTTTCAAAGATGCAATGTTCAAATTTCTAAAATCAACACATAATGTTATGTAACCATTATTCTTTCTCACTGGGACTAGATTTGAGACCCAGGTTTAATGTCTGATGGGCTGGATAATCCGTGCATCTTTTATTTTCATCAACTCCTATTCCATCTTGGGAGCTAACAATGGATTGATGGGTCTCTGTTTCTATCTGAATAGTTTAACATCTGATTTTAGTGGGATTTCATTTTGGAAAAGGTCTTCCCTATACTCTTTCAAATCTTCATAAGACCATGCAAATAAATGCTTATGTTTTCATAATAATTTTATTAAATTTGTTCTGACATGGGAATTTAATCCTTTTCCAATATATACTATCTAAGGAGTGGTCTCTGATCCTAAATTTATTTCATTCGAATCCTCAATTTTAGCATTGCTTATTTTTGATGAATGATCATTCTAATCACTAAACAATGCTTCTAGTTCTACCAATTCATTAGGAATCTGATTAGAACCTAATTGTACAACCTCATTCCCCAAAATACAATCCCTACCCTCAATGACCTCAAGTAAAGAGTTGCAATCTATATGTTGGTCTTCATAATGGTCTAGGCAATGAATAAATCTAAGAATATCTTGGTCATCTTCAAATACTTGCCAGTTGTAAATATTGTTAGGGACAACTGGTCTTGTCTTAGTTTCAACTATTGATACCCCATTTAAGGTCAAATCATTAGTTTTCAAAGCAACATTAGCTAAGAAACATGCCATAATGTTTTTGGACCTTTCTATCCAGTTAATATTAGAGGCATCAAAAGTTTCAATTTGGTCCTAAATAGCATGCTTATACATTTTCGGTCTATCATTTTTAACATCATATTTGGACCTGAATTGGGCAATTACTAGCTTAGAATCACCATAAAATTTTAGACATTTTATTCCATGCTTAGCAACAATGTCTAGCCCTAAAAACAAAGCTTCATATTCAGCTGTATTGTTTGTACATTGGAATGATAACAAGAAAGAATACTTAAATATTGTACCTGATGGAGAAATAAGTAAAACACCAGCTCCCGATCCTTCCTTAGAATAGGCTCCAGCAAAATACATCTGCCATAAACCATCATTCTGTGTAATCACCTCCTTCACTGAGGCATCAACATTTTTACATTGATGAGCATTCCTCTTCACTCTGAAGTTCTCCATGTCAATATCTAGACAATAATTGATATTAGTATCTTCATGTAAATCAATCATATGGGGTGTCCTACCTTCTCTCGACACCTTGACATTATTTCTAGCAATATTGAAAGTCACATAAGATAAATCACACTGAATACTGCCCCCCATTGAGGCACTCCATTTCCTAGATAGAAACATGCCATAATGTGGTGGGATATCAACCACCAGTACACTCATTGTCAATACAGTGTCAGGGCATATAGCTAACTTATAAGGTAAGGCCTCAATGGTACCAACAACATGCATCTCTCTAGAATCCATTGCTTGAAATCTCCCATGAGGAGTATCAACTTGTAATGCCATAGATCTCATGATTTTTGCAGGCATGACAGTATTAGATGCTCCTGAATCTATCATGTAGTTTTTGAGCATCTTACATTAATTACCAATGTTAGGAAAAAATGATCAACAATTCCTGCATAATTATTTGTGTTTAGATAAATCTGAGGGATCTCAAAAATTATTCCCTCAGGCTCTTTTCCCTTGTTGTTAGACTTCTTTTCAAGATATTCTATTTTTTGAGGTTTCATTGGAGATACACTATTTAATACTGAAAGGACCTTTTCTTTATGTTCCTTTATCCTCATCATTTCTAGAAATGGGACCTTGACAGTCATTTGTGATAGACATTGGCCCATATCCACAGGAGTATATTTTACATCAGAGGATTTTGGTTTTTCAATAATGATATTATTATCCTCTATTTGAATATTTAGAGTAGATTCTTCCTTCTTTGACTTCTTATTTTTAGTTTTAAAAGAGGAAGAATTTGTTTCTGGAACTTTAGCTTTTCCTTCATGTACAATGTTTGGATAATTAGCTTTGCTCACAATTTTGACCATAGGCTTATTTACATTTTCCCCAGGTCCATCTCTTTTTGGTGTATACTTGGCATCTATCTTATTTTCTTTGATGAAGATGGCCGCTGGTTAACTATCTACATCACCCACTACTCTATTTATCAAGTGGTTGTTACTTCTTTCTTTATGTACTAGATCAGCAGTGATTCTATCCTTTTATTCATCAGAAGGTTTTCTTATTGTGGTAGATTCTTGACTATTTTGAGCATAGCATCTTATATCATCAACCTCTTCATCTTCATTCTCAGATAGGACTTGTTGATGATTTACCTCCATTCTTCAATGTGAACCATACATGTCATGGTTCTCAACTTCATCTTCAGAATCTATATTAGGGCATGCATAAGAATTAGTCATATCACATAGATTATGATCACATAGCTCGCCCTCTTCACCTTCCTATTCTTCACTAGCACTTATGTCTAGGGATACAACACAAAAATCAGGTTTGTGTGGGGCTTGACAAGCTTCACACCAATAAGTATCACTGCACATGTTTACAACATTTTTGTGTAGATGGTCAAGGGTCCTATTTTCAGGTTTATCCTTTCTTGGTGGACCAATAGGCTTTCCATCCTTAAACTGGGTACCATAGGGATGATTCTACATCCTATTCTCTGGATTATAACTATTGTTATAGGATGGTCTGTTGTTTTTGGGGAGCCTTATAATCTTTATAATCTGTTTCTTTCTAGTTGCTCCTACTAAAATGTGCATCATCTCTTCTACCCATTTTCCCTAACACCCTTATGTTCATTTCTGTGTTCACTGCTATCTTATATGCATCAATAAGACTTCTAGGATTTTTATCTCTGAGAGCATACCCCATATTAGAATCAAAAGAATTCAGATATGTAGCAAGACATACCTTTTCATCTAGTTTGATCTTTTGAAATAACTTGTGAATGGCTCTTTGAAATCCTATGTTGAATTCAATGACTTCTTCATTGAAATTTTTCTTTATGTTATTGATTTCATTTAACAAGAATCCTTCATTAGTTTTTCACCATACTAATCTTTGAATAAGTCTAATAATTCTTCCATAGATGATACATAAATATTAGATAATCCTCTAAACCATTCCCTAGCATCTTCTACTAAGGATTGAACAAAGAGTTTCATTAGGACATCTTCATGATTAATATTAAGATCATCTATGATATCTATAAACTTTCTCAAATGTACTCACAAGAAATAACATTATTTCCTAAAAACTTTGGGAGTTTTTCCCCATTCATTAGGTACTGCATTAGGGTAACCAAGAATGCCAATAAAAGTAAATTTTTTGTACCTTTCTGGATGCAATGGTTTCCTTTGAAATTTTTCATCATCTTGGAAAGTGGCATCCTTGGCTTTTGAAGATGTAGTATTTTCAACACTAGTATAAGAATATTTAGAAGATTGCAGGAAGTCAATCTTCTTCATCATCTCCAAGGTGGCAGCTTCAGCTTCTTCCCTTTCTAGCATCTTAGCTATAGTTTCTTTCTCCCTTCTTGATCTTTCAAGATCAATGTCTAGCTTAAACATTTGTTCTGTAAGGATTTTATGAGTTTTTGGTTCATCAAATTCATTTTACTAGTAAATTTCACCCTATTTTTTGATGAGAAATAGTCAAATTTTCTACACAAATTGGTCGAACAGTCGACCAAAACTGTCGTCTCTCTTTTTGAGATGATTAATTGACAGGACAAATTATAGTCAAAATTTCAACCATACAAGTGGTCAAATTATCCTGTAAATCAATCCCTTGGAACTGGAAGAATAAGACGTTGAATGCATAGCATTTTCATCGATTCTACTACTGTAGAAGGTCGAAATTGAGACCATTGGTCAGTAGAAATATCCACCAATATTTGTCAAAGTGGTCGTCGGATGCATAGCATTCTCATCACACATACTAATGTAAAGGTCAAAATTGAGACCATTGGTCAGTAGAAATATCCACCAATGTTTGTCGAAGTGGCCGTCGAATGCATAGCATTCTTGTTGCGCATACTAATGTAAAGGTCAAAATTTAGACCATTGGTTAGTAGAAATATCCACCAATGTTCGTCAAAGTGGCCATCGAATGCATAGCATTCTCGTCGTGCATACTAATTTAAAGGTTGAAATTGAGACCATTGGTCAGTAGAAATATCTACCAATGTTTGTCGAAGTGGCTGTCAAATGCATAGCATTCTCGTCGCACATACAAATGTAAAGGTCAAAATTGATACCATTGGTTAGTAGAAATATCCACCAAAGTTTGTCAAAATGGCCATCGAATGCATAACATTCTCGTCGAACATACTAATGTGTCTGGGTTGAAAAAGCAACCAATACTAACTTTTGGTTAAAAAAAAATGTGACTAGAAATGTGACATTTAGAAGATGGCATTGCTGACGATTTGAATTGGCAGGTTTGGGAGAAAGGCCTTGAAGACTAGGAATCCTGGACACATGATGGGGAGCTTGACTTAGATGCATTTTCTCAAAAGAAGGGTCCCATGGAAGAGCATGAACCACCTCTTGAGATGTCAATGTCATTATTACCTTTCCAAAAGGAGTGGCTAGCTTGGAGTCTAAAGTAAGAATAATATGAATTTAAAGGTGGCATGCTTGCAGATGAATGGGAATGCGAAAAACAATTCAGGCAATATCCCTTTTTCTATGTAATCGTGACCTGCGACTGAAGGCACCTCTTACTGCAAACTCATCTAAGGTGTCAAACATTGAAGTGGGGTCCAGTAGCAAATCTAAGGTTCTTCCTTAGATTAAAACCACACTTGTTGTTTGTCCAATGGTAGCAGTTATCCAATGGAGAAATGAGATTGCAAGGTTCACAAGTGAAGGAAGCACTAAATTTCTGGTTTATCACGGTGCTAATAGATGTAAAGATTACAAGGTTCACAAGTGAAGGAATACAATTAAGAAATATGCACCCAAATAAATGTACCTAAAAGAGGACATTACTAGGTTCCACTCCTTAAAAATGGATGCACATCAAAAATCAAAGAGAGTCTAATAGGGACAAATGAACCTCCAAAACCTGTGAAATGAATTAGGTAGTAAGAATTTTGTTGCTTCCCTTCCAATTTCAACAAATATGGAGCATATTTTTATCCCTCACCACTTAAGTATATAAAAATGATCTTATTTTCATCAATATTCATTGCAACAGCAGGCATATATTTTATACCTGATTTTCTAAACCATGGAGAGGCCCCGCTAAGCCATTCATACCAGCTACAAATGCAAGATATGGATCTACCAGTGGACTCCCAACCTAGAAACCAATTCATCAAGAAGAATGTCAATAATAAATAGATACAAGTAAGACATAAACATTAATCAGTAATGCACAAATAATGTTTGAAGGAATATCACTTCACTATCACCAACACACTACATATGAAATGATATCCCCTTATTTTTTCAAGGAACCTGCTTTCACAAATTGTACCTTCTTATCTTGGTGCATTGTTCTTACTATAAAATAAGTTTCCAAAACAACTGTTACAGACCTACAAGTTATGACCTTGATCCTTGAAACTTACCCATTAGTCAACATTCCAACTTGAGTGCTAGAAGATTCATGCTTTAAAGATGCAACTAGAAGCTGGCAAGTATGAAGTGATCAGATAATGTATAGGTCAGTCTATGCATGAGTTTCTTGCTCTGGACATGTTGTGCGTTAATATGTATTGTCAATAAAGGGAAACAAAAAGTATAAAAAGTTAGACAGATCAAGTATTTCAATATTTTCCTTTGATGAACTAAATATTTGTTTGGTTGTTAATATAGGAACTGTTGTCTCTGTAACTGGTGTTGGCCTTGGTTTAATGTGAATACTGAAGTAATTAAAAACAATGAAGAAGTTTGATGAGAAAAAATATGATTTCCATTGTAAGAGAAGAGGAGTTAGGCTTGTGTGAATTTGAATCAATTCTTTGGAATTTGAGATGTTCAATATTCAAAAGTGGGCTTGTTTGTGTATTCCATTCCTTATGGTTGTACTAGAATTTTTAAATAATGGAGGGTTCCTTGATGAGACTGGGTCTGCTAAAGTTTATCAAAATTGAGAGCACTGTACCTTTAATTACGGGCAAAAAGGAACTGTGTTTTGGTGCTATTATGTGAATGGAGTTGGTTTTCTGGTACCAATATATTCAGGAGCCACAAATCTTTCTTTTTTGTTTTACATCAATAAAATATTAACATATGTCATAAACACTTGACTTTTTCTTCCACCTTGTTCTTCATTTTCTCTACCTCATTGCAATGTCTTAGTGTTTATTTCACTTGGTTTTTGACCTATATATGGTTTGAGGGCTGAGGATTTACTTAGATCTTAAAAAATGTACTCTTTTGTCATATGTTACATTATATTTTATATATTTTGATCAAAAATTGAAGTATAACTGACCCAATTGAAAAATGCTTCATTCATCTAGGGTTCAAACTTACCTGATTTTCACAATGATAGATAACCATTGCAACTATAGTACAATTCTATCTCTGACTTTTGAGAAAGGAAACAAAAATAGTGTAGTCTTGTGTTAAATGACCAATGGTTTTATCAATTACTAGATAAGTGCTTATGCCTTACCATTCTTAGTTTCTATTACACAGAGTTCTATGACATTGACCTGCATTATGTGGCCTAGGCTAGCTTCAACTAAATAATAGCATACACAACAAAAAGGGTATGTTTTAATTACTTGATTTTCTCAATGATAGATAACCAGTGTAACTATATTATTATTTTGTCTTTGACTGTTAAGAAAGGAAACATAATAGCCTAGCCTTGTGTTAGATGACTAATGGTTTTATCTATTACTAAGTATTTAAGTCTTACCATTCTCAGTTTCTATTAAACATAGTTCTATGACACTGACCCACATTACGTGGCTTAGATGGGCTTCAACTGAATAATATCATGCACAACAAAAATGGTCTGATTAGTTACTCAACTAAGAATCTATTACAACCTAATGATGCTAGCACAGAAAGATACTAATATCTATGCCTATATCTCTGTTAATATAAAATAACCCTTTTTTATCAAACTGATAAACAACAATGGTTTTGATTTTCTATTCTTTAAATGTACAGAATACTCAATTAAATGATTGTAGCATCAAAATATTATACAAGAAACTTCACATAAACTCTAATTGTTGAAAAAACAAGAAAATATTACAAATTTGATGCCATGGTTATGCCAATGACATATGCAATATTCATTTTATTAATGAGAGCAAGACATAATAGTCCGATGTGAACCTTGCTACCTTAAATTATTTGTACAATAAGATCAAATATCCAAGTGAACCTATTAGTCAATATCCAAGTGTAATGAGCTCTAATTCTTGGGAAAAGTCTCACCTTGATCATTATACTTACCTCTATGTTACAAAACTACCCTCAATTGCAATATTGCAGGCCATTTCCAGATCATGGATGAAGTAATTGCAGAAACAATAACTACAAATTTGGCTCCTTTGCCATTTCCTGCACCCATCTCATTGGCCACCCTCACACTGCATTCACAAGCAAACATATTAATTAACAATAAATACAAGGTAGATTTGAAGACATACAAGTTATTTGATAGCATGATCTTATCTCAATCGGAGCATTATTTGATATACTCAACATCAAAATTTTATCGTACATAAGGCAAACCTAATGGTTACATTCTGATTTAATGGGTCAATGAAATGGAAAGGTTCTATTTTGAACTCCATTCTAGTTATGACTAGAAGTCACCCATTGAAAAGTGGGTTATGCTAGAATTCAGGTATAGAAAGAAAAGATAAAGTTTATTTATAAG
>MU223871.1:1037052-1053238 GCA_018584345.1 Thuja plicata | reverse complement strand
CCTAACTTGTCTTTCAACCCATGACATTGGAAATCTCATGGAAAAATTACAAGTTAGGGCCGGACTTCATATCAGAGCCGAGGATAATGGGTTTTGAATCCTGGTCTGACAGAGTCCAAGTAAATTTTTAAAAAAACTAGATAAACAAAATCAAATGGATTTAATCATGTGACGGAAAAAATCAAAGGTATTTTTGAATTCCACACCGACTGTGTAAGATGAAGACCAGTTAATTAAATGGAAGCTAACTGTGAATGCATCGAAGGGATTTAAAATGAGACGTTAATGCTTCTACTGGTTTCGTAACACATAACATACAGACTGTTCAACCACATACCCGATGCTGTAGATACATAATGAATCTTATAGCCACATATGCCAAATAGATTAACAAGGTTATTAAATCCCTCTGTTCATTAACGTGCTGATAATATAAAAAGATGGAATATGCTATTAACCTCGGGTGTTGGATATGCTGCTAGCGTAGGGTCTGGCTCTTCACGATCTAGAATAAGCTCCGTTCTTATATCCCTTGGTGTGTAGCTTAGAAGATGGAAATCCTTCGCGTGCTGTAGTCCTCCTTTGCGCACTGCAACACTTCATATAATTTGCCTGTAAAAATGAAATGAGAATTGAAATCTTTTTTTTAAAGTTATATGCCCGTGTTTGTCGATATTTTGACAGACATGGTATTGATCAAAATTTTGACCAACACAAGCATGGATTAAAAAAAAACAATTTTTTCCTTCTATAATCTGACCAACCTAAACCTTTTTAATTAATGGTCGATAATTTTGGTAGAAAAATGAGGTCAAATGTAGTAGTGTTTCCAGTCATTTTCTTTTTTCCCTTGTCTCTAAAAGCTTGTGAACCAAAACTTTTGTGAGTGATTGGTGTCTCTTGACCTCTACAAGACCTCTCAACATTCTTTTCTGCTTGATGTCTTAAAGATCTTCTTCTAAACTTATCAACATCTTTTTGATCATGTTTTTTCTTTTTAAAATCTTTTTCTCTCTTCTTTTGCTGAATAAGGGCTAACTGCCTCATTAAGATTCTTTCTTCTTCAACAAGTTCATTAGAAGGAACTTCAGAATTTGAACTAATAGTGTCAGTCCCTTCTCTTTCACTAGAAGTAGTGGTAATTGCATATGTTTCTAATCCTAGGTCAGGGTCTTCTTCATACTTTGAGGTGTTCCCCTCATGACTGGATTGGTTTGCATCTTTTCTTCTAGTGTTGTTTTCTTCATTTCTTGGAGAAGAGTAATCTATGTTAGCTTGGTTCTTCTTTTCTCCCCAAGACATTTTGGTCCTAGAAGTAGTTGGGATTCCACTATCCAACTCAACTTTAGGATTATCTCTCATTCTTGACCTTGTATTCATATTGAAAGGATGTGTATGAATAGTGAATTTTACTTTAGCACTGATTACATAGATTTTCTTTGAGACTCACCACCCAACACAAATTGGGAAAATATAAACACAAATTAAATATGAATACTATAAGAATGAATTAGATAGGAAAAATCAACTTTAAACTTGATTTAGCTTTTATAATACTAGAGATTCCTTAAAAGGTTCTTTCAGGATTTTTACTTCTGTCCCCAGCGGATTCATCAATTTGCTAGGGATTTTTCTTGTAGATTCTTAAAACAATATGAATTCTTACTTTTTATATTTCCAATTTAACTCATAGAAGAGAAAGCCTAATTGATGAGGACTAATTCCTCCTTCTACTTTGAGATCCACAGGCTCAGGCGGGTGTACCTTCAAATGATTATTGATTCTCAGTATCTGTGATAGTGGATTAGGGCTTTCATTGATTGGCTATTTATCTATTACTATATCAATTGATGAAACACCTTACAGATGACAACGATTAACTGAATACAGAACATTATGAGCCAAATTATGATCTAGACAATAATAAACATCAGTAAGATAAGGATTCTCATCCCTCTTCCTTTTGTAGTTCTCTGAACCCAGGAGGGTTAAACAATAATAAACATCAGTGGGATAAGGATTCTCATCCCTCTTCCTTTTGTAGTTCTCTGAACCTAGGAGGGTTAACCTAGTGATTCTCTCTTTAAGGAATCAATAAATTGAACCGTGTTCTTAATAAAATTGCTTAAAACACATATATTCTCTGTAACTGAAGTGTAAAGGATTGATTTTCTTTAAATATTGGATGATGATTAATTACTTGCCAAACCCTAAACCAGTGCCTAATCCTTGGGAAAAGAGTCAATATCAAATGCAAATCCACAATAAACTGATTAGTGAAAATACATTTAATTTAGATAGAATGCCTTACAGACTATCCTTTCACTCCCACACCTTTGTTATCAGATCCTAATAATAATGCTTAGCTCTTTGGGATCACCTGTAAGAATTACTCCTTCCTTGAAAGAACTCACAAGTAACTGCACAATCACCTTGTAATTGGTATATCTAAAATGCCTTGCAAATTAAACATACAAGAGCTAGAAAATAAATATAAAGAGACAACACAAGATATAGAACATAAACTGCAATGTATTTTATTATTATTGGTACTACTTCAAATACATTCAATAGACAATAAGCACAAAAACTCAGACAAAATTGAGTAGTCTGGCTTTGCAATTATATTTCACCTCTCATCCTATTTTTACAAAATGATACAAATGCAATATATAGTCTAAACCATGTTGGAATAATTAAAAACTAAGGATGCAACAAGCTTTAGATGGTTTAATAACTAAGGCTAAAATATAGAAGAAGACAAAAGACAATAAGAATCCAAGCGGTGGAAGGACAAAATAGGAATATAATCAAATTAGATCTTGAAATCTCTTGCTAGCTGGCACCTCTGTCTGAATATATTTTGGATAGCCTCCAAAATTTATTGTGAGATTTAGTGACTTCCATTACAGGCTAACATACACTAATCTTTCTAATGACTAACCTCCCTGTGCTCAAAGATCAGGTGCAATGTGTCCTTTTACTCTTCACCCATTATGTCAAGGTCATTTTTCATAGGTTTCTTTTTCTTGGGATTTTTGAGAACATCCCATGTTGCTACATCTTCCTTTGCAGGCCAATTAAAGATTTGGATGATTTCTAATTGTGCCTTTTGCCTCTCCCATCTAGCATATGTTATGCTCTTTACATCTATCACAAATTTGTTGAAATTTGTCTCGGCCTTTAATGCCTCATCCAAGGTTCTATTGAACCTTTCCATATCTAATTCATTGTTGTCAACAATAAATGCATCTTTACTAGGAAGTAATGAATCAAATTCATTTCTCCATATCTCTACTGTCTTGATCTGATCATCCTCTGACCTTATTGAGGTAATAAACTTGTTATAATCAGATCCAAACATATTCAATCTAACCTGTATCTGATTTTCCTTGCCCTTGAAGAAGGATAAGGTTACCCCAATTTGTTCTATCTCATCACCTACCTGTGTTACAACTTCTGGTAGGTCTTCCCTAAGTGGCTGCACGGATGCTAACATTTCAAATAAACTGGTCCTAACTGACCAAGTCCCAAAATAGGGGTTCAATGTTGATATAAAATTAGTTACCTCAACTTGTAGGCTGGGCAATTTGTTGTAGGATCCATGCATTAAGTCAGCTTTATCTTTTAAAATATTAATTTTGTGCTGCAAAATATTCAAAAAGACCTCTAAAGCTACATTATTCTTCTCTGTATCTTTCTTCTCTATTTCCTTCTGAGCATCCCCTACATCATTTGTTTGTACAAGTGCATCTTCAGCCTATTTAGGTTCAGCAGGAACAACTTCAGGGATCTCTTGTAGCTTCTGAGTTAGATGTGCTATTAGTTTCTCCAAAGAATTGTTCTTTATTAATCCCAATTCTCTATCTTTTACAATAAGACTTGTCTCATCAAATAGATTTTTATACCTATTTGACATTTGAACAGCCTTGGTTTCATTAAGGTGAGAAAAGTGAGTTAGGGCCTATGAAATTTCTAGATCCCCTGTATTGTGAATAGACCAGATGATTTTGTCACCTTCCATCTTCTCTTGTACATTTATCAATGATGACTTCTGATTTTTGGGAGCTAGGGCCCACATAGCTAGGGTTTGAGATTGTGCATTATAACCACACCTTTTAATCATCTCTCCCACTTGTTTCTCTATTGAAAACTTGATATCTAGCTGCCTTATGATTTGATCTATGATGAAGGCTGAAGCCAGGTCCCATCCCTCTACTAGGAACATGCCACTAGACTTCACTAATTGTCTAGCTTAATCAGGGGTCATGTTCTCATATTCTCGATCATATTATTGGAGAGCCTGTAAGGGCTCACTTGTGATTACTTCTCCTCCTTCCAGTTGCATCTGTGCCCCCACTTGTTTTTGTTTGTCCCATATAAGAAAATCCTTGAATTCTTTAGTCTTTATGAATTTATCATCCTTCAAGAATTCTTCTTGTTGCAACTCCCTTTCATCTTGACACAATAAGAGAGGCATCTCAAAATTATCATATGTGTCTTCTCTTTTCTTTTTGCCTTCTCTTATGACCTTTCTCAATAGATCATCATAGGCTCTTGTCCTAGTGAAAAGTGCACTCACTTTATCCTTTTTCTTCTACTATGTCTCGACAACAGAAGGCTCCCCTATTTCCACCTTTTTCTTTTTCTTTGGAGGCTCAAAAACTACCTCAGCCTCATGTCCTTGTGTTAGATCAATTATGTTTTCCACAGTATGAGGTGGCTAATCCATTGGTGGTCATCTGTGTATTGAGTAACTACTATAACTGTACTCTGATGATGACTGTTTATTTGGACCTCTATCCTTATCCTAAATTTGTTCCTCTAACTACTACACAATGTGCCATAGGACTCAATCATCTTATCTAATCTCTATAGATAAGGAAAAATAGTGAAATATCCTCCAAACAGGATTCCTTTCTTCTTGAGGTGTTTCTCTAAATCAATTAACTCTTGGTACTTTGGTTTTCTAGCTAAAATTTCATCATCTTTAAGGATGTTCTTGATAAGATCCTCCTCTGCACAATGTTCATGCACCTTAGCATTAGGGATAGTGGGTGTTAGGAGTCTTTTGGAACTAGATATAAATCCCTCTATATCCACATATCTCTATAATACTACATTCATCCTAAAGTGGCTTAACCACCTGCTCACTGAATCATAGGCCCTCTTACCAATTGTAAAATCAGAAGCAATAAACTGCCTAGGTGTGAATGTTCCTTTTCTGTGTGGATCTAAATGCTCCTTATCTGTCAACATGAGCTGCCATATAAACTCCATGATAGAAATTCTTGATGGTACTATATATGGTAAGATGTGTGGTGGTTGGGAGAAACCATAAAATCTAATCATAGTGAAATTATGATGATAATAAAAGTCTCCCCAGTTGTGATCACCATTCCACTTACCAACAAATTCACAGGGCCTCAGGAGTTGCAATACCTTTATTGGTATCCTAGTCATGTTAACTCCTAAATTTCTCAATAGGGGATATACTACCTAGTTCTCGAAAGCACATAATTCATTCTCTCTGGTTGTGTAATTGCATACACTCAACCAAAGTTGCACAGGGTTGGCTTGACCATGATAAAATTTTCTAGGCATCAGATTGAGCTGGTCCATGATATTAAAATTGTAGAACAAAATTAAATGCATTAGTAATTAATACTGTAGGAATTTAGGGCTTCCTTCCTTCTTTTGAATATTCATGAACACTTGATGCATTCTATCAATTACATATTGAATGTAATCATAATCGATACTGACATAGGGACTTTGCAAGTCTAGAATTATCATTATCATAATAGAGGATACTTCTCTCTTCCACTATCAACCCCTAAAAATCTACACAAGGAATAGGAAATGTAATTCATATAGAATGTCATGTACGTATTGAAATAAGGTGCATTATCACTAGGAATAGGTTCTATATAGTTCCTGGTTCCTTTCGACAGATGGGCTTGAATCAATTTGGCTACAATACCGGCCTCCCTAGTATATCTAGTAGCTAAGGCTTTTAGGTTGATCTCTATTTTGTAGGTGTTGTATTAAATTATTTCATGAATGATTCCCTATCAAGGGTTACTAGTATTGTGCCATCATCTTTCTTAATGGTCTTTGAAATTGTATCATATCTACTAGCTAGTTCCAACAACAAATCCACATCCACAAACACATCAGGAACTATTAGTTTTGCTAACCTTGACATCCAAGGGTTTGACATAGGCACAAGACCCTCACTATGATTATGGAAATAGTTAAACAAATGACAGCCTGAATAATCAGGTGTTTTGGCATCTTTAATGTAAGAAAAAATGTCACCAAGGTATTCATCATTTCTCTTTTTTCCCTAATTGGATCCCAGAAGGAGAGCTATGAATTCGTCTGAGTAGTTTCTCTTTCCCATTAGATCATCATCACCATCTCTTCTTTTAACACTAGTTGAGGCAACACTGACTACTCTTCTCATCTTGTCTGTTCTGAATTACAACTGATCAAATCTCTTTCTTCACTCTGCAAATCTGGATACCTCTACTCTCTTGAAAACACTTATCACTTATGCAAATTTTTCTTTGAAAAATGAAACTCTTGGTGAAATGAAATGAACAACGGTAATTCCTACTTATTCAAAGAAATAAATGTACAAATCCTATTTCAAAATCATGGATTTGCAATTCAGTCACTTCTGTTATTACTTCTACGTGCCGTGATATCAATTTTTCTTTCTAGCTGTGGTATTTGAAACTAACAAGTGATCAATTTTTAATGAGTGATTTTTCAACTAGAGACTTATTATATTCAAAATAAGATCAAGATCTGATATGATTGGCTCATTTATCACAACTCAACAATTCTTTATATATGCTATCATAATCCTTACATTCTGATTGGATGATGACTCTACAACATGGCACGGAAGAAAACATTATGCTTTACCTTTGTCATACCCTAGTTTCCTTTAGCAACTACGCGACTGTATGATCTCCTTGTCACTAAGAGTTATCTTTAACTCCAATTTTGTTTTGAGATTTAAGGATCACCACACGATCAACATCATGATCAACATTCATCTCTTCATCGCTGAAAGAAATATCCTAACTCATGTTTCTTTCTGAGACTCCATGACTAAGGCTTCAAATAGCTCTTGCTTAAACCTTTAGTTTATTTAGAGACTACACAACTGTGCAAAAGCAAAGTGACTTTAAGATTTCACTAACCCCAATTTTATTTAGAGATTACGCAATCATCGTAAGATCTTTTAATCGGATGGTTCGCGTGAAATTTCATATCTATTTTGTACTTTCTTCATTTGATCTGAGACTTTGCGACTACCTTTAGATAAAATATTATCCAATAGTTCATGTGTAATATCATTAGCTTTACATTTAACTACAGTTTATCTTGAGACTTCATGATGTAAGCTATCTCTGAGTCATGGGATGAATTTTGTAACCTCTGGTTTACATTGAGACTTTATGAAGACCTCAAATCTCTGAATGATTTAGACACGTGTCCATATATGAATCAATACCACTGAATCACTGAGCCTTCTCTGACTATTTGAATTTTTCAGTGACTTCACGTCATCCTTTAGATCTTTTCTTTTTCACGGTTCAGATCTCCTCACTGCAAACTTTACTTGAGCTTTGCTTAACTTTTATTAACCATGGTTCCTATTGAGACTTCACAACTAACTAAATCTTGTTGTCACTTTATAATTTATCTAACTCAAGGTTTTCTTCAAGATTGAATGCCAATCTTTAGATATTCTTTTAATTTGACGGTAGTCACTAGATCTCTTAAACATTCATTCATCTGAACTTTTCTCTAGCGAATCAACACTGGCCACCAATCTTGAATCAGACGGTAGTCAATTTATCTCACAAATTTTAACTTAAACCTTGCTTTCATTAGAGATCTTGCGACTGAATGCATTTAACTCATCTCTTAACCTTGGTATATTTGGGAGACACCACGACTAAAGAAACTTGAATTCACTTAAAGATTTCTTAACTGAAGAGTTTATTGTCAGACTTCATGTCCACCACTAGATTATCTTGAAAATCAACGGCTGTCGCTTAATATCATAGGATCTGAATTAATTCTTATTTTCTCTCACAATCACGCGACTGCATGAAAACTTCAACCCATCTTTAACTCTAATTTTCTTAGAGACAGCACGACTAAAAGATCTCAAAGTCGCCAAAGGATTCCATTAACTTTGGGGTTTTGAATGAGACTTTTCGCGCACCACAAGATAATTATCTTCATTAATGGCCCACATGAAATCTCCTTAACATTGAAAGCATATTATTTTCTCTTCATGATAATGTGACCAAAGCATTTCGCCAAGTATCTAAGTAATATGGAATATTCTCAAGGCTTAAAGAGACATGACGACTTAAGATTGAAACATGAAAAAGAAACATGACTTAAGTGACTTGGTATTTTTTGAAAAAGTAATGGAAAAATATAAATCATTTTGAAGAACTAGGGTTCTCTCTTGAATATGCATGAAAACTAACCTAGGACTTAGGTTTTTTCACACTTCTTTGAATTTTAAGGCTCAGAGACCATTATTTGTAGAGGGATTTTGATAACATTGGACACAATTTCAACATTTAAAGCAAGAAACTGAGTGGGAACTCAAAAATTTTACTAGCAAGCTTCAAAACTGGAAATACAACCAACATCATGTTTCTCCACAAAGGGTGATAACACAATACCCACACCAACCCTCTTCCTCAGTCCAATTACATATTTTCCTCCTTCCCCCATGCCACTTGGACCTGCTACAAAAACATACCTGGATTTAGAATGGGACACATTAGTTGCTGAAAGGACCAAGTTGGAGGGAATAAGCAAGAAGTGGGATGAAGAAAGCATAAAGTTCAGGGAAGCACAAGCATGGGTGCAATAAAAATATGAAGATAAGATAAAAGCTACACTTATGCATTTTACTGATGATTTGAATCCTCCCTCTATTTACTTGTAGGGTAAGAAAGTTATAAGAATATTAGATGCCTTCAATAAAGACAAAGATAAATGAGACCAAATTATAGAAATGTGGAGAGGAAAAAGGGGAGAACTGAAGTCTTTTTACTCCTTATCTAAGGAGGAAAATAATGTGGACATTGTGATAGCTTCCACTTACAAATGTTTCAAACTTCTGGTTGATTTTGACATAAGGAGGAGCATCATCCTAAAAATAGTAGAGACATTAAGAAAGGAATACTCAAAAACCCGTTATGAGATGTTCCCAAATTTATTCAAGAAGAATGGAAAAATAAAAAGAGAAGCTTTGTGGATAAACCAGATGAATAATGAATTGGCAACCAGGACAAACAACATCATCACTTTAGAGAGTACACTTTTGTTTGTTCAAACAATTGAGATTATTAATAAGGCAATGTTATATTTTGAATTTTGGAAAGAGGAAATTGAGAAGGCAAAGGTCAGTTGGGAGGAGTTGAACAACAAGAAAGATGAGGTCATCAATTTGCCTTGGTCGAGTGATGAGGTGTTCACCTCTTGGAAGGAAAGGTACAACCTAGCCAACCAAGAAGAAGAGGATGTTGTATAATAATCAAGAGATGGAAGCCTTCCAAATATTTTTGAACAAAACAAGAGGATGCAAAGATTTTATATTAGAAGACCAAGGCAACAAAATCTAGGTGGAAAACTTAGAACAAGTTTAAAGCAATTACAGTGACCCTGCGGTCAAATGATAAAATACTCAGAAAAATCTTGTAACAAAGTGGTTATCACTTCATTTGTTAATTTATCTTTTGTATGAGTCACATATTTTGTCCTCATTCTAATTGATCGGTAGCTTTTTGCAATCCTATTCTATAAAAGGATTCCCAAGATCATTGGAAGGGGCTGGAAAATCATGTATTGTAAGAATTTTGTAAATTTTTAAGTCAGGGAATATAACAAAAATTGTACTAGATAAGTTTCAGGATTAGAAATAAAGTTAAAGGTCTGTAGAAAATTATTAAGGTGGTTATATTTGATTACATCTTGTAAGAAGAAGTGTGATTCTTTATACTTAATACAAAGATCCTAGTTCCAATCTCTCTTGTAGTGTTCATTTGATGAGTTATGAATTTTCCAATTCATTAGCATAGATCTTATCTGTGTGTATGTAGTTGTTTTAGAGTTTTGATCAAGGATCAAATTAAATGATGCTCTAATTGATACATAGATTCATTTGGGTATGCAATATGATTTCGTAAGTAGTATGGGTTTGGGATAATTGTGTTCATGACCTAGAATCTTTGATAATAATTAACATCTGCATATTGTATTTGTTTGAAGAGTATAGCCCAATAGATAAGGCACTGATCATAGACTAATAGTTATTATGTTGTGAAATTTTCTAGTTATATGTTGGCTATGTTTATGAAAAGATAGAAATAAAATCCAATACATCCTATATCTTTCATAAGTCTATTATGTTCTATTCATCTCATGCTCCATTTCATGGTTGATGTTCAATGGGTAATTAGCCAGTTACCTAGTATCTCCCAGTTATGTTGTGTTTGTATGATATTTTTTCTTGATCCACACCATAAGGAGTATTTGAAGGTGTTAAAGGGTTTCCCCCTTTGGTTTAGCAGAACCTAAAGTGTAAGTATGGTAGGCATTCTTTTCAGTTGGTCCTTTTCACTACATTGAATAATAGTTGGAGTTGGCTTCTCTTTAAGATCCTGTCAAAAAGTGAAAAGGTTGTTGTCCAGTCATCACACCATAAAAAAAACCAACAGGTGGGTATATGCACCAATATGGGGGACCAAAAAGGTGCCAAATACCTTTTTGGTCCCCCATATGCACATAGGGCATGCGTCCTATAGCCCGCACGCCCTATGGCTTGGGATTTTTAAACCATAGGACATGCACCCTATAGGGAGGACACCCTATTAGGTTTTCTATAAACTTAGGGAAGCCACTTTTGTGGCTCATTTTGTTTTCCCAAACCCGCGGCTAGCAAAAAAATAGAGATAGCAGAGCATACGTGATTCATTGTGGGTTTCGCTCCATCAAACTGAAGCAAAAAATGGCTCCACAACGTCATCAAGGTCAAAACAAAAGAAGAGGTAAGTGATTCTACAACCATGTATCTTATTTGTATTTAAATTTAGGTTTAATTTTTAGTTTTCAATCAAATTTGATTGTTTAAGTTTTTTGTCTTAAATTTTATGTTTAATTAGACTTTTAAAATAGATTTTATTTTCATTGCCAGGAAGCAATGTTCTTCCCATAGAAAATCCTCAACCAAACCCTCCATCTTCTCTTCATGAACAAATGGATTTTGAAAATAACCAAGAAAATGAACCACAACTTCCTTCACCAATTGAGAAACCTCCTCTTGGAACACATGAAAACTTGATAAACCAAATAGAAGAGGGAAAACAAAAATAGAATCTTTAATTAGGAGGTTAAAAAATTCTATTGGTACAAATACTAGAAGGGAAACATTTTCAAAATCATTAGAATTAATCTTTACCCATGTAGCTTCAGTTAGTGGGCAACTAAATTTATGGCACGACAAAAGAGAAGAACAAAAAAAATATTATGCAAATAAATTATCATATGAGGACATAAAAAAGAAAGAAATCACAAAAGCTGACATTTGCAAACTCTTTAAAAATCCAGGGGAAACTAAAACTCTTAAACCTAAAACAAGGAGGATCCCAATTCATTGGTGCTTGAATGAAGATATAAAAAAAAAACTTTTGGGATAGATGGTGGATGGTCTTTGATTCCCCTCCCTATAATAATCATGAGGTTCCTATCTATTTCTTGAGGAAACTCTATTGTGAGTTTGTCCTGAAGGAAGTGCCAAATTATTTTGACTTTCTAGAGTCTCAGGGTAGAGGTGGGGGGTCATCATTTGATAGACCTATGGCTTTTCGTGACCCTAATGCACCTAGGTTTCCTAGTGGCAAGCCATAGGTGGATCATGTT
Organism: Thuja plicata; assembly: GCA_018584345.1. Classification (NCBI taxonomy): domain Eukaryota; kingdom Viridiplantae; phylum Streptophyta; class Pinopsida; order Cupressales; family Cupressaceae; genus Thuja; species Thuja plicata. The sequence goes on along the minus strand of MU223871.1, from coordinate 1,041,268 downwards.
AGTATTCCTTCCAATGTGAAGGAACATGTGGAGGTGAACACACTAGGCACGATTAGTGCTCTAATATAGACTCTCATTCAGTGCAAAACTCCTCTAGTCGAGGGTGACCATGGTCAATTTGCGAGGGGTCATTATTGTCATTCTTGTGGATCCCTATGCACATTAGGTACTGTCAAGAGAGAGGAAGAGAATGATGGACTGATGACTGATAATTTTCTCAATGCAACATTTGGCATAGATACACAGGTAAATATTTGTAAGTTCATTGAATTTATTTGATCATATTTCATTTTTAAATGAATGAATTTAATTAAATTAGTATCTATTGTTTATGATGAAAATTTAGGGAAAGAGTGTTGGTTTCAGTGGCAATGATCCCCCAGACCCCTTATACACTACGTCATCAACTCTACAAGTATGTATCGAATAAAACATTTTTTAAAGTATACATTTGATTATTCTATAATTATATGGATGTTTGTCTCATAACTTATTGTGCATGTACATTAGTTCAATGTTGGACCATTGACATTGACATTAGACAACGAAGGGCCTCATTCACATTTTTTTGAGGTATGTTTATTTGCATGTTAATTTGATTTACTTGATTATATTTAATTAATAAATGAATGAATAACTAAATTAGTAGACAAATTATGATCAAAATCCAAAGTCAAATTTGTCATGGCAATGATCACATTCCTTCACCTGGCTTTGTGATGACATCATTTAGTCCACAGGTATATATGTAATAATGCATTATAATTAACAAGTCAGTGGTTTGTTCTCATATTAATGGTTGTCTTATAAATTACCATACATGTGCTCTAGTTTAATGCTGGAGCTACGACATCGACACTGCACACTGAAGGATGCGGTGACACCTTCATAGAGGTATCATTTATTAATTAGTGGGGTTGTAAAATATTATAGGTATTCTTGATAACTACATAATACTCTTGCTGTTTCATTTTCATTTATTGACATTAGAAACTCCTCCTTTTGTTTGTGATAGTTCGAATCGTGGCATAGTTGCAGCTATAGCTAGTTTTGATGCATTGACCAAGGTATGAAAGAGATTACTTAATTAGAATTGTTATTTTAATAGTTTTTATTGAAAATTTTAATGATATTCATGTATGTATTTTAAATATTATTTTGATCATTGTTCTAGGGACTCATTACTCCAGATCGTCAACATGCCCCTTCGGTGGATGTACATAGCGAATATTTGGTAACGGTAAGAAAATATTCTATTTTATGTCATCCTATAATTAAATTCCTATGTATATTTGTTATTGATGTTTATACTTTTTATTTTATCAGCTTGAGCTACAGAAGAGTCTAGACAGGAGGACTAGTGAGCGCACTCGGAAGAGTACCGCATCTCCATCAACGCAAAGATCGAAGACAACTCGGGATTTTTTTTCTTCCCCTTCTGGGAAATGACTAGATTAGTGATAGTCATTGTACACCAATATGGAATTAATGGACATATTTTTTGTATATTGTATAAGTGACATGTTCTATATCCATTTGGATTTCACGATGCCAATTTAACTTTATTGGACATATTTGATCTATGACATTATTGGACATATATATTTGTCTTCATGCTCTATGAATATATCATGTGTATTGATGTAGACAACTTTATATTTATGTGGATGTCTTATGCTTTGTAAATTACTTACGTCTTATATTTATGCTTGCACGTGTATCTATGTATATTATTACTAAATGATTCATACTTAATGAGAATATGCAAGTTTCATTTCATAAACCTAGACTCATAATTTTAATTCCAATACCTTAATGAAATGATTATAGTTAATATAAGATCAAAAATATCAATCCTACCCAATTTTAGTCCTATTGGATCATTTTGACCACCTGGACCTATTTAGGGCACTACAAGAACGTTAAGGGATGCACCAGTACATTGTGGTCTTAAATGTTTGAATGAGTTGTGAAGCATAAAAAGGTTATTCCTGGCATTTAAATGTCATATTGAAGGTGTTAGCGGAGATGATTCGATGCCACAACGAGCGATTTTAAAGACATGCAATGTGTCAGCTTTCAACTACGCAACATAGCAAGTTTTGCATCAACTGAGATTGGGTTAGAAAATGAAAACGAAAGTGAATATCCAAAATTTGAGATAGGTTATCGTAGGCCTCCATGACATGGTCCTTGATGACTTGACGACTTGTTGATATCCCTCGGGAGCTCCGAGAAAAGGACTCCTGAATATTGGTAATTTTGTTTCCTAGTGCACCTTGAGGGACACTTGGCTCCATAGCGGTCGACAGCATTCGAGCCTCTTTGCCTCTATGATAGGGTCATTCCTATCATTCACCCAGCATTTCGTAGCTTTTGGAAGAGATGGTTCGATGCCACGATGAGTGGTTTTCAAGATATATGCAATGTGTCACCTTTCAACTACGCAACATTGCAAGTTTTGCATCAACCGAGATTGGGTTAGAAAATGAAAATGGAAGTGAACCTCTAAAATATGAGATAGGTTATCGTAGAGCTCTGTGAAAAGGTACTATAGCACTTGATGGCTTGTCAATAAACCTTGGGAGCTCCAAGAAACGGATTCTTGAATATCAACAATTTTGTTGCTTGGTGCACCTTGAGGGACACTTGGTTCCATAGCGGTCGGAAATGTTCAAGCCTCTTCGCCTCCATGATAGGGTCATTCCTAGAATTCACCTAGCATTCTAGAGTGGTTGGTGGAGAGGGTTTGATGCCACAATCAGTGATTTTCAAGATATACAATGTGTCAGCTTTCAACAGTGTAACATTGCAAGTTTTTGCATCAACCGAGATTGGGTTGGAAAATGAAAATGGAAGAAAATTTCCAAAATCTGAGATAGGTTATCGCAGGCCTCCATGACACAGTCTTGTAGCAATTTATGGCTTGTTGATACCCCTTGAGAGCTCCAAGAAATGGACTCTTGAATATCAAAAATTTTGTTGCCTAGTGCACCTTGAGGGACACTTGGCTCCATACCAGTCGGCAACGTTTGAGCCTTTTCACCTCCATGATAGGGCCATTCCTAGAATTCAACCAACATTCCAAATCTGTTCACAAAGATGGTTTGATGCCACAATGAGCATTTTTAAAGATATGCAATGTGTCAGCTTTCAACTGCACAACATTGCAAGTTTTTGCATCAACCAAGATTGGGTCGGCAAATGAAAATGGAAGCGAATATCCAAAATTTGAGATAGGTTATCGTAGGCCTCCATGACATAGTCCTGTAGCACTTGAAGGCTTGTAAATACCCCTTGGAAACTCTGAGAAACATACTCCTAACTATCAGCAATTTTGTTGCTTGGTGCACCTTGAGGGACACTTGGCTCCATAGCGGTTGACAGTGTTTGAGCCTCTTCACCTCCATGATAGGGTCATTCCTAGAATTCACACGAAATTCCAGAGCTTTTGGAAGAGACGGGTTGATGCCCCTATAGGGCGTTGTAACACCCCAAAATTGGCATCTTGCAACCCTAACCAATTTTGTTGTGTTTGTCATTCTTCTAAATCATCAAAGTCCTATTGAACTAGGCAATTCTGAGTTTTCACTGACTCTACTCAACCTGAGTGTCAAATGCAGAAAATCCTAAATCTGTATTAATCATACATCACATTTAGTTCCTAAATATCTATTTGGCTAAACAAATCCTATGATCAAATTAATTTAATTAATAAAGTCCTAGCACTTTAATTAAATTAAATTCACCCTCTTTAGCTGAGACACATAAAAGGAATTAAATAATATTTAATTATTAAATAAATATCCTCTTTTCAAATAATTGAATTTAATATTCAGATAATTGAGAAAAATCAATTATGAGGTCATATTTATTTAATTAATTGGATATTTTCTCAAAAAGCTTTCTTCTATTCAGAAATAGAAACTGTGAATTAATTGTGCTTTAAAGAGAAATAAAACAATTGAATTCAAATAAAACAACATTAAATTAAATAGATAAAACAGTTAAAATAGGAAGAAAACAATTTATTGAATTATTTTCAATAAAGCTTTCTATTTTAACTGGCTTTTCTAAGTTGTTTTATTTAAAAGCAGGAAAGTTTCTATTCTGGTCTTCTCAGGGTTTATAAAAGAACCCTCTTTCTTCATTCAAATCCCCTGAAAACTTTACTAAAATTTGCATTGTTATTATACTGAATTGTTGTCTCATTTGC
>MU223871.1:1011560-1032681 GCA_018584345.1 Thuja plicata | reverse complement strand
AGAGAGAGAGAGATCTCTCTCTCTCTCTCTCTCTCTCTCTCTCTCTCTCTCTCTCTCCTTTTTTCATTTTGTATCTCATATAAGGCGTACGCTCTTTAGTGTGTATGCCATATAGGACATACGCCCTATAGTGAGTATAGGGCGTACGCCCTTTTAATGAAATTGATGTTTACCAAGCCTAAGGCTTGGATTTTCCTTGGAGTTACAACCCAAAGGTATGGAGGATTCAAATAGATCTAAGACGTGTTTTCTAGCAAACATAGAAAAAATAATTTTTTTTCTTGTGTGCTCCCCATCAGGTTTGCACGTGGTTCAATAGCGATAAAATTAGATGACATGATATTGTAGATCTCTCTGATAGCTATCTAATGATGTAATTTATTTTGAATTCTCATTATGTTCATCTTTTCATTTTAAATTTATTTTTGAAGTATGCCCAATTTTTGTCAAAAACCAATGTGTATTCATTTGGGCTTAGATTTTGGCTCGTTCATCGAATTTTGAAAAAAATTACATTTTCAGAAACTAGACTCCATTCTACACATAGTAAAAAAAATAAGTTTTGACTTTAAATTAGTTTTCAATGATTTCTAGGGGGAGCACACAGAAATTTCACATTTTTAGGATGTGTCCACTTCGGAAAATGACAAAAAATCACACTTTCATCAAAAAATTAGTAGAAAAATCTGGGATAAACTAGCTGGTGTTAGCTAATTTCTCATTGGAGCGATTAATTTTTTTTTCAAAAAAAGTTAATATTTGAGGCGGAGCACACCAGACGCTATGTTATGTTTTTTCACAAAAAATAGGACCACTTTTTGCGCTCCCCATTTTTGAGGGCCTTAGTCTACACCATTTCTACAACAAATTTGTAGTTTAGAAACTAGATTTGGAGTAGAACAACTCTTGTTTTTGTCACATTTTAAAATTTTGAGTGTAAATATCCTCAATTTCTTGTTGAAGTTTAGAGTTTTCAAATTTCAGAAAAAGTGGCATCTTATACCCCCTTTTTGGTCCCCCATCTTTGAGCACTTACCTAGGTTTTTCCCTTAAAGACAAACTGCACTTCCTAGGTACTCATTTCCCAATTCCTTGTAGTACAACAATGACTATTTTTCTCAGTTTACTCTAAAACTTCCAAAATGACTTTGAGTTTTTTTTAATATCCAGATACCCTTTTCCAAGTTACACCACTTACTTAAATTATGACCCCAAGTCCTTTGGACCAAACCCCTCCATTTTCTGACTGAGATGGTTTCTTAGGAGGGCTAAAACCATCTATTTCAAAGGAACTATAAGAAAAAATCAATCCCAAGCATTGAGTATTTCAGCATAGTTATAATTTGACCCCAAACCAAGGAAATTACAATTAATTTTAACCTATGACTCCTCTAAATGTGAAAGCCTCAAATTGGACTCTAAAACCCCTAAAATATAGGGCTCTCTCAATGTCCACCTTCCCAACACTTCTTCAACCAAAAATATGACGATTCACCATCCTTAAGGAATCCTCTAATGGATTATTTCATAAAATACTTCCCTCCTTTGGACAAATCTCTTGCTGCTACACCCAAGCACCAAATTCATTAACCCTTCAATCCCATCAACTCCATTCTTTTCATGCCAACCTGAAAAATCTCTCTCTTTCCTACATTAAAAATGTTAGAATTCTATGTTGTAATGTTAGGATCCATCCACAAGTGATAGTAACTACATAAAGGGGATATATATGTTTTCACATCATTAAACAATGCAAATTAGTGCTTGAACAGGGCAGTCACTTCAAATGGAAACCAAAATTGTGAAAATGATTAAACTCTAATTGGAAACATCTTAAAATGACCTTACCCTACCCTACAAATTATTATAAATCAATTACGTATAAAAAACCAATGCCAAAATTACAAGAAATCAATATTTATTGCTCCAAATTGTAATAGTCTGTACACATTGAATCTCAAGCTGTACCACACTCCTTTGTATTCTCCATCATTTACAAGGTTTATATAAATTTCCAAAAATATCTACAACCAATCCAAAATAGTTGGATCTCTTAACAAAGCAAACTAATCTTATTTTTGGAGTTTCCCCCCAACTTCCTTTTGATCGTTTGAATTTAAATATTCAAATTTTAAAACTTATTTGAAAATGAACTCCAATTAATTTCTAACTTTGGAATTTGTCATTTTAAGACCCAAATAGCATTTCCAAACTCCTAAATTCATCTATAGTCCTAATCCCAACCCTCTAGGCCTATTTTGTCAAAATTTACAAGATTACATCGAATACAACTTTTGCATATTATGCAACATTTCATGTTTTGCATCTAGTCCTATTACATCCATTACAATCAAATGGGTATAAGGCCATATTATATAAATTCAAGGACCTTATAGGTCATGTTCTTCTTTAGGTCTTCTAAGTGACCCTTCATTGTCTTAAGGAGGTGCCCTTGCAAAAGAATCATCTTTCCATCTGTTCAAGCAACCAAGATCTCCCTCAAGCAGTTAAGCTTTGTCTACAAGGGACCAAGATTTGATACCAATTGTTGAAAATGTTGAATAATTGAGAGGGGGGTGAATTAGTTATTCCCACACAAATTTAAAAAATATTTCTCTATCGGTAAACTATTAAACATCAATAGTAACAACTTTTGATTTATCGGTTAAGCACATACAACATCCACATAATATGTAACCATGTAAAAATACGAACACCCACACAAAGAACACCAAGATTTACATGGAAAAACTAAATTGGAAAAAATCACGGAGAAGCTAATTCTCATGAAATGTAAACAACAGTGAAGGTGTCAATGGTTAATTTGATTTGTACAAAGGCTCACTATCGGTTGTGCTCACTTTAGGTAAGGCTCACTGCCAGTCGGGATAACTATCCTTAAATATGAAAAGGCTCACTTTCAATACAAAGAGCTCACTGCTAATACAAAGTTAGATACATGAACTAATAAGCTTGCATCTGAATATGCATGAATTTTTCAAAATTAAACTCTATCACCACAATCACCAGTAGATCACCAACTGTCTACTCCACTACTATTGATATGTAAGTACTGAGTGAAACTTCATTCTTCCACCTCAGTTAACACTGCTCACATACAACACTACAACATGTTCACACTATATTTTTTACCACATCCACCATATTATTCACTCTAAGATAAAAAAAATATTCTCCTTTATTTATATCGGTATCTGATTATACATATGTCGGCTTCACACCAAACATGTGACAACCCCAATGGTAGGGAAATTAAAATTATATTTAATTCATAGCATTGATTCTAAATCTAGAACATACATAAGACCAATTACTTGCTACACTAGAACCCATAAATAGGTCACACATAAGATGTTATGATGTATATTACATTTTCCCAGAGCTACCACAACCAAGACCAAAAGATGTGGCCACCGATGTAAAACAATCATCATTATACGTTGCAGTCGATATACCAAAAAAAATCTGATGAACTTGCACAAATGCCTATATATCTGTAAAAAAATTGTATCCAACGCAAGCACCATAGAATGATAGAATAATCCATGTGAAACAGAACACCAGAAGCATGCCATTGTACCAAAAACAAATAGATCATGATTAGGACAATGTACATTGCCAAGGAATGTCTGGAACACCAAAAACGTCGATGTTGAACATGTCCTATGTATAACAGAAACTCATGTTTCATAGCTAATAATAAATAGGTACATAACAAAAACTGCCAACAACCAACTGATACCACGAGAGTGTCGGTATGGAGTTTTTGTCATAAATGAAAATCAATCCCATCAATAATTGAATAAGTCTAACATAATTAACTAAGTTCTCCTTCATCTTCAAAGCATAGGGAAGCTACTCTAGAACAAGATAAACCGTGGAAACAACAAGAAGAAGAGGGTAGGGAAGAGGGAACATCAACACCTTAGTTGGAACCTTACCAACCTCTTTCTGCAAGCACTAAGACAACTTGGATTTATAAGGAAATGCAACCTCTAAAGAGAACATATATAGAGATGGATGCTTCTAAATGCTCACAAATCAGCCTAGCATTCAACACCGAGGAGTCCAACAAGAAATCCTAAAGGATCTCATATGTGACTAATGACAAAAGCGGGCATTAGAAATCACAAGTTGATGTCCCACCCCCAAATGAGGCTATTGAAGAAGTGACTCTTGAGGATTTCTTGATGGAAGAGGTAAACCTTAGAGTACCAATGGGGAAAGGTGGTAAATCCTTGTTGCATTAGGTGTAACTTCATTATTCAAGCATATGCACTAGGATGAGATAGAGATAAAGAATCTCAAGGAACATGATAAAGTTATGAAAGAATATATTTATCAATTGATGGGTCCCATTGAAATGAATAATCCAAAGGCAAAAGTTCAAGTAGAATTAGAGAAGAGGGAATCCCCTACACAAACTAACTCATTATTTAAATCTTGTGCAGACTAGAAACAAGAATTAGAGGAGTTTGACAAGGAGACCAATTAGGTTATTCTGACTCATTTTTGTACAATTACTAAATAATTTACCACCCTCATCTATATGATATTAGAAGAGGAGGGAAATATTAAAATAAATTTATAAATATGGGGAAATATTTTTATTGATTTGAAGAAAATGAGGAAGCAAGGAACTGCAAAATTAATTGCAGTAGTAGTTTTTGAAGATGGAGAAATTAATAAACTGGACAACTACATCAGAACCATCAAGATCACTATGAAGGAATATAATAAAAGGCATGAATTGATAAAAAATAAGAAGGAAAAAGTGATTCACTAGGTGTGGAAATTTAAATAATTCTCTGATTCTCTTGATTGCGAGTTATACCAATATGAAGACAAGGAAAAAACATACTTCGTTAGTAACATCATCCAATAGTCCCAAGGAGTGTTGGCCAATATAAATGTCAAGGAGGACATTGAGTAGATGTATGAGGCCAAATAAAGAATGGGAGAGATCATGGGAGATATTTAGGAACTCCATAGAGGAGGAACCCAATTAAAAAGTTTTCAAAAGAATCAACAAACACATCTTGAGTTCATGAAGCTTCCAAATTTTGATGAAGTAGATACTACCATTGATAAGTTTCACCAAGATTTTCTAGATGTGTTGCAGTAGTATTGAAATTATTTTTTATTTAAAATTCATTTCATTCTTTCATTCAATTCTAGCTACTGCCAAGGAGAGAGGGAAAAATGAGAAAAGTTAGAAAAATGTTCAAATCCCATTTTTGCATGCACGCCTAAATTTTTGAAGTTCAATCTTTATTGGGGAGTTCATTTTTGGCGATTGCATGGTGTTACATGGTCAAATCATACCTGAAATGGTTGTTTCATGTGTTTTCATGCAATGAAATGGCCAAGAAAGCTGATTGGAGGCGTTCAAAATAGAACAACAGTTGAACTCCAGTTCACCCTAAATTTTAGGGCATGTTTTCCCTTTGAAAATACATATTTTTGGTATTTTAATAGTTATGAATTGAATTTTACATGTAATAACATCCATTAGAAGTATTTTTCTTGAGCTAAAGTTCAGTATTATTATTATTACACCCAGAATAGGCACCCAAAAACCCTAGCTAAGGGTTTCATACTTTTGAGTTGTATAAACTATATAAAGTCATCAAGAGATTGTAATAAGGGTTGGATTTTTTTAATATAATTCTACTACATTGGGCGTTGCAATCATGGTACGAATTTGAGAATTTATTTTCAAGTTCAAGAGATGAATGCATGTTTTATGGTGAAATTTCCTACGATTTAATTAGTTGGTGTTAGTTGCGATCTCTTTTACTTATTGTGGTAAATCAATGGTGATGATCTAAATTACCTATTCTTGAAGGGGATTTATTCTCACATATGCGCATGTCTTGCATTTCTTTTTGATTTTGATGAATTCAAAAAATCTTTATTTTGTGAAAGTTTCCTTGAAGATTGCATCTGCATAACACATGAATTGTGATTTATCTGATTTATGTTATTGTGGGTTTCCATTTATCTAATCCATTATTTGATATGCAAGTTGAATTTCTCATGGTTGATGTCCTTTAGATTTACTCTCCATAATTTTATTTGAATTTTTGTTACTCTCATCTTTTTCATTTTTATGGAAAATCATGGTTAGAATCTAGTTTTCATAATAGAAGTTAAATTAGATAGAACCTTCAATTGCATGCATATTTACACTTTTCTTAAAGTCCAAAAATAAAAATGATATCAAGTCGTTTGTTTCTAGCTTCAAATTCATTGAACCAGCAAAGGTCTCCTTGTGAAATCACATTATCTTTAACTAAACTTCACCGTGATTGTGACTCGACCATAGAAAAATTTGGGATTGACTTTGTCATTCTTTCAAGAGATGGATTTGGATCCCATATCCCTATTTTCACATCGTGTAAAAACAAGGCTCAATAGAGTGGAGACCCAATAAATCATCAATGATTTCTCAAAACCACAAGTCAAAATCATGAGCTAAAACTAATTCCAAGTGGTTTAAATTCAACCAATGAAACCACTCACATGTAACTCATCCCCTATTAAAATATAACTCCCAATTTGACTTGTTGACCTTCAAGATGAAAATGAGTAAAAAGAACTCCTAAGTTCTCTATGTAGGTATAATAATATCTCTTACATGCACAATTAATAACTATAAAAATATGTATTATTATTACATCATGTAATTGCTAATATTTTTATGTTACATTGGATAAAATTAATTTAGGGTGTCTTAAATGTAATTTAGGAAGTCTTAAAAATATTTCAAACTCATTATCTTATTTTATGTGTTAAAGAAGTCTTAGTTTCATGTCATAAAAGACAAATAATTTGCAATGGTCTTAGGTTCCAAGGGCATCAAAATAAATAATAAAAATAAGATTTCATAGCACACAAAGTTTCATGCCAACATTAGAGTGAAGAGATATGACTTTTTTTATAGTTTTGTAGGTCTTAGAAAATACTCAAGGAGTCTTCCTTTATTTTCAAATGGATACACATAGTTGGTTTGATAGGGAACATTGCAAGGCTAAATCATGGTTTTCTGGAATGTTGAAGAAGTCCAAAGGAGTTGGAAACACCACATTATAGAAATCATAGAGGAGGTATGAAAAATATCTTGGATGTTGAAGAGATTTCAAGAGTTTGTTTAGGTCATACTTATTTTGCAGGACTTATGTGATTTCCCCATTTTCTTCCAATAATTCCTCATGTTGCTAATTATTATACATTTTTGAAGATTTAAAGATCTTATGTCAAGTTTTGGGGGTGTGTGATAATGTCCTCAAACTATGGAACATGTAATGTTCATGAATGGTTATCAGACTCAGTACCTTATTGTTCATAAAGGGTGAAATAAATGCATACATTACCCAGTACTAAACCTAAATATTTGTTGTCTGTACAATTCATTAAGAAAAATATTATCTCCAATCTATTCTAATCAACAGTGTGTGATAATCCTAAGATGTACAAATAAGCCAAATAAGAATTCCCATCCTTGCATTGAGAGTCATTAAACAATAAGATAAATTCAAGATTATGATTCGTGAATAAAATGAAATAACAAAAAAAATTCACTATGGAATAAAAAGATGATGAAAGAGACTATACAATGTTAGGTTACATAAAGACAATTCTTATAGAATAGTGATATATTAATGGCCTATATTTTAAAAACAACGTAAAGTAAAGCTAAAATAATAAGTTATGTATGTGTCTCATAATTTGAAAATAAGATTACCAAATTAGATTTATGTATATGATTGTGCATTCAACATTAATAAAAAAAATAGAAAACCATAGAGACACTTAATTTGCATGCAGAATCTATTTCAAGAATAAAATCCACATGGGAAAGACGGAAAGTATATTATTAATATACACAAAGAGATCTACAAAATTACACTTCTCTCCTCAAATCAACTCATAACACTAATATCTCATGGCTCTAGCTTATATAAACTTGTCAGAGAAAATAGACCACTATGGTGTCCCAAAAAAGGAGTTGAGAAACCACTTGCAAAAACCCATTCCTAGGATAATTGATAGAAAACAAACATGATAAAATAATAATATAATTTAAATGGATCCAACATGGGCACCTAGCCCATAGCCACTCAAAGCTTCCACTTCCTAGATTATTTGTAACTCCTCGATGACTCTGGATCACACACCAAGAAACCTTTCACTTTCCAAAAATTAGATGCCTAGGAGGTATCTTCTCTTCTTTTACTTATCTCCATTATCAACACATGTTAACATCTTAAAGATATAATTACACTTTGTCAAGTAAAACAAATATCAAATATTTTTCCTCACATGTACCCTAGAGCACTTTCCAAATAATTTTGGGACACATAAATGACACATGGATGCAAGGTTAATGTCATCAATATCAATATTTTCCCACTTGATAATACACATTGTAATTACATGCTAGAGATACAAAAATAAAATCAAGTACAATGATCAAGGCCCATGGATTTCTTGCACTAAGAGAGCTTATATGTGGTCATTAGCTTTGTAAGAGAACATGAAACATTATCCAAAATTTCAATATTTTAATAAATAACTTACCATTATAAACCATTTCTTGTACAAAGTAATAATGAACATCAACATTCTCGATATGATCACAACACATGGGATTTTCTACTAGACAAATAGAAATATGACAGTCAGATCTCATCCTCATAAACCTACAATCAAAACCAATACCATTACCAATTTTTTATAACCATATCACCCCCTTAGAGTTATGTCTAGTATCCATATAATCTACTTAAGTGGTGAACAATGTAACTATTGGCTATATCTTACTTATCCATCTTAGTTAAGGGCGACCTAGTGTTGATTTAATTCTTAGTTGTGGATATATAAGATCAAAATATTTGTCTATTTTTGTGTGTAGAGTATATGATATGTATACAAAGGGTACATGAACAAAGGTTTGACTCAGAGGAAAGAAGATATTGTACATTAAGTGTATTGATTCAATGTACTATACCTAAATGGAACTATTTTGGCATATGTAGATGTTGTGATCTAGTTCATCACTTTTGGATTGTTTTCCATGGTATTTGTAAGGTAGTAAGCCTTCCCTTTTATATTTGAGAAGTGGCCTCTAGGTTGTAATCTTGAATGAATGTGCATTCCACTTTAATTTGTACTTAAACCTTTAACAGGGTCAATACTTCTATAGAGTATTTTATTTGTGGTTTCCATCCCCACCGTGCTTTTTCCCTTGACCGGTTTTTCATGATAAAAATCATGGTGTTATGATGGCGTGGATGTTCTTTTTATGTTGCAGTACTTTACTTTTCTTTGCATGTGGTTTATGGTTTAACAATCAGATTAATAAGGTTTAAAATTGTAGAACATTGATTCACCCCCCTCTCTGTGTTCCTTAATACCAATATAGTCATCACAACTAGAATGACAAGATTCATCATCTTATGTGGAGGAATGCAGATCATTCTCCCGTAAGGATTTCAAATAATATTTCCTCCATATTTCATCTTCTCATACTTCCATCTTCTGAATACACCTCACATTGACTTACTGTCACCACTAGACATTAGAACAACATCTGAATGCACACTACTAAACCTCTTCCATACATCAGATACTCTTTCCTACATATCAATCATTAGATAATACAACTCTTCATTAGATACACTACTAAACACAACACATTTCCTACTTCTCTTGTTCAGTACATAACCATGGCAACATAGCTAGTTGATATTGATGACAACATAGAACACATAATAGCTAATGTTGTTGGCTCAAACAATTAAAATTTCTAATTGTTCATCTTTGCACCACTGGGGAGAAAACCAAATTAGCATTCAAATTAAAATGAAATCCATACAAATATGGCATGTAGCTCAATGAGATGCTCCTCTAAATAAGTTGCAACCTCATCTAAAGTCTCAAAATCCTCCCAAGGATCACAAACATTGGCAATATAGAGATGGAGGAGCATCATAAAGTTCATCTCATTGAGTTACATGCCATACATTTATCTTTCCAACAATTTATTTATCTCCCTATGAATGTTAATAGTTGTGTGTGTTCTCGGGGGTTGATCACTTCGACATGGTACAAAACCTACTTGCATTGTCTCCTTCCACATCTGATGGTTTTCACTAGTTTGTTAAGGTCCTGAATTTTGGATTGGAAATACTTGCATCATTTCATTTGGTGCATCATCAGTTTCAGATTTTATTTTGGCTATCTTTTGGTTGCATTGGTAGACCTTAGTTTGGTCAGCCTACACCACTATTGGGAAAACTATAGCATTTCATATTCTATGGTACACCTTTGCATTGACCGTATCCATGATCTGCATAGAGGGTTCTTTATTGCCTTTGAAAGTTTACCATTTTTTACAGCCCATGGGTTTCCCTTGGTATTCATGGGATCCTTCTTTTCCAGTGGTCTGTGGGAACAGTTTATGTCATTGACATGTTCTTTCTCTCAACCAGTAGTTTATTCACTAGTCACGACTTATTTATCGGAGATATATTTAACTTTGATCAGAAAAGGCATGTATTGATCATCTCTTTGAACGTTATTTGGTGACCCATATTCAATCCTTACAGGTCGTGATATTTGATATTTTCTTGGTAAGTTGGGACACGATTTTGGACAACTCATATTTCCCTTACTAACAGGGATATTATTGAGTTTGGATCGACTTTACCTTCTTGCCTCCCCACAATATAATTGGGGATTCTTATTGCACTATCAGCGTTATATGAGTGATTGATTTTTGCGGGCATTTATTTGCAGTTGGGCATTGTTTTCTTTCTCTATCAGCACTTTAGCGTTGCAGATACCAGGCTTCCTTTTTCAATGTGTTGGGTTCATCTCTATTATACCAGTTGTATCATCATCTACCAGAGAAAATTTCATAAGACTTTACCATTTCTAAAGTCTCATAACAATATTTATTGCTGGTTAGGGTTTGTTGTTCGTTGGATAAGAGAAGTTGGTGCAACCAGTCGCCATGGCTATTGGAGCTTGTATGGACGCTTTGTCTCATATTTCTGCCATTGAGGAGGTATTTTGGCGTTAAAAGACTCTTTACACACTTACTTTATCATGAGATAAGGCTTGAGAGGTGTTTTCTTCTACCTGCATGTTTGATTTGAGTTAAGGCTTGAGAGGTGTTTTCTTCTTCCGGCCTGCTGTCTTGACCAAATGGTGACGTCTGGAGTTGATTTAACACATGGTGTGTTTTCTTGGTGTATGACCATGGTTGCATTGAGTGAATTAGCATAATTTTTATCTTCCATTATACCATTCATCAACCTTAAAGGGCCCCATATTTTTGTTACAAATCAGGTCTTTTAGCCTTCTAGGTGTTAATTTGGGAGTTATATCATTTTGTGATGGCTATACATTTATGCATATGAAGAATTATTAGTTGAAAATTGGTTTTTCTTTGAATAAGAGAAATTTTAGCTTAGAAGTGAATTTATTATCACTTATCTAAGTGAGTTCTAATTATTGGACAATTTGCATTATCAAATTCCTAGTCCTCGCACACTTTGAGCATAGTATTTGGAAATGTTATAGGGTTAAGATTTTTAGAATCATTTTTGCAAATGTAAATGATGATATTCAAGAGTCACTTATTCACTTTGAGTGTCCTAATACTCTTTGGAATCATATTTGGGAGTTATATGGAAATCATGATGCTCCTCCATCTCTTTATTGCCAATGTTTGTGATCCTTGGGAGGATTTTGAGACTTTAGATGAGGTTGCAAATTGTTTAGAGGTTCCTGATTTATCATCAAAGGTAGTTGATCTGCCTCCACTATATACTTCCATCATTTCTGATCTAGAGGATTATCATTGTCTTCCTGATTGGGATTCTTATTTTCCAGGTATTGGTTCCTTATTTGTGGAGTCTCACATTTCATATTTTGGAGACACATTTGAAACTTGATCTCTTCTATTTGATGGTAGTTGTGGCACAAAAATTGCCACTTCATCTTTGTCTTTGGAGTCTGTTCCAAATAAGTTTCCATTGGTTCCTTGTTTGTCTTCTTCTACCATGATTGGGTATGTTCCTAATTAGTTCATGGCATCATCTTCCAAGTTCTTGGCTAAACTAGAGGGAATTTTAGAGACATAATCATCCTACATTTGGATCTAGCTTCCTAACAATTTTGGTCCAAAATGGGAAGAAGACTTGCATTTGTACTTGCTTTGTCTTCTTCCTAATAGGAGAAATATTCTTTGTAGATATTAGACTATGGCTTGTCTTCAAGCACACATAATTTATGCATTTTTCATTATGGGTTGGTAGGGGCCTATGTATCCTTCTTCCTTCCTATTGTGGGGTATTTGACTGTATATACATGATATATGTATTCCTTGTGGGGTGTGATTGATTTCTCCATCTATGCATCTTTTCTATTTTCTCTCCTTTGGAGAGGATTTTTATCCCGTGAGGTTTTCTCATTTTCTTTGCTTTGTGAAAGATTTATTGCATTGCACATGGGTACCTAAAATGACCTAGTAGCTGACACCCATATTGTATCTTGTTTTCATATTGCATACTAATCTTGTCCCTAAGTTGCACTTAATTGGGGTTGTTGGAGTAAGTTAATATTTACTCCATGCTTAAGTTAACTTAGGTATCATTGTTTCCCACATTGCATTAATATTTATGCCATATAAATGTCAGTTAGTTCAGTTCTAACTACTCCCTACTTATTCTAGCATCTCACTGAGCCACGTGTCATTATTATGTGCTCTTATCTCTCTTGCTCTTGCTTATATAAGTAGAGCTCTTCTACATTGTATCTCATCTTAATACATTTATCAATTTGTTGATTCATTTATCTCTCTACGTGAGATTTTATAGATATGTGTTCTCATGGGAGGCTAAACACTTCTATAGATAGACACAAAATATTTTTGGCAGATAAAGCTTCCTAAGGGGCTACAAATTAGAATGTATCACTTGGTTAAATATCCTCCATTAATGCATTTGGATTTATGGGCCAAATACATATCCTTATAAAACCTGATTATATGTTATCAACAATATATGCTTTATGAAATGCAATGTTGCCAAGTGTTGCCAACTTTGCCCTTTTAGACTATAGATTTGGATACTTTCTTATTCATGTTTCATTTTCCTTCTTAAAATGTGATTTTAAAGTTGTGAAGATGCTAACATCTAGTGGCTGCAACCTATGAAATATGTGGGCTAGTAGAGTTAGAAAGTCAATGCCTAGTGCCCTTGCTTCTTGAATGGTTGAGAAGGAAACATGGCTTCCATAGCCATCAAATATGAGCAAGTGTCTATTAGTGGGTCACACACCATTGAGTACAAAACCATCAAAATGGTGCAACCAATTATGGAAGAGGTCATTTTTAGCAACCATTCATACACTAATAATCTATGCATGGGGATGAGAAACCTTTCAAGCACCTAGTTCACAATCAGCTATATAATTTTCTAGTTATCTCTTTCTCTTAAACAAAAAGAAACTAGGTATTTTCTAACTGGCAATATTCACACAACATAAAATTGGTATCCACTCCCAACTCTTCACTATAATGTATGAAACAATTTTTCTTCCTATTAACACATCAAAATTTGGAAGAGGTTGCCCTATTGTGAAATGGTGGTGCTTTTTTCCTATAGTGCCAACAAACAAGGTTTAAACCTCATGGATTCACTATCTACCATGTCAATAATTGAGACTCCTTACCCTCCAAATAAAGCTAGTTGAGAGCCTATGGTCCAAAGGAGGTAGTTATTTCTTTTAGTGTCAATAATCAAGGTTCAAACATCATGAGGTTTCTCTCAAGTATATCCTTATTATTATCCTCCACATTTATACAGAATTACAAAAAAAAATTCTATAAAAAATCATCGGCAACACATTTAGAGGGTAAGATGTTCTTAGGGATTACCTTAAGTTAAGCCAGTGTAGTATCCCAATGTGCTTTTGATGATAACTAGAATGAGATTCTAAGATTCAAATTGAATGTAGAGCTCATTTGCCTCATCAACAGTCAGCCAATTTCACCTCTTATAAACATTTTTTACATCTAATAGAAACCCAATTGGTTATCAAAGCCTTGAATGTGTTCTGTTCGACCCTAAAGAAATGATAGTTGTGAGTGTAAATTTTCTATTTGTGCTTTTATAGCACCATCTTTATCCTTAATTGGATCATAAACACAATTCATATGATTGACTAGTGACTTCATAGAGTTAATTTGGTCTTTTATGCTCTGTGATGATGGTGGCCACTTTAAACAAAAGTATAACATAATCGTGTCTTCTAAGTATTTTTTATATGCTTCATATTTTGTTGCAAAATATTGTGTGCATTGGAACACTTTATGTCAGCCTCTTTTCATTCAGCTTCTATAAGCCTTCATCTTTTTTCTTATCTTCTATATGTGAAGAGTGGACTTTGAATGAGTCTAGAAAAAGCTTCAACTTTTGTACTAGAGGTAGGGAGGAATTAATAATCACCTCTGGTAACTGTTCTTGTATTATCTTCATCACATCATCCAATATTTCTAGTTTATCCCAAATGTTGTTGTAGAATCTTTCTCCTTGCTAATGAGTGCAAGAAATTACCCAATTGTAACTTGTGAAGGGGAGAGAGATTACACAAGTCAACTTGTCCTTGATGAGTTGGAACTTGCATTAGTTGAGGTTTCACCACTATTTTAAACTATATCTACAAAGTTAGTAGGTCCTTGAAGGTGTCAAAGGGAGACGACGATCCATGACCAACATTAAATCTATTCTTAGAATCATCTTCAGTCTTCTTCTCTAGTACTATCTTCTCTATAGCATCTTGAACATTCTTAGGAGTCTCATTGGTAGTGGTATGATGACATTAATTTGTCATTAGTATACAAAACAACACTTTCGGTAAGCCTTCACCAAAAGATAGGAAAGAGAAAATTGAAGATCAGATTAGGAGATCACCAAAAATGACTAAGTACAGAGAGAATCGATGACACTAGTTAGTGTGTAAACCAAAAATCACAAAGTAGAAAGATAAAGTGGAACCTGATAGAGGAACCTGAAATTCAAGTTACAGTGTAGAACGAAAAGACAGATACAGTGCAACTGACTGTAAAAAATAAAGAACAGTCAAGCATGACCGACAGACAAAACCAAAACTCAGTTGCAACCCACAAAAAGTGGATCTAACTTCCACGTCAGATAAAGAAAGTGTATTCTATTTATAGGATATTTAATTGTTTTAAATCCATTTCTTTAGAGACAAGAAAAATTAATGTAAGTGTTTTAACTAGTCTAACTGATTGAAAACACATAGACTAGGAGATCTAGGTGTAAGTTGTAAATATGATCTTAGAGTTAACATTTTTTTTAACATAACTCGATGAAGTCAATCCATCTATAAATAGATGATGTAATCATTCATTAGAATGTGTGTGTGAGAAGGAAAAAGAGAGAGGAGAACAAAACGAGCACATCTATGGATTGAATTATGAGTTTTAAGAACCATAATAGAAAAATAAGAATTTGGTTAGTAGAACCAAGAACAGAGGAAACTGATAATCAGAGGTATTATTCAATCATAGTTAAGGTGATAATATTTTTATGTGAACTGCATAGGATCTGTATCAGCAATAGGAGATTGCATTTACCAGGTCAATTTGTAATTTTCTATCATTCTAACAAGTGGAGAAAAGTGTGAAATGCTTTCAAGGAAGGTGGATTCAACAGTCCAATATCAAATCTCTTAACTGAGTGCACACTTAATAGTGTTGCTAAAGATCTTAATAGATTAGAATTTAACAGGTCTCCACTAATACTCCTAATAGGTTAGATCATCAGAAGTGATCAAATTGTAAGCCATAACTGGCCCCTTCCAATCTACAGATAGTGAAGTTTTGTGGGTGCCATCCCCACCACAGTTTTTACTTCCTAACAAGAGTTTTCTGCGATATCATATCTTGTGTTATGTGTCAATTATGTTCATGAATGTTTCTATGAATGATTCACATGTTTATTAATGTTATGAATTGATATAACTCACACCAAGATATTTTAGATCAGATTGAATGGACATGCAATTGATTACAAAGGTTAATTGATTAAAGGATACAAAAAGTTTTAGAGGTACTGATTCACCCCTCCCCTCTCAGTACATACTTCCCATTAATCCCAATAGTTGGTATCAGAGCCAAGTCTCTTCTTGGAAATCTTAAAGGCTTAAGAGAAAAGATCATACAATGGAGAAGTACAAACTTGATAAAAATAGTGAGAATAAAAAGCTTTAAATCTTGATGTTCTATGAACAATATAAAGAAGCAAGAATCAGCATGAGACAGTAGCTTGATGAAAGAAAGAATATGGCATCTCGTAGTAATGAGACAAATTATCATGAGGAAGAGATTCTAGATTTCTTTGAGTCTTCAGGATCAACAATAAGCAAAGCATCCAATACATCAGAAGAAAGCATCACAAGCCTAACTAAAATCAATCTACATCTAGCTGGACAAGTTAAATCTCTACAAATCAGTCAAGAGACAAAGATGGTAAGGATGATTGATGTCATGAACAATACTAGACAGGCTGAACAAGAAAGAACACTAGCTATTGATGATAGAAGAAAGATCACAGAAAAGATACAAGAAAAGGAGACTGAAATACAAATACTTACAGAGCATCACCATGAGATAAAAAATTAGATTATTCTTATGAGTCAAGAGGAAAACATAATAAATGTTGAACTCATTGAAAGAATAGAAGCTATCGATGAATTGAGGGATGAGAATGAAAATTTAAAGCATGAATTAAGAATACGAAAACAACATAATGAAATTATCAAAAAGGCTGAAGAAAGCAATAAAAGAATGGATGATTTTCTTGAGGGACAACGAAGATTCAATAACAACAACAGTCTAGGATTTACCAAAAATAGAGAATCATCAAATCAATCCAATCCAAAGAATGTCTGTGAAAATCCAAGGCCAAGAAAGCTTACATGCAATCACTGTGGAAAGAAAGACCATACATCAAATGTATGTAGAGGAAAAATGAAAGGTATTCCTAAATATACATCTTCATTCATATGATTTTGTTATAAATGTAACAAGAAAGGTCATAAATCATATGAATGTAAGTCTGAGATGAAACAACCAAAAAGGGAAACCTACATGGCCAAATACTGTCCTACATGCAAAATGAATGGGAAAACAACTCTTTAATGGTGGAAAAAGAAAAGACAATCATGGAAGCCTAAAGGTCAAGAAACTCCCTATCAACCAAAGAATGTCGGTAATCAGTATGTATGCGACTACAATACTTGGACAAATTGTACAGAATGTGGAAGATATGGTCACATTGTTGAAAACTATATGAGACTATGGACTAGAAAGTCTAGAGGCTGGAATAACCTCGGAATGACATGCTTACACTGTCATAAATTTGGTCATCTCAAGAAAGACTACAAAGATTGAATGACAGAGACAAGCACATACCCCAATGGAAACACCATTGAAGATATCCAGAGGGATAGAGGCAAAATGTGGAGAAAAGCTTTAAACAATGATGAAGTAGGAACGAGAAAAGAAAATGGTGATACCCCATCCAATGGATCTGGTGACATCACCAACCCCATCTAAGAAGAACAAGAAAGTATGGAACTGCATTACCCCCAAGCTATTACTTTACATCAGTTCCATAATATGTTGAAATAATTCCAAATTAGCATAAGAAAGATGCATCATGGTTTTACTTGTTGAAATATGTGATAACTATGCTTTCAGGCATATATACTAAAACTTGTCGGTATACACTCAAATTTAAGACTGCCTACATTTACCAAGAAGCATCGGTTAAAAGGAAAATTTTCTAGTATAGACTGAGCCTTGTTGGTAAACAAGTACATGAACAAGCTGTCAGTGTTACCAAAAGCTATCGGTAAAAGAAAAGTGAACATTGACTACTCCAAAATGTTGTAAGTGTCACCAATGGAAGTAAAGTCTTCACCAAAAAACTCATTCTTTATACACCGATGAGTTGGTGAGCATTTATTACATGCATTTTAGGGCTACAACTATAAATAGGGCATCAAAATGACTCATTTTTCATGACACCCAAAGCAGAGCGAGTGAAGGTGATTTTTAAGCAGAAAGAAACCAAGCTACAAAGAGATCACAGATCAACCTCTAGCACTCCAAACCAGTTCATAGATCTTTGCAAATACAAATAGTAAGCTCTTTGAGACTGACAACTTCATTTTCATGCATTACGCAAAAGCCCTAATTTTCTAAAAATGGCATTGACTTCACAAACCGTGAAATCTAAGAATGCAAAGAGAGATGAGTACAAACTCATCAAGAAAATGACATGTGAGGAACCTAATTATAAGATCCATTTGGAGGTTTCCTCACAACATGACAACGCTGGTACATTTTTGTACATTCCAGCTAGGGTTTTACTAGTTGAAGACGTATGATCCTTCATACACTGTAAGATTTTAGAGATTGGAAAATCAAAGGTAGAAGAAGCCTACAAGAAGCTTTGTAACGATAATGGAACACTTAAGGAAGAGAATAAACACATTGAGGTGAAAGGGCTCACAAATGCCCTAATGTTTTCGAAAGTCTTCAAAACTGATTGGAGATAGTTAGTACTAAGTAGAATGCATAACAAAAATTTATGGTTGGATGAATCGAAGGAAATAACCTGAGATGTCATCCATGCAGTCACCAGTTACCCGGTAATCAATAAAGTAAAGGCATTGAAGCATCCACCGAAGGTAGAGACCGAAAAGATGACAGGAGCCAAATGGGATGGCCGTGGATTGAAAGTAACAACAATCACTGATGATGAGATTAAGTTTGGTGCATGTGTTTTGGGTTACAAATTCTTCCAGGCAAGCATATTAAACAACATAGCATCAGGTGTAGTGGACACAACCTACAATATTGTGAAGAAGGGTACACAGTTGGACTAATATGAGCTACTCCAGAATCAATTGAAGGACAACCTAAAGAAAATCAGGAATGCAAAGCCAAACAATTGTAAGTTTGGATCGCTAACCATGTGTATTTTCTTTTATTTTCAAGAAAAGTTCCCATCAGTAGGAGATGTGAAATGGGACTTCACCAAACCGGTCACCATGCAAATTAGTGAGCACATAGCTACACTGGGAGATAAATTTGAAACAGTCATGGATGAATACTTCAATGTATTCAAAGACCAAATGCAAAAGAGGGTAAGAATCCCAGAGAAACTCATTGAGAAATATAAGGATGAGATATGATTCATGGTTGACACAGATAATACTTACATCAAACCTGGTGTAGCAAGGACAACATGGTTGCAACCATTGGAATATGAGATCAACATTGATCTTGAAACAAAGGCAATTGATTCCTTAATAAATGAACCACTAGACAAGAAGCAACCAAGGTTTGGAACATATGAAGAGGCCAAGTCAAGAATTAAATCAGGCCTAGTTGTCAAGAAGATAGTAAAATAGAAGGACAAAATGGTGAATAATCTCAAGAAGATCCTGTCAGTAACCGAGGAAGAAGTTGAGCAAGATGAACAAATTGAATAAGAGGAGGAAACCAAAGAATAGTTGTATGTCTGTAAAGATGAAGAAAAGAATGAATCTGAGGAAAAAAAGTTAGATTCGCCACCTCCTCCACCATCTAAGAAACCACAGACTACAACTGCTTCAAGGACTAGAAGCCAAACATCCAAAGAATCTACTTGTTCACCTCTTAAGAAAGGAAAGGTCAGGACTTAAAAGAGGAAAGCTCTCACATTGAAAAGAGGAAAAGACAAGAAGGGTAGAAAATTCAATAGAACCTGAGAGGACATAGAAGAAACCAAGAAAGATGAAGCCTTAGATGCAGAAAATGTCAAGGTAAAAGAACCTGACACTATTGATGACATTTGTGTTTATATTGCAAATTTTGGATCTATTACAGATCCACACATTATAAAATGGCAGAAACCCAATCAAGAAGATCATAATAAAATTGAGGAAGCCAAGATATCTAAAATGTATAACTTCAAATATGTACCAATGCAATTTGAAGGAATTTATGTACCATAGGAACTCTTAGATAGATTATCCTCCCTTTGGAAATTTTCTTTGACAAATGAGAAAGAAATCAGAGAGAGAGAGAGTATTTGTTTCTCTAATGCCACCTGAATATAAAAAGGTAGAGTAGATGAGATGATGGAGAAACACAAGAAGGAATTCTCACCAAAGCTAAGGGCATATAAATTTCTTGAAGGAAAGTTGATTATAATTGATGTTATATGCTCGAATGTGGACCTCTAAATCTAGCACAAATGCAACATGGTCATTTCTCAATCCTCAAATTGCAGAGATGAACATGAATTGTCCATTCCACAATTTGAATTGAATCGACCTGTTGCCTCCTAATTAGCTGGGGTGTTTGAATTTACTCTCAGAACGAGAGCCAACAACCATGAGACCAAACTAAGATGGAGGATTTGAAAGAATTATCAAAGATGAAATACCATGTATTCTATATGAGATGCAATTACAATCTAAGAATGAAAGTGCATTTGAATCTAAGAAACCTGAAAGAAATGATAGAATTAAGCTATTTGAGATATAAGCAAACTACATTACGATGCAAAATCCATTAAACTACATGAAATTACACTAAATGCAGTTAAAAGATTGAAAGCATGAAAGAATTGAAACAAAAAAAAGACTATAGTTTTGATGCTCTAAAATTTCATCCTCCCAAATGAAGAAAATGAGGTCCAATTTACAGAAAACCATGGAAAGAGAGTGAAGAGTTTCTTGAAAAGAAACAGTTATCTCTTCATTCTCTTTTGAGACAAAAATGCAAAGATTATTTAAATAAAAGGGTGAATTATTGCCACATGAGTGTCTTTTCACATGGAATTATGGAATTCCTTTTTGAGGATAATTCATCCCATAATTAAATAACCTTTCAATTCCTTTTATGTATATTAGCTAAAGGGGGTGGAATTGATTTAATTAAAAGCACTTAAGACTTTAGGATTAAATCAATTAATCATAGGGGTTTTTTAGCTAATAAACT
>MU223871.1:965918-977770 GCA_018584345.1 Thuja plicata | reverse complement strand
ATAAATCTTAGGAGTAAATATATTTTTCTTCTTCTCTTAGAAAATTCTGGAAAATAAAAAAAATAAAGTTGTCAAAAAAAAAAGGGGTTGAATTTAATATCTTCTTCCACCATATTGTGGAGAAAAATATATAGGGTCTAATGGTGAATTTAAAATTAAAAAAAAAAAAAGGGATGTACCCCCTGTTTTGGGGGATACAGTCCCATTTTTGCACCAGTCATTATTATATTATTTCTTTGTTCTTAATATATATATATTTATATATACATATGCAATAACATATATATATAAATATATATATACATATATTTTAATCGCCAAGCATACTATCCTTTTTAAATGGCGATTTGTTATGAAGCACGGGGCGCTGTTTTAAAAATATGATATTATATTATCGGGCGGGGAGGGCCGAAGCCCTACCCCAGCCCCCTCTCTGCTAGTGGCCGCGCGGGCGCTGCCCCCACCCCACTGCGTACCACAGTGGGTGGGCGCCGTCGGCCGTGGCCGGCCATCCACCACCGTGGGCCATAGTGGCATGGCGGGTGCTGCCTCACCGGCACCCCCACCACTGCCCCTTCCGCCCTCTACGGATTTCACTCGCCGCCCGCTATGTTAAACAATTGCCGCCGGTGTTAAGTTTGCCGCCGCCCGCCGGATATTACACCCGCCGCTTTCCCCTCTATGGGATATGCAATTTATTTAATATTTTTTTTATATTAAAGTTTCGGTTCTATTATATTAGGTTAGAAAATTATTATGTTAAATGGTTTTTTTGAATTTGTTTTGTTTCTCTAGATTAGATGGTTTAAAAGTATTTGATTTATACAAATGAAATTATATATATATATATTGTTTTCATTTAAAGTTGATTATATTATTAATTTAAGAGGTTCATTTAATATAGATTAATTGATTTAAAATGTTAGGTTTGTATATTAACTATCTTTAATTAAGAATTTTCTTTGTAGTTAGATTTGTTTTTGTTAGATAATTATTTTAATGTTATTCATCGATTGGGGTTTAAATGATATTTTAAATCCATCTTATTTAAGATTAGTTATGAATTAATCTTCTTTTATTATAACGTTGATATATCGACCTTATTTATTAAGGGTCATTTCTACTTCCTATCTTAGCGATAACTACCAATTAGGGATTAACGCTATTTTTACCAGACTTGTGAACAAGTTGACTTTAAAAGTCAACCTTGGTCAAAACTTGTCCGCGTGATCCTAGATTTGAACCAGTTGTTCCTTGCTACCTCTGGAACCTTAGGTTCCAGTTTCATGTCTTTTGGAGACAGTTGACTTTTTGGTCAACATGGGTTGACTTTTTGGTCAACTACCTCATTTTACGCACCTTTGTCTTCCTTGATGCTTAGTAGGTGCTAGAGACCCTTCCTCACGTATTTCAAGTCACAGTTGACTTTTGGTCAACCCTAGTTGACTTTTAGTCAAACCATCTCGATTTGCGTGCACGACTCTTCCTTTGGGTCTAAGTGAACCTTAGTTGTACCATTCCCTCTTGCCAGAGTATAGTTGACTTTTGGTCAACTCTAGTTGACTTTTGGACAACTTCCTCATTTTGCGTGCAGTTCCAGTTTAAGACTCTAGACATCCTTTAGGATAGCTGTGAAAGCTATTCCTCTTCTTATGACCTATTCTGGTTATCATTTACCCTTGCTCCGTTTTGCGTGCACATGTTACCCTAGTGTAGTTTTAGTATCCCGTTTTAATGCGTTATTTAAAAATTTTTATTTGTGTGTTTTTGCCCAACTTTTGGGCATGACATTATCTCTAGCTTTATCTTGTGGATGAAAACAAAGATAACTACCAGTTAACTCTATATTTAGCTCTGTCAGCTAGATATTTTGTCATTTCTGAACTCAAGTTAATTTTGGTGTTTAACTCTTTGATAGCTTTGGTCAACACTCCAGTTCTCCTCAGGCTTCTCCATCAGTTTTACATTATGTTTCTAGCCATCGGTTATGCTTGTGATTCTTCTCGTTGGTAATGCTCATCGGTGTTCTTTCTCGGGCATCACCGTGACTTGACTTTCGGTGATCTCTATCCATCAGTGTCCACTAACCGTTTGTGTTTGAAGTCACAATGTGAATGCTTCTCTTTTATACATTACTGAAAGCATAATCTTTTTCTCTTTGATTCTCTGAAGTCTTTGACACTTTGATTATAACCGGTTAGATTATATCAAGTTGACATCAATGAAAATACAATCCATTAACTGATTTAATGTCTTGCATTATCCTTCTACATTTCGGTGATCAACTTAACATCTTCAAACATTCAATCAGTTACATGTCATCATTTTCAACAATTTCCCCCTTTTCATTGATGGAAACACCTCTATATCTATAAGTTATCTCCCCCCCTTTGACATCAAGGGGAAAGTGTAAGGGGACATTACCTAATTTTCCTTCAAAAATTTACTCTACCTAACTATATTATCACGTTACACACTCGCCCCTTAGATGTAGAACAGGTTCCAAAAAAGTTGACATAGAAAAAAAGTAATCCTCTATATTATTTATGTATATACATTATGCATTAAAAAAAACCAAAAATTGCACCGCCATCCTTATTCTTATTCTCCACATATATGTACACAATTACAAAACAAATTCCTATTATAAATTGTCTATAACTCATTTAGAGGGTAAGATGTTCTTATAGATTTCCTTAAGTTAAGCCAATGTGGTATCCCAATGTTCTTTTGATGATGACTAGAATATGGTTTTGAGATTCAAATTGAATGTAGAGTTCATTTTCCTCAACACTAGTCATAACCAACTTCACCTTCTTATAAACATTTTCAGCATCTAATAGAAACCCAATTAATTATGCATTCCTCAAATATGTTCTCTTTGATCCTAAAGCATGGTCAATTGTGAGTATAAACTTTCTAATTTTTCTCTTATAGAACCATCTTTATCCTTATTAAATCATAACACAAGCCATATGTTTGACTAGTGACTTAATAGATTTAATTTGGTCTTTTATGGTCTTGGTTGATGTTGGCCACTTTAAATAAAATTATAACATTGTGGCTTCTGCCAAGAATTTTTTGTATGATTCATATTTTGTTGCAAAATATTGTGTGCATTGGCATGCCTATCAAATGCTTACAAGAGCCTCTTTTCATTTTGCTTCCTTGGGGCTTTCTCTTTTTCCTTATCTTCTATGTGTGAAGGGTGAAATATGAATGAGTGTAGCTAAAGCTTCAACTTACGTACCAAAGGTAGAGAGGAATCAATATTCACCTCAGGTAATCCTTCTTGTATTATCTTCACCATATCATCAAATATTTCAATTTTATCCTAATGTTGTAGATTCTCTCTCCTTGCTGACGAGTGCAAGAAATTACCAAGTTGTAACTTGTGAAGGGGGGAGATATTGGACAAGTCAACTTGTCCATCATGAGTTGGAGCTTGTATTATTTGAGGTTTAACCACTATTTTAAACTATTTCTACAAATTTAGTAGCTCCTTGAAGGTATCAAATGGAGATGAAGCTCCATGATAGATATTAAAACTATTATTTGAAGCATATTTAGTTTGCATCTCTACTGATTTCTTTGTAGTATCTTCAACATTCTTAGGAATCTCCTTGGTAGTGTCATTCTTGGTGCTAGTATTTTTTTTTATTCTTACTGAAGGATGGATAGCTTGTACTTCATCTTGTTTTCTATTCCCTGAATGAGGAGTATTTAAATTTTCTTCTTATCCTACATCATTATTCTATAGACAAGTAGTCTCCTTATTTTTCTCAATTCCAATATAATTTGACATAGGAACATCAAAGGAAGAGAGGTCAATTTCTTGTGAGAAAAAGTTAGGCAATTCCTACAAATCAGGGGCCTTTAGACGATCTTTTTCTTCAAATATAAATTCATCTTTCTTCATTCAATCCAAGATCTTTATTATCTCTTCCTCTGTTTCCCTTTCTATTTTCTCTATACATCTCTTTTCATGCTCATTGGAGTATACCATTTTTGTTTGGTTTAGACCTCTTGAGCTTTCCTCTAAGTTGTTTTATATTTTCCTCTTGAGAGATAAAATATTCTAGCTTATCCAATGCTTGTTGACTCGTCTTAGTCTCCTCTTTTTATTGTTTCTTTCTTTTTATAACTAAGTTTGTCTGCAAGACTTTCTAGAAGTTGATTAATGATTTTATTAAGTGCCACATTAAACTTCATCAAATGTATTACAATGTATTTTTCAATAGTTTTCTTGTCAATAGGAGGAAAATCATCATAAAGAACATTTATCTCTTTTAAGGCCCCAAACTATGCAATTATTTTGAAGGTTGCATCAAGTTTTAGAGGTTCATGTGGAGCAACTTGTGGATAAGTCTTATTTTCTCTTCTCTTAAATTTTAGGATTCTTCTTCCTCTTCCTCTTCATCTTCTTCCTCGTCATCTTCTATATTACTGGACATGTCTTCGTATCCCTCTTTACTTACTTCTTATATCTATGCTTCTTCTTTTCTATGGCCTTTATTTTCATTGGAGTCTCATAAGTTGCCTTTTTTTGGTAGATGGAGTTTATGGTGATCTAAAGGGAAGACTTATGGTAAAAGTTGGCCTACCTATCCTTCTAGATCCTTGAATATATTTTTGAGAATTTGGATTGGGTGCAAGAGTGTTGCATTCATTTTTTTTTAGAATTCCCAGTTGCTCATATAATTTAACCTTGTTCTTCTCAAATTTCTTCACTGTATATTCTTACTAAAATTGTTAGTGATCTCATAATAGGTCCCAAAAATCTTAGTAGAAGGATCTTTTGGTTTTTTGAGAAGATTATCAATATATCCCTCCACCTCTTATTTTGATACCTCATATGGAATCTTAGAAATATAATTAGTCTAGGCTATATTGTGCCCATATAGAAATTATCTTCTTCACCCATAAATGTGACCTCACTTTTATATCTCTATACAATTCAAGAGGGATACCTATATCTATCTTGCATCTCAATTTGGAATTTTTTAAAGATTTCCTAATGCATAGTTTCACACTCTTGGTAATTTGTAAAACTCAACATATGATCCTTGATCTGTGTAAAAACAATAATATTTTCTTGTCATGTTTTGCCTTTGAATCTAGGCAACTCATTTAAAAAATAGAACATGAGGTAGATGATAAGTGTGTCAAACCTCAAGTAATATATGATCTTTTTAGTTGTTTGCAAATTATCTGAGAATTTTCTCCCTAGTGACCTCACACAAGTCAACATCATTTCTTTCCTTGGTCATTTGATATGTAGTGTTAATTGAAGTTGCATTTTTGGAACCCTTTCTATTTGTGTAGTAAACCTTTTATTAGAAGCCCACCGCAACATACCACTCCCCTAAACCAATTTTATTGTTTACTGTTAGGGTTATTTTATATTTTTCTCCAAAAAAATCCATTACTTTATCCTTCTTTACAACTTTCAACATTGGTTTAATTCCATTAGAACATAGCTCAATAACTCATAAAGAGAAGCTAATCCGTTCTTGTTCATCACTAGAATCTAATCCAAACATGCAAATACTTGGCAAGAATGTTTCCATACTCAAGTTTTTACTAGCCATTATAATCTAGCATCTTGTCTCTTAACTCCATGAATTTTAAATGATCAATTTTAGTTAGGGGATCATGGTTGTAAATCCACACACCTTCAATATATAGCACATCAACTAGAATGCAAGAAAACTCCACTTTCGTGTCAACTATTTTTTCCTTAAATGGATGCTTCTTAAACTTGGGCCTAGGTTTCTCTCTAATTTCAACAAACCTAGGTGCAACCACAATGGAATCTTCTAAAATAAGGATTTATGCAAGAATTCTAAAAATAACTATGAATACTTTTGATAGGGCTTTCACACACTAATCATGAAATGAATTTTTCATTTCCTTATCTTTCTTTAACTCTATGAATGCTCTGAATGAGATCAAATCAAAATGATTCAAACATAAGTAAACCTTCTATCTACCTAGACACATAGAAATTAATGTAATTTTTCCTTAGGTAGAAAATAGATTTTCCACTATCTTGAGTTATCATAATGATGCAAAATTACTACACAATGTTTCGCAAGAGATACCTATTATATTGTGGTGACTGATCAGGAAATTTTTATCCAGGAAAGTATTTTACACTTTCTGCAATGTGTGGGGTTCAAGGATAATTCCTAGGTCGACATGATCTAACCCTAAAGTGGCATAAAGGTTGTATAAATTATCTTAGGGTTAGGGTTGTATATGATATATGTTTTAGTAGCTTCTTGCGGCGGTATTGAGTTGTAAGAGATTGCAGATTGTGATCATATGGTAATAACTGGATAATAATAAGATTGTAAGTTTTCTATTTGGTGGACATAGCCTAGGGATTGGGTGAACCACATTAAATATCTATGTCTTGTGTTCTCTTCTATTTGGTTTATTATTTTACGATATTGGTTATAATTCTACATGTAATTGTTATATTTTTGTCTACTATTCCTAACAAGTTGTATCAGAGCGAGGTTGTTTTCCAGTTATCCTCTATAGGAAAGTCTCATAGCCAAGTGGGAGTAATGGTAGATGGGGTTAAGTTGAAGGTTGATAATTTTAATGGGCAGAACTTTCAGTTATGGAAAATGCAGATGGAGGACTATCTCAATTAGAAGGATTTATGGTGACCATTGGGAGGAGTAAGAAAGAAAGAGGAAACAGTGTCTGAAGAGGATTGGGATATTCTGGATAGAAAGGCACTTGGAAACATTCACTTATGCCTGGCACAATCGATGGAATTCAATATTACAAATCAAATACAACTGAAGAGTTGATGGAAACCCTAGCGAATTTGTATGAAAAGCCTTCTGCTTTGAATAAGGTATTTCTTATGAAGCATTTATTTAATATGAAGATTGTAGAAGGTGGGTCATTGGCTGATCATTTAAATGAGTTTAATATAGTTGCTAGTCAATTATCTTCTATAAATTTAAAATTTGATGAAGAAATTAGGGCTCTTTTGATTCTGTGTTCTTTGCCAGAAAGATGGAATGGCTTGATAATGGCTGTTAGTAACTCTGTTTCTAATTTGAACACCATAAAATTTGATGATGTTGTTGGTGTTATTTTGAGTGAGGAAATTCATAAGAAACTCTTAGGTGGATCTAGATCAGGTAGTGTTTTGAATGCAGAAAGAAGAAGAAGAAAAAGAGATAGAGGAAACAACTCTGGAAATCATGGGAAATCACGAGGAAAGTCAAAGGGAAAGAGGTCTCAATAAAGAGGACCTAGCAACTATTGGTATTGTGGAAAACTAGGTCATAAGAAAAAATATTTCTTGTCATAAGGAGACAAATATGAAGGCAAATGTGGTAAGTAATAAACTGAATATGATGTTTTGATCCTTTCCCTTGAAAATGTTGATGATTCATGGGTTCTAGATTCAGGGGCTTCTTTTCATGCTACACGCCATAGGAGTTATTTATTGATTATGTACAAGGTGATTTTGGGAAATTTTATTTGGGAGATAATGAACCCTATCATATTATTGGGAAGGGAAGAATTAAGATTAAGTTGCATAATGGGAATCATTGACTACTACAAGAGGTAAGACATGTTGCAAGGCTGAGTAGAAATTAATTTCAATAGGGCAACTAGGTGATGAGGGTTGCATAGTTTCTTTTAATGATAAAAATTGGAAGGTTTCAAAATGTTCCTTAGTAGTAGAAAAAGGTGTGAAAGTAGGTACCTTATATCTTTGTATAGATATTATTGTTCCTTCTACTTTAATTTTTATAGAGAAAAGTGAATGTTCAGGAACAGTTGTTGCAGTTGAGCAGGTAGAAAATGAAATATTCAATGTGGATACCAAAATAGCACTATGAGACAACAGACTTGGGCACAGGAGTGAGAAATTTTTGAAATTACTTCATTCAAAGAAAGTTTTACCAGGTCTGAAATGTGTGAATATGGATTTCTATGAAAGTTGTGTGTATGGGAAACAAAAGAGAGTTAATTTTTTGAAGGGTGGGAAGGAAAAGAAAGATGATAAATTAGAGCTTGTGCATAAAAATGTATGGGGGAGAACTCATGTATCCTTCCTTGGTGGATCTCTATATTATGTTACTTTCATTGATGATGCAACTAGGAAAGTATGGATTTATTTCCTTAGGCAGAAATCTAATGTATTTGAAGCTTTTTAAAAAATGGAAAAGCTTGGTTGAGAATAAGACTGGTAAAAGACTAAAATGTTTGGGATCAGATAATGGTGGTGAGTATTAGAGAAAATAATTTGAATATTATTGTTCCTCTACAAGTATTCATAGGGATAAAATGGTTCCAAGGACTCCACAAGAAAATGGAGTGGCTGAATGCATGAATAGGACAATAATGGAGCGTGCAAGGACTATGAGATTGCATGTTGGGATTCCCTTAAACATGTGGGTAGAGGCTGTAAATAATGTTGTTTATTTAATTAACAGAGGTCTCTCTACTCCTTTGGGTTGTGGTCTTCCAGAGGAAGCATGGACTGGTAAGAAGGTAAGTTATTCTTTTATCAGAACCTTTGGTTGTGAAGCATTTGCACATATAGATTTTGAAAATAGAACCAAGCTGGAAGAAAAATCAAAGAAATGTGTATTTGTTGGATATGACATTGATTAATTTGGCTATAGAATTTTCAATTTTGAAAATTGTAAAATTTTAAGAAGCAGGGATGTCATATTCAATGAGAAAGTGTTGTACAAAGATCTGTTGCGACAACATGAGAAGAAATACAATGATTATGTAGAACTGGATGATACTCCAAAAGATGATGTTACAATAATTTCTTATGCTCCCCAACAATGAAAACAACAAATAGAACACACCCCAGTGAATGTTAGATGGTAAAAAAGGCTAAGTAGACCTCCACATTGATTTTCACCATCTTTGTATTCTATTTTATTAACTGATGCTGGTGAACCTGAATGTTATAATGAAGCTATGCAGGTGGATACAAAGCTTCAGTGGGAGTCTACAATGACAGAAGAAATGGAATCTTTGCTAAAAAAATAGACTTTGGATTTATGTAAGTTACCTGCAGGTAAAAAAACTTTACAGAATAAATGGGTTTACAGGCTAAAATAAGAAGATGGATGTAAGAAAATATTTAAAGCCAGATTAGTTGTAAAAGGATTTGCACAAAAATAGGGTATTGATTTTGATGAGATATTTTATAGAGTTGTTAAAATGACTTCTATTCGTACCATTTTAAGTATTGTGGCTACTGAAGATGTGCATTTAGAATAGCTTGATGTTAAAACAAATTTTCTTCATGGTGATTTGAATGAAGAAATATATATGGTACAACTAAAGGGATTTGAGCTCAAGGGTAAGGAGAGTTTAGTGTGTAGATTCCAAAATTTTTTACATGGCTTGAAGCAGGAACCTCAACAATGTTATATTAAATTTGATACTTTTATGAATGAGCATGAATACACTCGATGTAATTCTGACCATTGTGTTTATTTCAAGAGGTTGGATGATGACAGCTACATTATTCTATGTTTATATGTTGATGATATGCTTGTATCTAGGTCTAACATGGGTCATATTAAGGTGTTGAAACAACAGTTAGCACAATATTTTTCTATGAAGGATTTAGGGGTAGAAAAACAAATCCTTGGTATACAAATTTTCAGAGAAAGGAAGCACAAAAAATTGACTCTATCTCAAGCTAATTATGTTGAAAAGGTGTTGCAAAGATTCTCCATCAAGGATGCCAAAGATGTCAGTACACCTTTGCCTAGTCATTTGAAATTGACCAAGGAGATGTGTCCAAAGACACCAATAGAGGAGGCTAAAATTTCCAAGGTACCTTATGCTTCAGCTATAGGGAGCTTAATATATGCTATGGTATGTACTAGGCTAGATATTGCACATGTCATGGGAGTCTTTAGTAGGTATATGAGTCACCCTGGGATTGAGCATTAAAATGCACTCAGATGGATTCTCAGATATTTGAGAGGTAAATCCACTAAGTGTTTACACTTTGAGGGCTCTACTACTACTTTTCAAGGCTATGTTGACTTAGATTCGGAAGGAGATATAGATACCAGGTGGAGTACTATAGATTTGGTGGGACAACAGTGAGTTGGATTTCTCAGTTAAAAAAGGTGAGTGATTTATACACTATAGAGACAAAGTATGTTGTTGCTATAGAGGAAGCCAATGAGATGATATGGATTCAATCCTTCATGAAAGAATTGGGACATCCACAGGCAGATAATTATCTGTATTTAAATAGTCAAAGTGGCATTCATCTTGCAAAGAATTCTTCTTTGCACTCAAAGACAAAGCACATACAGTTGCGGTACCATTTCATTCGGTCAATTTTGGATGATGGGCAATTAAAGATGGAAAATAGACATACAGATGATAATCTAGCAGATATGTTTACAAAGGTTGTGATGGGGGAGAAGCTGAATTCTTGTTCAGCTTCGGTTGGTCTTCTAGATTGACTAGAATAATAGAACAATAGAGTTCAAGAAGGTTAGATCTAGTGGGAGCTTCATGGGGTAGCGGTTTAGCTATAGGATCATTCTCCAAGTGAGAGAATTGTTGGTTTATGTGGATTCTGATCAATCCCCAAGTGGGAGATTGTTATATTGTGGTGACTGATTAGGAAAGTTTTATCCAAGAAAGTATTTTATACTTTCTACAATGCATGGAGTTCTAAATTCTAATTTTTTTGGGGCTAATTTCTAGGCTAACATGTTCTAACCCTAAAGGGGAGTAATGGTTTATAAATTGGCTTAGGGTTAGGGTTTTATAAGATGTATGTTTTAGTATCTTCTTGTGGTGGTATTGAGCTATAAGGGATTGTAGATTGCGATTATATTGTAATCACTGGATAATAATAAGATTGGACTTGCTATTTGGTGGATGTGGCCTAGGGATTGGGTGAACCATGTTAAATATCTATGTCTTGTGTTCCCTTCTATTTGGTTTATTATTTTTTGATATTGGTTATAATTCTACATGTAATTGTTAGATTTCTGTCTACTATTCCTAACAATACCAACTTCTCAGCCATGTCATATGAAAGATATGTCCCTTTACACAAAAAAACTTTAACATCTCATACTTCACAAGAGGTTTTAAAAAATATGCAATTACAATTCCCCCTAAGCCAATACTTAGGCTTATTCAAGAGGAGAAATCTGATATGCAAGCAAAGAGTAAGAAGAAAATGAAGGTGACTGAATTTATGACCACAAGGGTTCATGAAGAGATGAAGGTAATTGTAGAATTGATTTATGGGGTAAAAGTACAAAGCTGTGTCACACTTTTATAAAAGAAAAGGTCAACAACACACAATTTTTTTAACTTTAATGACATAAAAATGGCATTTATGTTTAAAATTTGGAGATGATGTAAACTAATGAAATGTGTAAAAGTGGATGAAGTTTATGCCTATAATTTTTTTAATTTTTTTGAACAAGAATTCACATAGTTTTTAAATTTTTTAAGTCCATTTTTTACTTGCTGAAAAATGCTGAAAAATGAGGGTCTTGTTCGCAACAAAAAAGTATATGCAAATAATCTTTTTTTCCTTTGATTTCAAGATATGTCATAGATAAAATGTATAGCTAGTGCATAAAAGAAGAAAAATTAGTTTTCAATGTATATTTTCTCTAATATAACTACTCAAAGTCAAACATACCTGAAATCGACAGTTTTCATCTCGCGTAAAATTTCCCCTATCAAATCTACACCATTCAGAAAATAAATTACACTCTCTTGAAGATAACTCTCTCCTCTAGTGTTAAATATAAATTTTCAATTTTTTTGATAAGCTTTACTATTTTTTTCTATTT
>MU223871.1:931072-943160 GCA_018584345.1 Thuja plicata | reverse complement strand
AAGAGTAAAATTGCACCGTATTTTATTGATGTAATCCTTCTTTCATACATGAAAAAGCTTTGAAGCTTGAAAGAACACAGACACAAATTTAGAAAGATTGATTTTTACAATATATTTCATCCTCTTTAAAAATACAACTCTCTTCTATATATATAGGTCTTCAACCATCTTGGAATCCTTTTCAAAAGGATGCTACAAGCTTTGGAGGGTCTCAGAAAACCTAACACTAAAACTACACAAGAGACAAAAAGAAAGAGAGAGAAGAAGCGGTGGAATGACCAAGTCAAAAGATAAAAACAGATATTCTTCATTCTTCTCCTGATCCTAGTGACTTCATTTTGAAAGTAAACATGGTAGCTAAAAGTATTCATATCGAGTCTGGATGAGCGTGCTTACATATTCACCAACATTCTCCTTTTGCAATAACTGTCCTCTTCATCTTCAATAGTGAGGTGCCAAGTATTCATCCTTACTCATCATCCAAGATTTCTTCTTCAACTGCTAGCTTCTTTCTCTTGGGCATGGTCATCAATTCCCATGCTTTCACTTCATCATCTGATGGCCATTTGAAGTCTTGAGTACTCTATATCTGTAATTTTTGCCTGTCCCATCTAGCATCAGTGATGTTCTTTACATCTAATAGAAACTTGTTGATGTCAATTTCTGCCTTGAAAGCTTCGTCCAATATCTTATGGAATCCTTCTACATCCACATATGTCCCCAAAATAAATGCCTCAGCACTAGGCATTTTACTGTCAAATTCATTCCTCCAGGCATCTAAGGCCTTTACTTGATCATCATCTCCCCTTAAGGAAGGAATAAATCTATTAAAGTTTTTAGAAAAGAGGCTTAATTTTACCTCTATTTGATTCAATTTGCCCTTAAAGAATGAGAGAGAAATATTGACCCTTTTGATCTCATCCTCAACTTCTGTCACTATTTCTGGCAAATCTAATCTTAGGGCTTGCAAAGATGCTAACTTTTCAAACAATTGTACCCTAGTAGACCATTTAGTAAAGTAGGGGTTTAAGATAGCCAGATGCCCCATCACCTCTGTATGCAAAGCTGGCAACTTATTATAAGCATTGAGTACAACATCATTCTTATCTTTCATAATTTCAATTCTATTTTGTAACACACCTCTTAATGCTCTCAAAGCAATTGCATTTCCTTTCTCTCCCTCAACCTTTTCCTCAACCACATCTTCAGAATTTTCCTTGTCTTCAATTTTTAGGGGCTGTGGTGGCATAGGCACATACATCACCTTAGGCTTCTCTTCCAATTCTTTCATCAATCTTTTTATTACCAGATCTTGCTGGTGCACTTGTATACGATACAACTCTCTATCTTTTGCCAATGCACTTGTCTCTTCTAACAATGTGCTACACTTATCAGACAACTGTTTAGTTTTGTCCTCATTTAAGTGAGCCTAGTGTGTCATGATTTGGGATATTTCCAAATCCCTTGTATTTTGCATTGTCCACACCATTTGACTACCAACCATATTTTATTGGATATTCACCACTTGGGGCTTTTGATCTTTTGGGCACAGGCTCCATATTGCAAAAGCTTGAGACTTTGGGCTATACCCAAATCCCTTTATTACTTCTCCCATCTGGACCTCACTAGCCATTTTGAGATCTTGCTATTTTCTAATTTGGTCAATGATAAAGGTAGATGCCAAATCCCATCCCTCAGCCAATAGTATACCACTGCCTAGCACCAATTTCCTAGCCTCCTCAGGTGAAATGTCATCACCTTTAGGATCATAAGACTGCAAAGCTACCAAAGCCTCATTTTTTATGGTCTCCTTTCCATCAACTATCAATTGAGCTCTTATCTTCTCTTTCTTGTACCATCTCAGGAAGTCTTTAAACTCCTTAGTTTTGACAAAGTTGTCATCTTTCAAAAATTCCTGCTGATAGATCAGTCTTTCATCAACACAGGCTTTAAGAGGAAATTCAAACTCATCGTCTAAATTAGGTTGTTTCTTCTTTCCTTCCCTAATTGATTTCCTCAGGTTATGATCATATAACCTATTCCTAGGTACTAGGGCTTTAGCCTTATCCTTTTTCTTATTTTTCCCTTCAATTGAAGGTTGACCTATTTCTAATTTCTGCCTCTTAGCAGTAGGCTCTTCCACATCATCAGGTTGTGTTACCACTGTCAAATCAACAATGTGGCCCTTCGTTCCCTACAACTGTGGCATTTCAGCAATATTTTGTTGTGGTGGAGCATACCTAGTAGGGCGTGCATAATCACTATCATTACTACTATCATATTTGGATTCTGAGTGATCCGGCCCCTGGGCACCTTTCTTGTCAAGAACAGTCTCAAGCTGTTCTGTAAGCACATAATAATTGTCTATCATGGCCTTAATCTTTTCAAAATATGGGAGATCAGGGTAAAAAACCCCAAAATTCATCCCATTTCTCTTGATTTGTCTTTCAAGATTTAACAACTCTTGAATCCTTATCCTCCTTGTCTGATTTTCATCTTCATCCAAAATGTTCCTTGTTGCATCTTCCTCTATGCATTCACAGTGAACATTGGTATTGGCGATTGTAGGGGTCAATATATCTATAAGGGGCTACCCCCATTCTGCACCCCTCCAACCACTAGCCCACTGCATCAATAGCACCTTTGCTAATTGTAAAATTAAAAATTCTAAATTTCCTAGGGGTCAGAGTCCCCTTTTTATGTGGTGCAAAATGCTCATTGTCTTTCAACAATAGCTTCCATATAAACTCCATTGCAGCCACTCTTTATGGTATATAGTAGGGTAAGAGATGAGGTGGGTGAATACACCCATATACCCTAATAATAGTATAATTTTCTTCCAAGAAGAAATCACCCCAATTATGTTTTCCCTCCCACTTATCTGTGTAATCACATGTCCTTAGCAGTTGCATAATCTTTAGTGGGACTCTTGTTCTACTGATTCTGAGACTTTGTACTATTGGATATACAATCCAATTTTGGAAAGCACAATAATCACACTCCTTAGACATGTAATTCCAAACCCTCACCCAAAATTGGATAGGATTAGGTCCTTCCTGGTAAAACCTCTGAGGGGCCAAATTGTCCACATCCATGATCACAAAATTGAAATATAATAGAAGATGCATAAGAACAGAATAATGGAAAAACTTGGGCTCCTTCTCCTTTGGATATTTCATCTTCTTCTGAGTGGCAATGAAACCCTTGTGCATCTCATCAATGATATGCTATATGTAATCATAAATAGTACTGGAATGCACCTCTTGTAGATCCAGCACCATCATCAAAATGCCCGCATTGATTTTCTCTACTTCTCCATCTATCCCTAGCACTCTACATAGGGAATAGGCGATATATTTAATGTAGAAGTGTAGATCCTTGTAGTAATATGGGCTTGTCCCAGACATAGGATCTAAATACTTCCTCACTTCTTTCAACATATGTTTCTGCAACTAGCCTCTAGCAATTTTAGGCTTCAAACTAGATCTTTGTGCCTGCTTTGTCATGTCAATTTTTTTAGACATAGTTCTATATAAGCCAAAGGCTTGCATGAAGGAATTTTTTTTTAGTATCAGTAGGGCAGTTCCATCATTCCTTTTAATCATTTTTGAAAAAATATCATAATGATTGGCAAGGTCAAGGAACAAGTCTACATCTACGTAGACATCAGGAATAATTAATCTAGCTAAACCACAAGTCCAAGGGTTTGACACTGGGATAGCTTTATCAGAATTCTTATAAAAGTAATTGAAAAGTGAAAAACCTATTGTTCCTGGAGTTTCAGCATCTCGTATATCACAATAATCATCTATGAGCACATTGGCATTTTCTCTTTTGTTCTGAGTCAAACTAGGAAGCAATCTAAGGAATTCATTAGAATAATTTGTTTTTCCCTTTGCCTCCTCCTCTGCCTTTTCACTTCCACCACTAGTCGAAGCTACACTGACCACTCTGCTGATGTTTACCATGCCTGAATCTCTTCTTCTTTATTGATATTGAAACAAATCTATCTCTGAGATTCACTTACTTCCCTATGCATAATTCTCTAGAAATAATGAGCTTTTAGCAACAGAAAACCTTGCAATTCCCTGATCTTTCTCTCTTTCAGAATACTTGGCTCTTCTCCATTTTGAAATTCTGAAAGCAAGATGAATGAAATTTATACACCATCAGCTCCTTATAGTAACTGTTTGAAGTACATATCTCATAATTTTGAAACATCAATTATGCCTTTAATTCAACATACTGCAAACCTGATTGAAAACCTAGCCGTAGTTCCATGAGCGTGATAGTAAATCAAATTCATAAAACTTAATCCTCAAAAAAACCTTATAGAATTCAAATGAGCTGACATGTCTTCAAGTGACTGGCTAACTGTCAAACATCTCAGCTACCCTTTTCTGCATAGTAAT
Source organism: Thuja plicata (assembly GCA_018584345.1). Lineage (NCBI taxonomy): Eukaryota > Viridiplantae > Streptophyta > Pinopsida > Cupressales > Cupressaceae > Thuja > Thuja plicata. The sequence continues at coordinate 938,748 of MU223871.1, read as the reverse complement.
CAAAATCTAAGCCTGTTATTGGTTGATGAGTGATTCACACTATCATATCAGATACTGCAGCCTTTTCTTAATATTTGGTATTAGGTGACCATGCGACTATATATAATTTCTCTGTCACTAACCCCAGTCCTTAACCCATGATTTTTATGGAGACACAGGGACTATATAGCTTTCCTTACCTTCATTAACCAAAGTTATCATTTGGCAATCACGCGACAATGCATAAATCAAAGTCGCTAATGGTTAGCACTAACTCACATTATTTTTGGAGACCACATGACTAACCATCACTTTTAGCTTTCATGGTTATCTCTGAGTCACTAGATGTTTCCTTTCCTTTTCAAGACCCCGCGACTTCCCTTAGTCACCTGATCGCCAAATACAAATGTTAAGTGTCAAAAATTCTTGAGACAATGCGATAGGTACTATGCCTTTTATTTTAACTAATGACTTCATGACAAACCCTTAGCCGCTGAGTCAGGAGGAATTTCCCTTTTGGGCTCTTTTATTCTCATAATTTGCGACCACCATGGGATCTTTTAATTGCTTCATCTGACAGCTGTCAGCTGATCACCAAGAAATCCATTATACCTTTAAAATCTTCTGAGACTTTGCGACAAATAGAAGCCCTTAATGAGTCTCGTAGTCACTGAATAAGTTTTTACCTTTTGGTGATCATGCGATAAGTCTTTTGAAATCCACTTACCTTCTGACACATGTCTCATCGCATAATGAAAAACTGATTCATCTCCATGTTCTGGCGACAGCCTGACTGTGCTTTTATCCCAAACCACATATGGTTAGTCGCAAAGTCTCAAAAACTTTAACTTAACTGACATCCTGTATGGAGACCATGCGACTAAATCCTTACACAACATACTTAGCCTTAGACCCAACTAGCGATTATGCGACACAAAGAGATCAAGATGTCTTGTGATAAACCCTTAACTGCAGACAATTTTTTGCGACATCATGACATGTTTGTGGGTCCCTTCATATACTGCTAGCCTGTTCACTGATCCCATGACTATGCGATACAAACTAAATCATGAAGTCTGGGAATGACAAAGGAATATTCTAATGTTAAATGAGACTACGTGACACAAGCTAATCACTAAGTCTGGGAGAAACAAGGAATATACCATTCAAGTTATGTGATAAAGCAATCAGAATATAACACATGACTTAAGTGAAACAAAAAGGTAACAGCGAAACATAAGTGGAAAAGACCTTAGGGTTTCTTTTCAATTTGGAGCACCAAATAATACCTAGGGTTTCAAGGTTTTTGCACATTCTCATAGATTCAGACATAAAAAACTAAAAACTTTGACAGGGAAAAAGCATAAGGACTGAGAGAGCTCTTCTTTAACACAAAACCAGAGAGAGAAAACCACAAAATTTAGGGAAACCAGCCAAAACTTGGAATACAACCAACAGTGTCATGTTTGTCAGTTTGATCCTTGATAATAGTGACATCTTCATATTTTTGTACTTCATCTGTAGGATCTCCTCTGGTAATATCAATAATTATATTGTCTAGCCATGTTTCATCTACAACATCCATATCCTTGTTGCCTCTTGTGTCTAATGATTCTTCATTGACATCTTCATCAGTGATAGTAATATCTTTAGGGCTCTATTTAGCCTGATCATCCTTGTTCTGTTGATTTTTGGTAAGAGAATTTGGTGGCTCGGGACTTGTATCCTTTTTAGAAATATCAAGTATCTTTCCCCATTCAGCCTCACTCTTCATGTCTAGTTCAAGTAGATCTCCTTGAAGCACTTGGTAGGCTTTGAAATTTGGTGAGAACCTTTTCGAGTGATTCTTCATCATCTCTTCAATTTCCTCCATTTTAGATTTGGGAGGCATAAAAAATACTATGGCTATTTCCCTAATCTCTTCCTCAGAGTGTAAAGAAAATTTCCATCTTGTTGATAATCTATCTTGAATTTCTTTTGGCATATTATCTGCTAATTGTATTGGAAGATATTTGAATATACACATCATTTTGATAATTGCCTCTTCAATTTTATTTTGATCCTCGGGATCTAATGTTAGCCATTTCTTAATCTTTCTATCATTTACTATTCCTGATTTGACAATTGAAGCACATACCTCATCAATATTTTTAGGAATCTTATTCTTTTCTTTTTGGACATATTCATCTTTTTGAGTATCTTCTATATCTTCCTTTGTTAGGATTAATTTCCTCCTCCTCTTTGGTGCTTTGGTCTGTTTGGTTTGAGGTATTCTTTTGTAGGTCCTTACTTGACCTTTCTTTATTAGTGAAGGAATTGCATCCTTTGCTATCTGACTCCTGATCCTGGATGTATCATTGGTTCTAGGTTTCTTTTCTGGTGGAGGTAGTGGTGTATCTGACTCTATGGACTCTAATTCACTCTCCTTCTCATCTTCACTGATGGGTGTCTGACCCTCAGTTTCTTCTTTCTATTTAGTTTCCTCTTCATTCAACCATAGCTTTTTCATCAAGTTCTTAACCATCTTCTCTTTCTTCCTATCAATCTTATTCACAAATAATCCAATTTCAATCCTTTCTTTGTCTTCTTCATAAGTTCCAAGCTTGGGTTGTGTTTTATCTAATGTCTCATTTATCAATGCCTCAATTGCATTTTATTCTTGATCTATGTTCACCTCATAATCAAGTGGAGCTAGTCATGCTATCCTCGGTATAGTGGGCTTGATGTAGGTGTATTTGGTGGCTACCATATGACATATGTTAGTCTTGAACTTTTCTATTAAATATTCTGGAATCCTTACTCTCTTCTGCATTCTTTCTTTGAATCCAGAAAAATATTCATCCATGACTGATCCAAAATTATCTCCTAGTGATTTGATGAACTCACTAATCTATATGGTCATTGGTCTTGTAGCATCCCATTTGACATTTCCTATAGATGGGCAAGATTCTTGGAAATAGAAAAATATGCACATTATCAGAGATCCAAACTTACATGAATTAGACTTTGCATTTCTTATTGTCTTCATGTTCTCTTCTAATTGTCTAAGTAGCAGTTCTGACAAATCCAACTGTAGTCCCTTCTGGACAATCTTGTACATTGTATCCACTACTCTAGATGCAATGTTGTTCATCCTGCTAGCCTGAAAGAACTTGTATCCTAAGAAACATGTTCCAAATTTCAGTTCATCATCTGTGATGGTGGACACTAATAGTCCTCTTCCATCCCATACAACTCTTGTATGCTTCTCAATTTCAATTTTAGGTGGGTGTTTTAGTGCCTTTACCTTATCCATTATGGGATAATCGGTAACAATGTGTATGACATCCCTGGTTATTAGTTTAGGCTCATCCAGCCATATCTTTTGGTCATGTATCCTGCTTAATACTAACTGAATCCATTCGGTCTTGAACTCCTTCACGAACCATAGGGAATTTGTGAGTCCTTTTACCTCAATGTGCTTATGCTCTTCCTTGATAGTTAAATCATTGTTAAAAAGCTTCTTGAAAGCTTGTTAAACTTCCAGGTCTCCATTCTCTTCTATCTTGTAGTGTATATATGCTTGCATGTCTTCGACAAGAAAAACCCTAGCTGGTATTCGAGAGAATGCACCAGCATTGTCGAGTTGTGAAGCAACCTTGGGACATATCTTGTAAAGAGGTTCCTCACAAGTTGAATTCTTTTTTAGGTTGACCTTATTGTTTTTATCATTCTTGAGCTTAGCGGTTCTTGATGACATAGTTGCCATCATTTCTAAAATTAGGGCTTTTTCCCGTGAATGAAAATAGAGTTCTTAGTTATCTCTATTACTTACTTCAACCTTTGTAGCTGTTAGGAAATAGTTTGGAGTGTTGTGAACCGGGTTGGAGTTTCTTTGCAATGTTTTTGATTTGTGCTATGGTTTTTCTCTGTCTCTTCACTCTAGTCATTGTGTGAAAAATGAAACCCTTCCATCTTCTATTTATATATTTTTCCCTAAGTTGAGTCAATAATTCTCAACCACTTCTTGGTGTGTGAAGATGGAGTTGTTTGGTGATACAAAATAAAATTCTCAATGGTAACAGGATGCTTTGGGGAAGATATTAACTTGTTACGTTCACCAATAGATTTTGGTGTATGGCGAAGATAACTTTGTCAACTCACATGATTACCGATGGATCTTGGTTTACACTAGCAACTTTAGCTTTTATATGTTAACCGACCATTCTTGGTAAGTGTAGCAAACTTAGCTTTGTATGTACACCAATGCATTTTAGTATGTATTGACTGATGAGATTGAACTCACATAATTATAAAAAGTAATACTATAGTGCATCTTTAATCATGCTAATTTGGTATTTTAACTATGTATAATGGAACTGATGCAAAATTTAACTTGGTATAATGCATTTCCATATTTATTTATTCTTCTTAGGTGGGGGTGGTGATGTCACTAGATCCATTGGATAAGGTGTCACCAATTTCATTGCTCAATCCAAATTCATCAGTGTTTGTAGCTTTCCTCCACGTTTTGTTTCTCATCTTCCTGATGTCTTCAATGGTGTTTCTATTGGAAAAGGTATTGGTATCTGTAATTTCATCTCTGCAGTCTTTCTTCAGATGACCAAATTTATGACAGTGTAGACATGCCATTCCGGGGTTAGTCCATTTCCTAGAATTTCTTGTCTATTGTCTCATACTGTTTGTAGCTATGTGGCCAAATCTTCCACATGTTGTTCATTTTTACCATGTATTGTAATCCCAAACATATTGGTTACCGACTCTTTTCAGTTGATAAGTATTTTCTTGATCTTTAGGCTTTCATACCTTTCTTTTCTTCTTCCAACATTCAAGAGATGTGTGCCCATGCATTTTTCAAGTAGGACAGTATTTGTCCATGTAGGTTTCCTTCTTTGGTTGTTTCACCTCAGATTTACATTCATAAGCTTTATGTCCTTTCTTGTTACATTTATAACAAGTTCCTATGAATGAAGGTGTGGATTTAGGAATACGTTTCATTTTGCTCTTGCAAACATTTGATGTGTGGCCTTGCCTTCCAGAGTGATTGCATGTTAGCTTTCTTGGTCTTGGATTTGCATAGACATTCTTTGGATTAGCTTGGTCCATTCTCGATATAGCCTAGTTTGGTGTTGTTGTTGGCTCTCCTTTGTCCATCAAGAAAATCATCCATCCTTTTGTTGCTTTCTTCAACTCTCTTGATTATTTCATTATGTTGTTGCTGAATTCTTACTTCTTGTTTCAGATTTTCATTTTCTTCTCTTAGCTCACCAATAGCTTCTATTATTTCAATGACTTCTATATTCATTCTATTTTCCTCTTGACTCATAAGAATAATTTGATTTGTGATCTCATGATGATGTTCTGCAAATCTTTTTATTTTTGACTTTCTCTTGTAGCTTTTTAGTAATCTTCCTACTGTCACCAATAGTTAGTGTTCTCTCTTTCTTAGCTTGTCTAGTATTGTTCATGACATCATTCATTCTTACCATCTATGTCTCTTGACCATTTTGTAGATATTTCACTTGTCCAGCCAGATGTTGATAGATTTCATTTGAGCTGATGCTTTCTTCTAATGTGTCTGATGCTTTGCTATTTATAGATCCTGAAGATTCAAAATGATTTGGTATCTCTTCTTCATGGTAATCTATTTCATTACAACGAGATGCCATAATATTTCTTTCATCTAGCAGTTGTCTCATCTTGATTCTAGCTTCTTTATACTTCTCATAGAAGATCTAAATTTCTAGCTTCTGATTCCCAATACTCTTGTCAAGCCTGCACTTCTCCATTGTATCATCTTTTCTCTTAAGTATTTAAGCTTTCCAAATAAGAGATCTAGCTCTGATACCAATTTTTGGAAATAATGAGAAGTGTGTACTGAGAGGGGAGGGGTGAATCAGTACCTCTAAAACTTTTAGTTAATTAAACTTTAACCTTATGTAATCAAATATTTTCTTTATTGATCATATCTATTGTTCTTTCTTTATGCATGTGATATCAATTCATAATCTTAATTATATGTAGACATTCATAGAAACATTCATGAAAGAAATAACACAACAAAAGATATTGTAACGCAGAAAACCCTTGTTAGAATGTAAAAACTATGGTGGGGATGGCACCCATAAAAACTTCACTATCTGCAAATTGGAAGGGGTCGGTTAAGGATTACAATTTGATCACTTCTGATGATCTTCCCTATTAGGAGTATCATGTGGAGACTGGTTAAGTTCTACTCTGTTAAGAGCTTTAGAAACATTGTTTAGTGTGCACTCAATTAAGAGATTTACAATAGGATTGTTAAATCCACCTTTCTTGAAAGGATTTCTTCTATTTTCTACACTTGGTAGAATACAGACAAAATAACTCATTGACCTGAGTGTGTGCAATCTACAATTTCTGATTATAGATCCATTCAAGATTACATGTTCTTGCTTCTTGATAACCAAATTCATACTTTGTTATTATGATTTTTGAAACTCTCAGTCTGATCCATAGATGTGCTCATTGGCTATAATCATCCTCTCATCCATCTCAAATTAATGATTACAACATCTATTTATAACATAGATTTACCTAATTTAGTTTCACGTATTACAAAACTAACTCTATGATCAAAGGTTGAAAATTTAACCTTGATTTCCTAGTTTGCATGTTTTTAATCAGTTAGACTAATTAAAACAATTAAAATTATGTTTCTTATTCCTCAAGAAATGGATTTAAAACAAATCAAAACTCTAAATATAGAATATAACTATTTTATTTGACGTGGAAGTTAGATCCACTTTTCTCAGGATAGAACTGACTTTCAGTGTCTGATGCTCAGTTTTCTCTTAAATCAATTTGACTATCTATTGATGTTCCTTTGTTGAACTATCTATCAAGTTCCCTTTATGTTGGGTTCCTCTATTTCTACTCTTTAGGTTTATAGTGTAACCTTCTTGTCAGGTTCCTCTATATCTTCTTCGGGTTGCACTTTCGGTTTACACTGCAAAAACTTGTGTCGTCAAGTTTCCCTTTACTTAGCACTTTTGGCTTGAACTGAAACTTGACTTTCGGTGTAGTGTAACCGATGGTTCATAAAAATTGTTTTCTCTTTTCATACTAATGGAAAAACTTATGTCATCATGTGAGGCCCATCCGGACCCCATCATAGTTTTCTAGTTCTTGCTTATGATAGACTCAGCATATGATACTTTACTTTTGATGCATTATTAGATATTATGGACCTTATGCTTTATGTCATGGATTTGATTATTATAGATGCATGGACATATGATGTTTTATGATGAAAATTATGGACCTTATTATGTTTTCTGGATTGGACATTTATTTTGAGATTATAAATTCAGAAAAACTCATTATGATTATATTATGGTTATTGTAGAGATTTAGATTTATCTAATTTAAATGTTGAATTTCAATTTAATTGTAATGTGAATTTTATCTTATGAAATGTTTAGGATGTGAATTACGTAATCTTGTGACTTTTTGTAATAACATAGTATACGGATGTTGTTCGAATGTTCTAAATAATATTTATCCTTTATGATGTATATTTATTTTCTCAGACTACTGATATTTGAATTGAGTGTGCAGGTGAGAAACCATGGTATTTTATTCGGGGAACCAAACAAAGGGAATTGTGAACTCGGTTTAAGCCAAGGTTGCGTCTAATAGAAGACAAAACCTCGTTG
>MU223871.1:894037-915672 GCA_018584345.1 Thuja plicata | reverse complement strand
CCTTATCGCTTGATCCCTATTCTTCTTCTGGCGACCCAGCGACAACCACTAGTTCTGTGACAGATGTCATCTTTTCTTTCGTCCTCTTTATGCATACTGGGAATCTGATTCACCGCCCTGATCTGGCGACATCCGTAATGAAGGAAATCACTTAACATGAAACCATTAGTTGCATGGTCGAGAATGTTATGTCTTAACCACCAAATAATCACGAGACCACGCAACTAAAGCAAAGCTTTAACTGTTTGAATGTCCTGATCCAGAGACCATGCGACATGAAGTGAATCGCGAAGTCGGAAGACATTTATTTGACCTGTTGATTCTTCTTGCGATCACCCGACTGAGGTGGGTCCCGTTCCTTTTAAAGCTTCATAACATGGAATTCAAGCGATAACCCGACTAAAGAGAGATCGCCAAGTCTTGAGACATAGATGGAATATTCTGTTTCTTCAAGAGACTACGCGACATAAAGGAAAAACTAAGTTGGGAGAGGTTTTGGCATATTCTCTCTTGGTTATGCGATCAAGCGACCTGACTTAGAGCACATGCCTTTAGTGACTTGAAAAAGGTAACGATGAAATAGAAGACATGGCTAAGGGTTTCAAATATGCATCGTTTAATACTAGGGTTTAGGATTTTTCAGGGTTTTGACAATTTGGCAAGGAATAAGCATGAGCACCTGAAAATTTGCAGAGTTGAAGCCAGACTGAACAAGAAGGGACTGAAATGGATAAGCCAGAACCAAAAAAAGGACAAGGAACTGGGAGTACCACTAAATAAGAAATATTACCAACAAGAAGATTGTAAAATCATGATGATTGATATTGAAGGTATTGAATCAAAAAATGAGGATATAAGAAAAAACCTAAAGGAAGATAATACTTGCATTGCAAAATCAAGAGATAACATTAAGAGGCTCAAATCAAGGTAGAAGGAGGTTAGTCAAGAGTTGAAGGAATCTAAAGACATGGTTGCTTCTCTAGAAAAATATCTAAAGGAATTGAAATAAATGAAAATGATATAGATCTAGATCAAGAACTAAAATAGAAGATAATTGATCTTGAATGGAAGCTGGATGAAAAGACATGAAGGGAATAAGGTGGATCAATATACAAGTCAAAGAATGCTTGGCTAGAAATAATTGAACTAGAATGACAATGGAATAATGGAAAGATATGGAGAAAACTTCAATAGATAATCAAAAAGAGTTTAGAATGAAATGAAAGGATGAAATCAAAATTGAAGAAGTTGAGATCATAAACAAAGGCATGTGAGAGAAGTACTATCTTGGATTATATGTTATCCCATTAGAAGGGTCACATGGATAAAGAAGGATTAGGGTTCATAGGTGAATGTTCAAATCAGATGGATAAAGGAAAGAAAAAGGAAAATGAAGATGATAAAAAGGTTAAGGTAAGAAATGAGGTAAAAAAAATAGAACACATCTACAAGAAGGCCTCTAGTAATAAAACCAAATGCTCAAAGGTATTTATGATTCAACGATTTTTGTTATATTTGAAAATTTTTTGGTCATAAGGTAATAGATTATAAAATGAGAAAGGTTCATAAGATTTAATATATGCCTCAATTGTCACAAAACTAGTCATAAAGAAAGTCAATGTAAGAGTCATGATTCAGATCAGGAACAAAAGAATGCAATGGTTAATATCTTCCAAGGAAATTGTTATGCATGTCATAATTTTGGTTACAAGGCTAGTTAGTGCAGACCTAAATTTCATTCCGTGAGATCTGGAAAAAGGATCATGAATTGTTTCACATGTGGATAGATTGATCATTATTCAAGATCATGCATATGTGACAATATTTTGGTAAATAATGGAAATGATAATCCTGATGTAGAATATAGTGGAACTCAGAAGAAAAAGACAAAATGGATGAAGAAGTTAGATGGTTTAGAAATTTTGGCGGTACCAAATCTTGATACTATCTCTACCAAAAACTAATCTAAATGCTTGGGATCAGGGGGAGTACTCAACATGCTAATTCATACACTCCTCTTCCTTGAGGTGATACCATTCAAATACTTGCATGCCTCTAATATGATGATTGGACAGTTAATAAATGAGGTTATTGATTGATTTATGTAATGTGCACAAAATGAATGAGTTGCATCAGTGATATCTAAATTTCGGCAGGGAATTTAATTATGATGTTTCATAAATATTTGGTACTGCAGAATGAAAGAAAAATTGAAAACTTGTAGAGAGCTTGTGGAAAAAGTTTTTTTTGGAGATTATGGCACCCAATTCTATTTTTTGTGTGTCCATAGTGAAGAAGATGAAGAAGCTTGAAATAAAGGAGTTTGATGACAGTCATCTGTCATCAAGAAATTGGAATTCAGATTTCCTATGGACGATATGCAGAGAATAAAAAATCTCAGAATTGATATCTGGGGTGAATTTTTGTGGTGTAATGATAGTGAGTTTATTCTATTTGTGTTGAGTTGGTTTCATGGTGAAACCTTAATGCTTGACAAACCATATGTGATATCGAAGGAATTAATTGAGGTAGTTATTAGACTGTGGAGTATTGGCAAATTACCTAGGAAGAAGTCTATTAGTTATCAGGAGGTAGAAGATTTTATGAAAATTAGTCACGATCAACATGCATTCCTTATAGATACCATTGAAGATCCAATTATAAGGTATGTTTCTTATGGTGTTTCCTACAAAATTTAGTTTTGGGATCATGAGGGTTTGACTTCTACTTTAGCTGTGTATATTTCATGTAAGATAATGAAGGAAAATGTGTAAATAAATTTGTGTAAAATGTTGTTGGATAACTTCCTTGAGAATGTAAAAATAACAGTAGAAGATGGATATGCATTTAATTTTGGTTTGTTATTAATGTTATTGATATTATACTTTATGAAATATTTATCAAAGAATGAAAACTTTGAGTGGAGGAATGACATTTCCATTGGTAAGAAAATTTGTAGATATTTGAGTTTCTTGGAGGATAGTGTGAGTGCATGCAAGGTATACTTTTCTACATTACAGATGAATATTTGTTTTAGGTTGGTCATTTCTAGTTCTATGTCTATAATTCATTGTGAGGAGCGTTCCTCCTCTGGTCAAAAGCTTCTGGAAGGAACTATTGGCAGTTCATGCCATGAATTGAAGAAATTGAATACTGATGAGAAATGAAAAGAAATAGTTATAATTTCATAAGATGAGGAAGAAGATAAAAGTGAAGAGTAAAATGTTGCAGACAAGATGAAAGTTTAAGAAGAGGAGGAAAATATGGAGAGTTATGTTCCCTCTCTAGGAAAGTCTATGCATGTGGATTCAAGTACGATAAGAACCATGTTGGAAAATGATGAGCATGGGAATATTGATGGTTTGTGGACCAAATGTTCTTTAGAGGACAATAAGATGGTGAAAAAGTTGTTGACTGATCATTTGATCAGTAGAAAGATTGAAATTTCCAGCGTGTCTAGAATGTTACTAGTAGAGTTAGTCATGAATGTTGAGATTGAGTTGTTGTACTTTCGAGAATACTACCTAATGGTGGATAAACCCATAGAAAAGAAGTGTGACAATGTAAAACAAAGAATCTCTAGAGTTATCAGTGATATAAAGAAGTGTGTGAAGGAGATTGTAGATATTTACAAGTATTGTCTTCAGTGGCCTGCTGCTATAGACAATTTCAGAGGAAAAAGTGAAGTGATTGAGAAGGAATTGAATGAGTTTGGAAATTTGTATGCCATTTTCAAGGACCAAGATGGAAAATATAGAATGAGAGCAAGTGAACTTCAAATAGAGTCGTTGTTGTTGCAGAGACAAAGAGAATATCTAATAAAAAACCTTGTGGCTAGTGAGAGACATGATTGAGATTTGATTGGGGTTTTCTTCTAGAATCCTAATTGATGTAGAGGAATTTTTGCAGAGGTATTAGTCCTTGGATTGAATGAATTCATTCGACAATCTAGTAGATTGTGTCAGTTTGTGTACTTGGATGGAGGCATAAATTATTGAGTGGAAGAAGGAGTTTCTTATTCTGAAAGATAGGTATAAAAAGGTATTTTTGGTGAAGAATGTTGTATTACTTTGATTTTACTTTGTTAGTTTTTTTGTCCCTTTTCCATTGTGATAAAACTGGAAAGAGAAAAGGAGAATACATTTTGCATTTAGTCAGTGGGGAGTTTTTTGAAGCTTGTGTTGTTTCTTTGTTTTTCCATCAATACCAAATGGGGATATTGTTAGAATTATTGAGTTGTTTCTATAATTGATTTTCATTGATGTCAAAACCTCCATACCGACACTATGGCGGTATTTGTCTGTTGTTGGCAGTTTTGGCTATGTACCTATTGATTATCAGTTATTCAACAAGAGTTTCTGTTATACATAGGACATGTTCAACATGAACATTTTTGTGTTCTTGGTGTTCCTTGGAAGTGTACATTATCCTACTCATGATCTATTTGTTTTTGGTACACTGGATTTCTTTCATTGTTTTGTTTCCCATGGATTATTCTATTGGTTTGCAGTGCTTGCATTTGCTACATAGTTTTTATAGGTATCTATATAGTTGTGCAAGTTCATCAGATGTTTTTTGGTATATCGACTAAAACGTATAATGGTGATTCTTCTATCGGTGGCCACATCTTTTAGTCTTGGTTGTGGTAGCTTTTGGAAAATGTGTATACATTATAACATATAAGTGTGACCTATCTATGGGTTGTGGTGTAGTATGAAATTGGTCTTATATATGTATTATATTTAGGATCAATGCTATTAATTAAATGTAATTATAATTTCCCTAGAATTAGGGTGGTCACACATTTTTTGTGAAGCCAACATGTGTATGATTGGATACTAATATAAATAAAGTAGAATATTTTTGTATCTAAGATTGGAGAATATGATGGATGTGGTGAAAAATATAGTGTGAACCCATGGAAGTGTTGTATGTGAGTAGTGTTAACTGAGGTGGAAGAATGACGTTTCACTTAGTTCTGGCATATTGATAGAAGTGGACCAAAGTGTTGGTGATCTACTGGTTATTGTGGTGACAAAGTTTAATTGTTGAATTGTTCTTGCATATTCAGATGCAATATTATCATCTCGTATATCTAACTTTGTATTGGCAGTGAGCCTCTTTGTATTAATAGTGAGCCTTTTCATATTTAAGGGTAATTAGCTCATCTCGCAGTGAGCCTTACCTATAGTGATAAAAAATGATAGTGAGCCTTTGTACAAATCAACTTAATTGATGTCACCTTAATTGATGTTTATATTTCATGAGAATTAACTTCTCCATGCTTTTTCCTAGTTTTGGTTTTCCACATAAATACTGGTGTTCTCTATGTCACTGATCATGTGTTTATATGTTTACATATTTTGTGGATGTTTATGTGCTTAACCGATAAATCATAAGTTGTTGCTATTGATGTTTAATATTTTACCCATAAAATTTTTTTTTGTAAAATTATGTGAGAATAACTGATTCAGCCCCCCTCTCATTTATTCAACATCATCCCCTTTTCCTTGGTCTCACTCGACCTGTTCTATCTCAATATTTGGGGGTACTTGTATTTTATCCTGAGTATCTTTATACACCCCATTATCTTCCCCCATTGCTCTAAAAGTCTCTTTTAAGAATTTGTTTTCTACCCCAAAGTACAAAGGTGGTTCTTGTGTAGAATCCTTAAACCCAGGGATATTATCAAAATCGGAGTTGTCAAATTCATTTGAACCCAAAGAAGTGTCACCTTCCCTTTCCTACTCCGTGGAAATATCATATTCCATATTGAGTATCATTGGAGCCATATCAATAGTACAAATATGAGGGGGTTCAAAGATGTCCTCTGAACTAGGTTCCCCTAGATTTAACTTTTGGGTTGCAGTAGTTGACCTAGTCCTTCTTTCGAACTTGGGGGACTCTTCCTCTTGTAGTTCTTCTCCTTCTTGGAGTTCCTCCATCACTAGAGGCATTTTAGTAGGAGGACCCTTCCTTAATCTCTTATATACCTTCTTAGAGGGGTTAGAAGTTGCAAGTGGCTTTGATTTCTTTACCCTAATTCTGAAAGCTTCACCTTTTATTGTGAAGAGGATGAAGAATCCATTTTCTAAGTGGGAACCTATGAAGGGGAGGGGCTTGTAGTTTCTACTATTGTAGGTGATGCATTCACAAGCTCCTATGTCTGGGCTAGGGCAATAGGTGGAGCAAAAAGAGATGCAACTACAACAAGAGCTCTCTTTCTATCTTTAGCCTTTTGTTGTTTTCAAATTTCTAGAGGGTATTGTGTTGCTACCTCCCTAGAATGACCAATCAATTATTTCGAGGAAGGGGAATGTTCCTTCTTAAAAATAGGAACATTAAATTTCTTTCCTTTTCCCTTTTCTACCTCCTTCGGAGGATCCACCTTGGGTTTCATGGGAACTAGTTCTGTATGATATGACATGTGTATCCAATCCAATATGCATCAAACCTCATGCCTATCCCTATTTTTGATATCATATGATTCAGGGGTAGCAATTTATGCATTCACAATTGATTGAGCATACACCTTACCTTTGTTTGTACAGTGGCAACAAAACATTCTCTGTATTTTGGTTCCATGTTTTTTTAGGAATATGAACATTTAGAGAATATTGTGCAAGGTCCAAGTCCATCCTATAGTAGTCCCTAATTCTAACCTCATAATTATCTACACAATTTTCCCAATGATCTTCTATATGAGATTCATACTTAAAATGAGAACCTATTACTTTTCTAAAAGTACCTACTGGGTCAAACATTTCCCTCTTTATCTTTAGTTCATCAAGAGTGCATTCATCCCATTCCAAGAAAATTGTCTTTGCATCCTTGATATTCTAGATTGAGTGGACTCTGATGGATATAGGGAATGCAAAGCAAAAATTATGCTTGCTTATGATGAGTGTGTGAGCATTAGACAATTACCATTAATTATCCATTAAGATCAATCAATCCAAGGGGTACCGAGGAAGTTTCTTGTGTTGACTGGTGCACCCAGCTACTCTAACATAAGTGAAAGTTCAAAACTAGATGAAGTAGCTTCTGACCTTCTTGATTTTAGATAAAACCTCTTTATACATCTTCTTAGAAAAGTCCCCTTCAACAGAATGGATGATTACAAACATGAAAGCATCGTTCTGTATTCTGTACTCTTGGCCCTCTTTTGGAAACTTCTCCTTTCTCATCAATTGGGGATACACCCTTTATGGGTAGGCCTTAGGTTAAAATGGAGATCATTTCTTGTACAAGCTCGAGTAGTTGGTATGGGCTTCTATAAGGAGGTATAAAATGTATGAGTTCATGTAAAACTTGGGGTCATTCTTCACCCTCTCAACTACTCATCCAAATGGTCATTGATTGTTCATCCCTAATCAATTTTCCTTTTTCTTTTCTTGATGGTCTCAATGTAGAGTACCATTCATTTTTCCAATGGCTTGGCTTGTGGAAGACCAAACACCCTTATTAAAAGAGTAACATAGTTCTTCATGTCTTCTGTCAAGTAGGCCCAATGGAAATCCATTTCTTTTCTAACTTCTCCTTCTTTTGAGGCCTTTCTAGGTAATTATGATTGATCTTGTGTAGAATATCAGGCTCATCCCTGAAATAAATCTCACCCCTTTTCATGTATATGGTGAGGTACTGATCAACTATTGGAATATGGAAGACATCTTTAATTATATATGGTCAGATGTCTAGGACAACATCACCTTGTTTGTTCTTCACCCTCCTCTCCTAGGGGTCATAATGTTTAGCTACTTTGATGATCAAGTCTAGGGACAAGATTGACACTAGGTATCCTTCTCCATGAACCAAACTGAAGAAGACCATTTATGTGGCATCTAGATTTTTTTCTAGTAGGACTGGCTATACTTTTCAAGAACTCGTTAAAGTCCATATGTCCAATATCAGTGTCTATAAACTTATTGTGGAGATTACCTAGTTTGGAAGGTGGATCATAACTTTGAAGCTTGTACTTCATTAGTAAAACAATTGACATACCTTGAACTTTTGCATCCACATAAACCTTTGTTAGCATACTTTATTGAAAATGGTAAAACTAGCTACATTTCAAAGAAAATTAAACTAATAAAAGAAGAAAACAAAAAAAACTAAACTATCACTAAACAACTACAACAAAAATAAACCCTAAAAACTAAGGAAGCAAACCTAAAAGATGACAAAACCCAATAAATGATTGATTCTCAAAGTTTCAGGGTTGTGGGCCTTGATTAACCCTTTTGGGGTCCACGAACCCCAATACCCCGTTAAAAAGTGTTGATGTATTAGAACTCACAACCCTAAAATTTTTGGGGTTTTTGAATCCTAAAACCCTTTCAGGGTTGCAGGGTTCCATAACCTTGACACCTTGATGGGTGTAAAAAAAATGTCTAACGAAAAAATATCATGGGGAATTTGGGGTTGTGCACCTCGATTACCCTTTTTGAGGATTTAGAATCTGAAAACCCTAATAGCCTGATTAGTGTCGTTAAATGCTCAAAGACATGGAGATGGGTGGTCTTTGGGGTTTTCGGGTGTGAAAACCCTAATATTCCCAATTATAAAGGTTTGTTCTGTGTTAATTTTGGGGATCCTTAATCCCAAGTCTCCAATGGATACCTATTTTATAGGTCAACAAGGCATTTCTTAAGTTCTTCACGATGATTTTTGGATATTGTGATCATAAATTTCACTTGTCCCCAAAACCTCATGTTTTGTTGAAAATTTATTTATAGGAATTGGTAGAATTAGGTCATGCTTTGGGTGTCATAGGGTTTATGGGTTCTTGCCTTCTAAACTCTAAATGAAAGGACATGAACAAAAAAACAATGAAATACTAAGACCAAACCCTAAACTAGACAAAACAAATAAATAAAACAAGGGAAAACAAAGAAAAACCCTACATGAAATAAAGAATCCAACTAAGTAAAACACAAAAAAATGACTCTTATGAAGTCTATAAACTTACCAAATCAATAAGGCAAATAGCTAAATAGGTCGGCAAAAAGTTGTTGGTTGCTCGTTCTCAGAGGAAGTTCGACATGCAGAATTGTGTGCATTGAGAAAATGAGTGAGAACCTCAGCCTTTTATAGCCCTTAGCAATGGGAATATCACCCCAACCCTCGAATGAGGGTTGGGGTTTCGAGGGTCATGTACTACTGACCAACCTTGATCCTTTGTAGGCTTAATAACCAATTAGAGAGAGTGATTACGTGGGACTTCGACGTTGCAAGGTTTTAGGGATTCGGGGTCCCGGGCAAGAGTGCCCTTCTCTAAACCCTAAAAGCCCAAAAGTTGGCTTTCTTCCTCAGCTAAGGGGACTAACAAGAAGCAAAACTAAAAACAAAAAAAATAAAAATAAACGAAGGAAAACAAAGAAACACAGGCCTTGATCACGAGCAATCAATTGCCTGACTATCGGAAGCATACTAAGCCCACAATCTGACTCATCGAGCATCTGACTGACAAAGACCAAAATAAAAAAAGAAGAAAAGGGGTGGTCCCTATTAGGCCAAGTGGCCAAAATAGGGTGTGAGTTATGGAAGCACAACCCATTCCCTATAGGTTGAGCACTTCAAAAGGATATTATATGGCATTTTTGTGTAAGGGTGTGTTGTATTTATTTCACATTGAAAGTGTGTGTTTTATTGAAACACAAAGACTCTATTACTATATTGTAAGTATAGACTAGTGATCAATCCAATTAGGTGTGTACTCTAGTGGATAGGAATTTCCTTTACAAGTTTTTTTCTTAATGTATATATAGTGTTACCTTATGCTTCTTATTCTTCCTCTCTTTCTTTCTTGTTCTTTATCTTGTGTCATTATTCAATTAAAATTTTATTAGATTTGATATATTTACATTGCTCTCCTTCTTAGATTAGTTATGAATTGTTATGCTTTTCTTTTAGTTCAAACAATCTCCACTTGATTTTTCTTACACAAATACAACCTAGGTGATTATATTTTACATGCATCAAAGGTTTATTTCTACTCAAGATAAAATTACACCATTTGGGAAAAAATGGGCCAAGGGGGTCAAATTACAAGAATGATCTTGTCTCAAGCCATTACAATTTATAGTACTAGTTGTTATATCTATTTAGTGTCTTATCAAGTTCCAAATTTCATTTACTAATTTTCTATCACAGTATAAACTAAATCAATTTGAATTGTATGAATTATCCCATACATAAATATAATTGTATATTATTGTAATAGTGTAATTTATATACCTATTTAGTAGTGTGGCAAACTTGGTGGAATATTTGAAATGTGATAACATACCAAAATGTGTATACTCTTGATCTAGGTTTGAATCATCAAACAATACATATCCCCATCCTCTTTCACTATAGATATACTTATCGTCATACATTTACATTTATTTACCATTTTTCCATCCCTTTTGCACTTACATCTAAACATGTTCTTCATTCCTTGAAATTGTAATTTTATACTTGATGTTTATTTTCATGTTGCATGGGATTAATTTTTTTCATTCTTGAGGCATGTTCAAATAAATCTACAATTCAAATTCCAAGTTTTTCTCCCCTTTCTACTATTTTCTATAAGCCACTTGCATATTTTGTGCAACATAATTTTATGTTTTGATATTTCAAGAGAATAATTGGGTCAACAATTCATATGTTGGAAGTTTGGAAATAAAAAGAACATTTGGAGAACAATTCAATTTTTCAAAGGAAAAATAACAACATCAACATATAGGCCACTAGCATGTCATTGCCATTAATTTTGCCTACTAGGGGATTGACCAAAAATAACATGATAATCTATTTATCTCGCAATCTTCTCAATAACATTCCTACACACCACCTTGACACATTCAAGTATTGAGAAAATCAATGCAAGAATGTACTTTACTTCCTAAAGCAGGTTTGGTCATATCATTTCCATAACACATCATTCAATTCTACATATTAGTTTAAATCAACATTGCTCAAAATTGGCTATGCAATGAGATTAAACCATAGAAAGATCAAAGACTCAAATATCCTTTAGATTAAAGACATTATTTTATGAATATAAACAAATAGATTTAACATGACATCAACAATTTTTTTACATAATTATTTTTTAATTTAAATTCATTATTTTATCTCTTAAACAATAATGCTATAATAAAATAAATAATTCTCTTTTTAATGGAATCAATTTTAATTGATAAATTAATATTTTGTTATTACTTTGTATAAAAATATATATTACACCTTATCCAAAAAACAAGATGACATCACCTCCCAGCCATGGGACAATTTTTCAAAATTAGGCTCAAATGGAAAAAATAGAAAATGAGCTCTAAATTGTCATTCTTAGAACATACCAAAATAATCATGGGTCCACACACGATTTACCTATCCGATAAATATTTGTGAGGTGTGAGTGGGCATATTTAGGGAAAAAACAAACTAGTTATTCCTTTATTCAATGATAAACAAAGAAAAACAAAATCGTTAATCTAAATCTAAACATTATCCATTGCCCCCACACAAATTGTATTCCTCAAAGATGACAAATTGTACTCATCATAAAATTATTTTCCAATTAAACGAAAGCACAACATTGTATCTTTGATTGTCCCTTAGACGGTTAGTGTTGTCTTATTATGAGAAGTTGGGAAAAATACAATCAAGAGTAGAAATTGTTTTTTAATTTTCTTTTTAATTATAGATAATTGGATTGAGTTAGTTAAAATTCTAAACAATTATAAGAAAATCATTTCTATATAAAATTAAAATGGAAGTTGTATCTTTGGGAGATCTTATTTGTGAGGTTTCAATTGTATAGTTTTTAAGTTTGTTTATATGAATTATATTTATAATTGTAATAGTAATTAAAGATAGATGCTCAAATTCATAGTTTAAACATTTTGTCATTATGTGTACTTTTAATATCAAAACCATCTAATTTATATTATATAAACTAATTTTTAAGCATATTCCTTTTCAATATTTTAATCATTTTAAATTTTAATTACTATTATAAGTTTTTCCTTTGAATAAATCTATATCTATGATTCCTAAATAAAACTATATATATATATATATATATATATATATATATATATGCACTTGCAATTTTCATATAAGACAATGTTCTTCTTACATATTTTTTTTTTCTTTTAACTGTCTTTTATTTTAATAATTTTTAATAAAATTTAATCATATAATAGAATATATAATATACATCATATTTTAAAAAAAGTTTGGTAGAATGAATAGCAATAAATCCTTGGAAAAATAAAGAAAACGATTGGCATTTATCTCTTACTCAATATGAAGACAAATATTTTTCAATGTGAGATATATAATATTAATAAATTTTATTAAAAAAATATATACCTTCCATTTTTATTTAAAATCATTTGTAATTAGGGGTTTCACACTGAGGTGTAACGACAATTGCAAGTCTATGCTAATACGAGGGTCTTGGTTTTGAGTCTCATGCTAGTATTCACAGGTTTCTTTCCCACACACACATGAGGAGTATGGTACGCTGGTCACGGGTGCTTTGTTCACTACCTACTTATTTCTGTGATGTAGCGAAGGGTAGAGTTTGCGTAGGTTTTTCTCACTAGAGGAATAAGGGTCATGTTTTCCATAGGGAACCATGAAGAGATAAGAATGTTTGATGTGCTAATGTGGTTGTGGATGGAGTGATAAGGTGTACCACCACTGGACAATTATAATAGCTACTACAAGGGTGTTAAAGACCCAACAATATTTGAGGATGAGGTCCCTAAAAAATGTGGCCTCACCGATTCATAGCTCCAGTCAAAAGAATTCACCAGTTAAAAAAAATACAATAAAAATATTTTTAAATTAAAAATCAAATATGACATTTTGAAAACTACATAAACATATATATTTTAAATATTTTGAATTTCAATTACTAATATGAAAAATTATTTTATACAAATTTACTATCATCCATTTATAAATAAGACAAGCAACAACTCTCATACAAAAAGTTCATCTAACTCTTATGTAAATACATGTAAGCTTATACCTTAATGTACTTTTTAAAGTGTCTATCTAGGATTTTAGCAAATCTTTGAAATTTGAAAAAAATGGATTCTTCTATAATATATGGATATTTATCTCTTTCAAATATATCAATAAAGTAGAGAGTTTAAAATGCTTAAGTAGATATTAGTCTTACAAGCTACTAATGTTAAATGAATAAATAAAAATTATCAACAAATAAATCTAATTAGATTTAACAAATTTAGTTTTACCAAAGTCATATATATCATCAATTCATCATTTTTTCCATAAAATAATAAATGTAATAAAACATAAATATTATAAGTGAAAAGTTTCTTTTGATTAAAAGAGCAACAAAATAAGGGTGTTGACCCCTAAAAAATAACAACTAGGTGGTTGTACATCTGGGCTAGTTAGTTAGAACAAAACCATACAACAAAAGTGATGTAGTGGACCTTGAAGTTCAGACAACAGTTTACATACAAAAGACAACCCTCTAAGAGGTAACTATAGAAATAAACAGAGGGGTCAGATAGTGTTAGGCCCTAGGGACACACCTAGCATTGTTAAGGACCATAAGCTAGTCCTATTACAAAAATTTGAGCAACTCCCTATTATCATGTACATCATTATCCTCAAGATCTTGTTGTAGAAGACAAAGTATGGTCGTAGTGTTGTACATGACTCTACAACCAAATTTTTCTACATTATGCATGCCTTCTTCCATATCAAGAATCATATCCATCAAGTACTCCACTTTGTTCTTAAGCATCTTGACCTCTTCTGAGAGAGATAAGAAACCAACTCACCTATTGAAAAAGGAGGTAGTCTCATCCTTTTATTTCCCCATTTCATTCTTAGCTTTCAAGTTATCAAAGATGTGAGAGACGGTGTCACTATTATCAATATTATTTCTATATCATCATAAAAAGTAAGCACCCTTAAATAGGTGCTCATTTTAGCCCCATTTTAGTATGATGGGTTACCACATTGATTTCACATTCTCCTAATGCTTATTGGACCTTATGTTATGCCTTGCATACCTGTCCCTACATTTTGTGGGAAAAATGTTGGGTCCCCTCTTTTCGCTTTGGCTCTTGCCTTGTCTTCTGTTTTCTTTGTTTCCTTCTCCGGGTTTTCCCTCCCGTGAGGTTTGTTTTCTTTTTTCTTTTGTCTTTCATGCCTTTGGGACCAGGTCCTGGAGTTTTTTGTTCTTTCCACAGCCAAATTCCAGACTCTGGGATTCCCCGCCACAATGTCTTCTCCTCATGAGAAGATATGGTTGCATGGAATACCCGGGCCCGGAGGTCTACCTATTCCAGAGTTTGCGGAGAAGTGGGTAACTTTCTTTTACCTTGGGTATAAATAGAAATTACATGCCACTGTTACAATTACCGTGATTAAAAATATTTGTGCATTCGGAGCGATTCAAGGCGAATTAAGGTGATTTTAAACTGTGAAATACTCCGTGCTTAGTGGACTATTACCAGTTGATTCAAGGTGTATGTTCATGATCATTTGAAGGTAGGAATTGTTTCAAGTGTGCTCCTGGTGTGCTTCTTCCCTACTTTTGTTTGGATTTTCAGGTAGGCTCTCGGCTTGCTCTCTGTTTTCCTTGTTGTTTCCTGGTTTTCCTGGTTGTTCTCTTTTGTTTTTTGGTTTTGTTTCATTCATTTTTCTGATTTTCCCTTAGTGCTTTGTGTTTTTGGTTCACCTCCTATTGGTGGGTTGGCTCTGGGAGAGGGTTGTCCGCCCTCTGCACAGTTGTAGATTAATGTACACATTGCATTGTCCTAGGGTAGTCTGTGTAAATGTGTATAATAGTGTAAATAGTCTGTAAAAGGCTCATAAATTCTGTGTTTTTAATGTGTATATATTTTAGCCTTTGGCCCTCTGTGAATTCCTATATATCTAGTGTATATCCTTCCACTTTTGGGTCAAGCTCACCGTGCTCTTGTCTAGTTTTTTCAAATTTTGTGAGCTTGCCCACATAGCGGAATACCACCTGGTTGGAACTCAGCTCTTGGGTAGTTTCAACCATAGAAGTTTCTCTCTCCGTCGTTGAATCAGTCTTCATGGCGCATTTATTTCCCATGCGCACATTTATGATCCGCCAAGTGGCTCTCATCTCTCGTGCATTCAGACAGTTGCGCCATCCTCACCATAACACCTATTTATTGCATGGCCATGTGACGCCCACGTAAGCCTGACAACTCATCTTTCGGTCACATCTCCCAATGGTTAGTTTTTTGGACTCCCGGCCCTACGTCCTTGCCCAGCCTATATCTTACTCTGTCAAACATGTTGAATTCCCCGGGCCTGGATAGTGGTTGAATTCCCAAGTCTAGATTTTATGCATATCTTTCTAGATTTTGACATAAACTAACTTTTCAGGTGAAGTGTTCAATGCGGTGGTATGTCCTCCAGAATTCAGAGTAGCATTTTATCTTATAAAAATTCTAATGGTCACCTTACCTTGCAGGTTTTCAAACATCACACTTTCACTATGTCGGAGGCATCTGCATCCTCTCCACCTGGGAGTCTGGTCTCCCCACCATGATAGTCACCAAGGTAACCGTCAGGTCTAAGAATGAGAGGGCCTTGGAAAATCTTCCCCTCAGCATGACATATTTGAAGGACAATACCCTTACATGATCAAAAATCAAATCCAAGGTTCAGTTGATCACCGACACCAGTGTCAGACTGTGGATAGAAATGCAGGCCCTGGTCAAAATGATGTTCATCCAATAAACGGTCGGGGACCAGTTGGCCATCAATGTTGGAGAATCCAGGATTCTAAAGGCCTCTTTCTTCTCATGCTCCGTGCAAGCCCCGAAACTTATTCTCACACTAGCCGCACACTAGAACTCCTCCATCTGGGCCGTCATGCTCGCCGCCCTGGTTCGGACCGGATATCCTACACCCACGGTCTCCCTGGATGCCACAAATTTTTGGGCAAGTTTTGGGATCCCTCAGTTTGACGAAGCAACCGTCATCACCCGATCTGATGCCTTGGGACAATTTTAGTAGCTAGAAGTTATGGCCCAACAATATCTGAATAATAAATGGCTGAAGACCCCAAAGAAAGATTCCAAAAGAATGAAGCTGGAAATCCCCAGATCCAAATTCAAGGAAAGAATCCAGATGGGGATCATAGCATTATGCAGGATTTTTGGGCAACCCCATGCCCAAGAATTCTCGGGATGGATGTATTACTTCCTATTAGGCATCTCCACCGGCAAACAATATTTTGATTGGGCCACCATTATTTCAAACCATGTGGAGTCACAGTTCCTTCAGGTGGCTCGGACCTCTAAATTTTATATGATGTCCTTTGTTCTCTGGACCCTATCACAAAAACACCCCATCACAAATGGGTTGCTCACATCAGGTGTACTTGGGGTTGGACCAGGCCAAAAGGCTCCCTGGGATTATTTCCTGCAAATCTAATGGGAGGCTAGTTTCCTCAGCTTTTGCCGAGTGAATGATGCCTTCATTTACTACAACCTTCTCACACCTACCTGGGATGCCGGGTACTGCCTCTCCAAGGAGGAAATGGATTTGGTCAGAAGTTATGGCCACTATTATATCCAGTTCCAGTAGCATACTTACATTCGGGTGACCGGCTTCTCCGGGAAATCCTATTTGTTGCCCAAGAATTGTGGGAACAAAATAATTCTTTTGGAATACTATCAGTTGATCCTGGAACTACATGCCCTCTAAACTGTAAATAAGGTGGTCAATGTTCCATTCCCAATCACCTATGGGAATTACACATGTAGTCTGGCTGCAGCCAAAGAGGCAGACAATGAGCTTAAAAGCTCAGGCTTAACAGAATTCTATCTGGTGCGGAAGAACTTTGATCCGCTAGGTAAAATAGAAATGACACTTCCCAGGGCATCAGAGCCCCATATATTCCACATGGAGGACTTATGGGAAGATTTCCAAGATGATTTTGAAGTCCAGAGCCAGCCCTTCATCTGGATGACAATGGGGATGATGGAAAGGTTGAAGCTTCAGAAATTCTTGGGCAAATTTTTAGACACTGGGTCCACAGTAGACCCTCAGTACAAAGAGAAGGGAATAGACAAGATGGCTATCCCTCTTGTGGATTGGAACACCCAGAAGGGGCCAACTATTGAGAATATCACTTGTGACATGGTTGAATGTAGCCATGCTTATTTCAAAAGGGCATGCCTAGGGAGTACACGCAGAGTTGGCCCGATAATGCGGGGCCTAACCTCTGGGGCCGAAACCTCCTCACAAGGGAAGTATAAAGGAAAAAGAATAATGGGGATCTCATTGCAAACCCCATTTGAGACCCCCATAAAAGATAAAATGCAATAGATGTTGGTGGTCTCCCAGTAGATGAAAGATAAACTAATCATGCGGTTGGTCACCCCGGTCCTCATGACCAGGCCCGTTCGTCCTCCATCTTCCCCTTTGCTGGCAGCATTGATGGTCTAAGATATAGGAGCCAGAGAAGAAGAAGAGAAGGAAACTCTAATGAATGCAGGGCCCCCTTAGGTAACTTGGAGAAAGAAAAAGAAGACTGACTCTCAACAAAGGGAAGATCCAAAACTTGGGATGCCAAGCATCCAAGAAGTACAAATTGTTTCTTTTGACTCCCCGGAGTCAGAAAAAGATCCTAAGGATATCCTAGAGAAACCCCCTCCTCATGATGAATTTGAAGAAATATTTGGAACTGATGAATTTGGAAACTTGCAGGGGGATATCATAAAGTCAGTGAAAGAAATCACCGCACAAGATGAACTCCCAGAGCAAGAGAATGCACAAGAGCAGGAAGCCTAGGTAGAAGAAGAAAAGGGACAGGAAAAGGTGGATACCTCTGAAGTCCCAGAGATACAGGTTATAGGGACAGAGGAAGGTGAACAGACATAGGATGAGAAAATGGCATCGGTTGGGGAAACCTGACCCATGGGAGCAACTATGACCCCAACTATCATGCTCCAAATGCCACTTCCAAAGGTAACATTTGGGGAGGTGATCACAGGGGCCCAAACATTGAATCTTGGCCTGACATCTCCCCCACCTCTAGAGAATACACTAGTAGAAGAGAACATCCTAGCAATAGAGGCTGATGAACAATAGAAGGATGAGAGGAACCCTGGGGAAACAAACAATCATCCTAACATTATCAAGGATACAGACACCGGGGAAAAAGATACAAACATCATCTGGGTAACTATCACCGGTAAACCTAAAGATAGAGGGAAGGAGTCAGGAACAACTCATACTGTCGAAGGGGCACAACAAGATCCCAAGGAGAAATCATAGGAATAGATTCTGGCTGCAAGGCCACCCCTACCACCATAATGGTTGGTGGAGTCCTGCAATAGGAAGGCCTCGATGAAGCCCAAGGCCCATCTCTCCTTAGCAAAGATGATGGCACAAATGGAGGACCCTCCCAAGACCAAGAAATCCTGGACAATCCATACTCTTCAGACTAGGCCGGGTGGAGATATAGTCGCAGCAATTGCAACACCTTCCCTCAAGTGTAGACGAAGCAACAGCTAAGACCAATGAGTATTCCATAATTGAAGTATCACTGGGGAAGAGACAGAAATAGGGCAAACTAGACCTATTGAAAGAGGTGACCAAGGTGGTGGAGGCTTGTTATGAAAAGGAGGCCTAGAAATTCAGGGAAGAAAAAGATAAGAATGCCAATCTCATGGGGTTGCTGATGGAGCTCACATAGCCTCTTACTGCCATTCCCCCAGGCATCTTTGCATCTGACGCACTGCTCCCTCAGAATGACATAGATTCATTAAGGGCAATGAAAAGAAAATCCCAAGTAGTTGATGAGTGGGTTACAGAACAGGTGGGAAACGTCTAACATTTCTTGGCAACCACACTCCCAGACTTGTATGTGGCCAACAATACTCTACATCAGGCCAAAGCTACTATCTCCATCTGGGAGAGAGACATAAAAAATTATGAGGCATGGAAAGCCAAGATGGAAGAGCTCATCGGCATTAGAGAAGCTCCCTCAAAAATTATGAGGCATGGAAAGCCGAGATGGAAGAGCTCATCAACATCAGAGAAGAAATTGTCCCCAAGGCCAGAATTTTAGGAGAGGAGTCTTTTGACTTTGTCTGGACCTAGCACTCTAGACTTGACCTCACATTGGAGGTAATCAAGAAAATGGTAGGGGCTATGCATGACAAAGTCCAGGAAGTTCAATATTCTTTCAATTTATACAAGTCATTCATCTCCAAGGTCTCCAGAGCTGATCCCTTCAACACTAAAACATGCACTCTAGATGAATATGTCCTGGGAAAGTTTGACGAGCTAATGGAGTCTTGGTATGGATCCCCGGAGGGAATGGATGGAGCGAAAATGTCAAGGCTCACTCACATGGTGCTTCAAAGTAAGGACGTGACCAAGATGGCTATGGAGTTCAAGGAAAATGTTATAGATTTGGATGAGAAATTCAAGGTGGCAAAGTACCAGCAGGCCAGCCTTACGGACATAGAAGAAGACGAGATCGCCCGGCTCCTGCAGACATTCAATGACACTAAATAACAATAAGGTCCCCCAGATTCTGGAGATGATCGTCAGGAGATGTAATTTTTGTATTCTTTCATTTTGTGGGGCGTGAACTCCCAGATCTCAGAGTCCTAGATCCACTATCATTTTTTTGGAATTCTTTAAAGTGACCTGTGTCCCATTTCCCAAGGTCGACCGGTCACTTTCAAGGCAGTTAATAAAAGGTGTTAGAAAATAGGTAGCCACAACAAGGCATGTTGGCTCAACAAGAGGATTCTAACAGATGGTCTTCCCAAGGCACCGCTTCAATTTTACACCTGGCACATCAAAGACAGGGTGTCACTTTCCCATTTATGAGGCACGTAGCCTCGATCCCTGGGGGATAAGATTTCTTCTCTTCTCCTATCGGCTCTCCTCTCAAGGCCGATTCTTTCACTCCTCTCTTCTTGTCTTATTCCTCTAACATGTCAGACCTTTTCCATCTTGAGGTCTTTGGTAGTGTGGCGTAGGTAGTACCGGCCACTGAAAATAATATTATATTGTTAAGTAAGTTAGGTTAATTTTAGGTCAAAACTTGTGTATAAATAATAAGTCTGGCCTCATTCTAAGGGTCGGCAAAATTGATGATTTTGCAGTCCATAGTCAATAGCATTTTAGTTTTCTCAGTTCTTAGTTGCAGAGCTCAATGCTCCCTAGTTTTAAAATCTTTCAGTAGATAGATGCTCCCTTGGAGCCACCATTGTAACATGCACCAGTGCTTGCTGAAGATATGTTAATGAAGAAGGAAGGGTTCTATCAATTAAGTTGTTATCATTCTGATCTCTGGGTTGATGGTATTTTATGCTTTGCATTCTTATGTCCTTTTCTCTAATACTCCAAGTAGATTAATGACCTCCTTTTCCTTTTCTATTGATTAAATATGAGCTGATGGTTCTGTATTTCTTCAGTATTTAGTGTAGTGTGTTAGAGCATTATCAATGTTTTGAATGTTTAAGTATAACTATAAGTAGATGGAATATTTCTAACTCTGTAGTATCTTTTGAAGTTTACTTGGTAAAGTTAACGAATGCTTGTAGGAAACCCCACTCACTTAAATCCCTGGAAGAGATGAGCCAAGATAACCAGCTATCCCCTCGAACAAAACAATCACATTTCCCAACTAAGCTCCTACACTGTCGAGACCTGACTCTCATGTGCTTGAAGGCCTAGGGAATCTCATTTCCCTAGACAACCTTTATAGGTGAAGTTGACCGGTACTCTGGTACCCAGTGACAACTTACATCAGTTGGTAGACCTGGTCACAAAGACCCGTCAACAAAAACTGGTGCTAGTAGGTGGGCATGAACTCATCCCCTTTTGAGGATTTAGATTTTACACCACCCAAGGGTTCCCCGAGCCATAGTTTTAGGAGTCAAGCCTTTAGTGGGATTAGATCATTTTAACCAGCAAGATTCAAAAGAGTCCTTAGATCAGCCCCCAATCCCGAAAGGTTTGTTGAACTTGAGCCTCCCACTTGAAAGAAATGGACCCCGAAAGCCAAGTCAGCCACCATTGTCTAGGGATATAGCACATCCCAGAATACCCAAGTCCCCTAGATGACCCTGGGAACTAACACTCAACCTAGTCAAAATCCAACACCCCCAATGGCTGCGTATTTTGGAAATACTGGGTCTCCAATGGGAACTTTTCTAGGTGCAGCCAACAATTTACCTTCGCACCTAGAAAAGATTTCTCCTCAATATGATCACTTAGGCTCATGAACCGCAGAAGAGCATCTGTAGGCATACAAAGATTCTATGAATTGACACTAGATCCAACATCAATATGTTGTGACCCAGATGTTCCCTCTATCTCTAGGACAGAATGAACTAAATTGGTACCTTAACCTTCCTGCTTGTATGCACCCTAAAATGGTCGCCTAGACTTTGGGCCCCATTTATTATTTTATCAATTTATCAAATCCCTGAATCAATACTTTCAAATATCAACGATATCAATTATATCAGTTTCCTTGATCAAATCATAATTATTTCAATATTTCCTAAGGTTTTATCATTTTTATTTAATTAAAAGATTTAATCTCTCTTTTAATTAAATAAAATTCCTCTTATTTAATT
>MU223871.1:842825-883598 GCA_018584345.1 Thuja plicata | reverse complement strand
GAAATGAATTAAATTAAAAATTAAATAAAAATCCCTTTTCCTTCACATCTTTCTAAGTGGTGGGTTTTTGCCTCTTAATCTCCACCCTTGATTAAGATTTTTGCCTCTTAATCTCAACGGTCCATTTCTATCTCACTTCTTATAAAAGGAGAGCTCTCTCCTTCATTTTCACATCTTAAGTTTTCATGCTAATATTATGCTGCAGGTTTTCTAGGTCATTTGGAGCTTTTTGAAGATATTCTACATCCAAGTTTTGAAGACTTATTATTGCATTTCATTGTAGTTTTCATATTTTTTTTCATAGTTGCATTGTCATAGCATCCATAGATTTATTTCATAGCTTAGTTTCCTTTTATGCAATAGAATAATCTCACATAGTCTAAATAGGAAGGCTTGGTAACACTTGTTCTTTCCTTTCATAGATTAGTTGCATTGTACTTTCTTTTTCATAGTTTAGTTTGCATTATCATTTAGATTTTCATTGCATTGCATACATTTTGATTCTTGAGAATATTGGCATTCTTGCCCTTGTCTTCATTGAATCTCTCGTTGTATGGTTTATTGGCAAGGTCATGAGTTTATAGCTCTAGCTGAAACAAATTTTACAAATCTTGCAACTCCATGCATAGAGAGCTATGGATCGATTTGTGAGGGCTTATTCTTGAGTTTCCTTGCATGTAAGGATTCATAGAAGTGCACTATTTTGTGTGTACACTGCTAACTCCATCAACGATTGGTAGGACATGGAGGATGCCTTCCTAGCTACCTTCCACATACATGTGGACCCAGCATGGTCCCATAGCCAGTTCATTTCTATCAGGAAGGAACCAAATGAGCCCCTTGTAGTATTCAACCACCAGTTCCAACGTGCCTTGAAGTGGTGCACGAGCCCCTTTATCCCATCTATAGATGTGACTATCCAGACCTATCTCAAAGCGATGGACCCCTTTATTTCCACTCTCCTCTAGAGAACTACCACCCACAGTGACCGGGATACTTTGGCAAAGGTTTACAACCTACCCTTAGAATTGTCTTTTGGTCTTAATAAATCCCTGGGCGGGATTGGGCAGAGCATGTCATTTAACATGATACCCAATGAAACTTTGTACACTGGGGGATCTAACCCCAATCAGGCAATGGGTGCCCCCACGATGGCCATGAATCCCCCACCACCACTGATAGACCAACAGGTCCAATACATGTATCCATCTCAGACCCAGACAACACCGGGCTTGGAATCTTTTCCCTAAAACCAGCCATAGAAAATGCAACAACCACAAACAAAATTGCTTGAAGTGCCTTTCTTTCAGTCATCCATGGCTGGAGGATTGTCTCCCTCAACTCTGGAAAATGTTTCCGCTTTCCCAGGGGACCAACAACAACAAATATCACATTATGACGAGAATACCTAGTTGAACACCGAGGTTGAATCCCTCTAGAAAATATTGTCTACACTGACTATGGACATGGTTCAACTAAAGATGGGGTCCTTCGCATCCCACAACACCAATTTCTAGAGAGGGAATATTTTCTCTAGCCAATGAAACAACAATGCTAGAGGAAGAAACTACAACAACGGGCCTTGGCCCAACCAACAACAATGTAATATTAATGCTAGTACCAGAGGTCCACCTCTAAACAAGAACACCAATCAGGATAGCGCTAGACCTTCCTATTTCATGCCAGTCACAGTCTTCCAGCCCATGACCAATTGGTGTAGATTGTACAACACAGGCTCTCACAATGAGGTAAACTGTGCCACATTTGAGAAAGTCATCATTATTTCCCAGCTGGGCAGACAACAAGATTCTGATCCTACTCCCCTAGAACCTCCTATACAAGAGCCCACTCATGTTGCATTCACCTGTGAGACCGTCCTTTTTGGGACAAGTAGAGAAGGCAAAGAGGAACCCAAATTACAAGGGTTCTTTGATGAATCTATCCCAGCCTTTGAGGCCAATGCCTTCACCAACCCATGAAATTCCTACAACTCTCAGAGTTAGGTTGGTAAGGGATTAGTTTACATGCCCACACCTCCCAAGGAAACTCCTCCCTAGGACAACACGACTGATCGATCTGTCCCTCCAAAAGGTGCTGGCTCTAACCAAGTCAAGGACCCAGCCGAGGGAAGCCACCTATTCCTGGGAGGAAGGTTTGACATCATGAAGGTGTTAGAACAGACCACCACCTCCATGACCTTGATGGAGGTTTTACTTAACTGTCTCGAGTAGAAAAAGCCCCTTTTGAAGCTCTTGGGAAACCTGTAAGCTGTTAATCACCCACCCAAGACTGTCTCTTTTGAGGATGCCAACACGGCTGTCTTCTAGGGAAACACTAAAGATCCTCCCTTCCTTCTAGGCTTGAACATACAAGGAAAGAACATACACAACTTCCTAGTAGATTTTGGGGCTTCGGGCAACATCATGCATTTATCCATATGCCAGAAGCTTGAATTCTGCCCCACCCCGTCTAATGGTGCAGTAATCCAACTGGATAAAATTGCTGTGAAAATGGTGGGTGAACTGAAGAATGTCTAGATTCAACTCATCCAGGACCCTAGGGTGTACCAACCCCTTGAGATCTTAACATTTGATTTCACCCCGGGGGAAGACCCCATAGTTTTATAGAGAACCCAGGACCTAGAAGAAAAATGGAGGGTTGAGGTTGACTCTCACGGTGCTGCAATGACCCCCACCACACTCTTGTCCAACACTTGGTACCAGGTACATTACTAGAAACATTCGGAGCTAGAGTGTTAACCTTGCCTCATTGTTGCTACCTGATACATAGATGCCCTCCGGAAAGGAGAACACACGGTTGATTCCCTGGGACCTAGTGCTCCTACTAGCAGCACCTTTTTGGTGTCACGTGTCTGGGGATCCAATCAAAAATCCCTCTAGAGACAAACCTCACTTGCATACCATTAGTGCCAGAGGAAACTCCTCCCAATCCTCCCAAAAACAATCTGAAGACCACTCTGTCTTCCCAGCCCCAAACAACAAACGATGACTTATGGACCGTTAAGTTTGACAGGTCCCAATCCAAAGAAGGCTGTGGGGCTAGAGTGGAATTAATCAACCCGTAGGGAAAATCCTTCCTCATGTCCTATGGGCTGAAGTTCAACTGCACGAACAACATCACAGAGTATGAGGCTTTGGTCCTCAGACTCCTATTTGCACTAAGGAAGGGAATCACTCACCTCTGGGCCCTAGGTGATTTAGAGTTGATTGTTAAATAGGTCTGGAGTCAATACAGCTATCATGATAAAAGGCTAGCTACATACCACAACCGAGCATGGGGCATTTTTGAGGATTTTGATGCCTTTGGCATTGATCTTATTCCCCAGAGATGGAACTATGTCTCGGATGCCCTTGCTATTTTTGTCAGCACACTTGAGACAATGGATGGCTCATGACTCTGAAGATTCTCTATTGAAATGATCCCCACCCTGTCCATTCAAGACAATGTCACCTATCTTCAGGTTTTTGAGGATGATCAACATATCCTGGTCTTCATGGCCAATGTTGGTGTTTTTGAGGACTAGATAGTGGAAGAGAGATCACGATGATACCGGATAGAGTGATGAAGATGATAGGATCATGGACTTACCAATAAACACCATCCCAAAGGGGATGGTTGCACTTGAATGAATCTTCAACTTGGACCCTCGGGGCCCAGAAAAGATATCATCCTCCTTTGAGGGAGGAAAATTTGAGAAAGTGAACATCGGCCAACCTGGTGAAGAGAAAATGATACACATTGGCACCTCCTTCTCCCTTGAGGAGAAGGAGAAGATTCTCGTGGTTCTCTGAGAATACATTAATGTGATCCCATGGGGGTATGAAGATCTAAAGACATATGATACATCCATCATGACCCATACTATCCCACTCAAACCTAATGCTAAGCCTTTCTGGCAAAAGAAATGATCGGTCAACCCACTAACCAAGCCTCTGATTTATCAGGAGGTTCAAAAACTACTGTCAGCCCAGATAATCTTTCCAATTCTATACACTATGTGGGTTTCCAACCTTGTCCCTGTGAGGAAGAAAAGTGGTGAAATTCACCTTTGCATGGATTTTTGAAATTTAAATAAAGCCTCCAAGAAATACAATCACCCTCTCCCCTTGTTGGACGAGGTATTCTAAATTTTTAATGGATCACAAATGATATCTTTCTTAGATGGGTACTTCGGGTATAACCAAGTCATGGTTAAATTTGAAGATAGAGACAAAACAACATTTACCACCAAGTGGGGAACATTTTCCTACTGGAGAATGCCCTTTGGCCTGATCAACATAGGGGCCACATTTTAAAAGGCTATAGACATTGCATTTGAGAGCCTTGTGAACCGGTGTATAATCATCTACATGGATGATTTGACCATCATTTCCTAGGACAGGCATGATCATTCCACCCACCTCGCCCAGATTTGTGAGAGATGTTGTTGGTATGGAATATCCCTCAACCCTAAGAAATGTATATTCGGGGTCACTGAAGGGAAATTGCTCGAGAATATTGTCTCCGAGAAGGGTATATCCATTGACCTTGAGAGATTTGAGGCGCTGCTAAACCAACAAATGCCTGGTAGCAAGAAGGAAATGAGGTCTTTCTATGGAAAGATCAACTTTGTCCAGCGGTTCATCACTGGATTCACCAAGATCATAAAGCCACTCAACAAAATTATGAAGAAAGATACCAAAATTGAGTGGAACACTGAAGAAAAGTGAGCATTCACCTAGATTAAACAAACGATAACAGAGGCACCAATTTTGGCTAGTCTGGACTATTCCTTCCCTTTTTACATTTATTCCTTTGCTTCACCACATTCTGTTGTGACAGTTTTGACCTAGAAGGTCAAAGGGGAAGAAAGACCAATAGCTTTCATAAGCTCCCCCTTTAAGAATGCCAAAGTCCAATATTCATCCTTTGAAAAAAAATCCTTTGCTCTTGTTCGTTTTGTGAAGAAATTTTGGCATTATATTGTCCGGAGCAAGGTGCATGATATCATCCCATACTAGGTAGTAAAATCTCTACTGATGCAGAGTGAGTTGGGTGAGAGATGGGGGAAATGGATGGCCATCCTCCAGGAATATGATTTGGAAATGCAACCCACGAAGATAGTCCAATGCCATGGACTATGTAGAGTGATGGAAGAAGAGACTCCCCACATCAAATGTCAGACATACACAGTGGATTCCATCACTCGAGTTCCATGATACACAGACCTAGTGTACTTATTATTGAATAAAATATGCCCAGAGGGATTGCCTCCAAAAAAATGTCATGCCCTGCGGTTAAAAAGTGTACATTTCATGATAAAAAATGCCATGCTTTTTCACAGGAACTATGAGGGAGTGTACCTCCGGTGCATCGATAGGGTTCAAGCTGCAAAGATAATGAAAGAATTCCATGGGCAGTTTGGAACTGGGCATGGCTCAACTGAAGCCACTTCCCATCAGATCCTTTGGGTGAGATATTATTGGCCCTGTATCTTTAAAGATGTCTACACTCACATCAGAAAGTGCCATACCTGCCAAACCGTGGCACATCGTGAGTAGAACCCGGCTATGCCTTTGCAGTCGGTCTTCAAAGCTAGACCCTTTTCCCAATGGGCACTTGATTTTATTAGGGAAATCAACCCCAACTCATCTGCCAACCACCAGTATATTCTAACTGCTACTGATTACTGCACCCGGTGGTCTAAAGCGATACCTTGTAAGAACAACATGACAGACGTAGTCATAAAATTACTAGAAGAAAACATCGTCAAAAGATTCAGAATGCCCTTTGCTATAATATGTGATAATGGTCTATAATTTTCTTCTGCACAATTACTTGAATGGACCTATGATAGGAAGATCACTTTGAAGTTCTCCAGAAACTATTACCCCCAGGGGAACGGTGTTGCTGATTCAACCAACAAAGATTTTCTTGAGGTGATCAAACACCTGTTAGAATAGAATCCCCTAGACTGGCACCAAAAGCTAAGATTCACCCTTTGGGGGCATCATATTTGAAATAAGGCTGCCCTAGGGACATCCCCATTCCATTTGGTTTACAGCCAGAACCCAGTGTTCCCCATTAACTTACAAATCCCAGTTTTATAATTCATGCAATAATTTAGCAACCGGGACAATATCGTGGAGGTTAGGCTCCTAAATATGGTGCGGATGGAAGAATAAAGGGATGTATCCCTTGAAAATTTCACTCATCACCAAGTAGTAGTGAAATGATGGTTTGATCAAAGAGCCCAGTATAAGGCCTTTTAGATTTCAGACTTGGTCCTCTTGTGGGATAAGGCCTGGGAAAAGAAAGGAAATCACACCAAATTCCAACAGCTTTGGCTCGGACCATATATGATCTCAAAAATCTGTGGGGCAAATACTTATAACCTCAGTACCATGACTAGAGAAGTCATTCCGTTTCCTGTCAATGGACAATTTTTCAAGCATTATTTTGAATGAGGTGAGTTTGTCCAGAATTGTGCTATATGTAAATCTTCTCGCTTGTAAATATCTTTCCCAATGCCTTGTTTGGGGTGCCTTGTAAATATCTTTGTTGGTTATCCTCTAGAACTGCCCCTATTCTTTTGTTTTGTTTTTGGCTTCGTTCTTTCTTTTCTGGGTCCCCAGTATTCTGCTCCCCCTTTTTGTAGACCGGTATGCTTCGCATAATATCTAGTCCCTAGGATGGTACCTTTTGCATTGTGGTGAACTCAGAATCTATTGTTAGCATAGTGGAATGGGTCCACACTCTGGAGTTATTTTGTAGGTTTGGTAACAAGATATGAGTAATCTTCATCAGATTCATCCCTGAAAGTCTAGAAATCAGTTAACTCAAAATTAGAAGGAACAAGTAATCGAACACACTGAGAGTAAATCGCTTGCACTAGTTTGTTGGCCCAAGTCTGAAAAACATTTATGTTCTTCCTGGGTCTGGAGTTTTTCTTCCCTATTTAGAAAATTGAAGTGGATGGAAGGGTGAAAGAAGTACCACCATTAAATTAAGCTAATCTTAATCTTAATGGTGAAAGAAGTACAACCTTCCCATCCAGAAAAGAATAATATGAAGAGAAGATAGAGCGGAGAAATTCTAGTATCCGGGGGAAATGAGCAAATTTGATGAATTTGGTTTGACATATTCAGTGCCTCTTCTCTACTTCTCCCAGAGGTCATTGGCTTGATTTTATTTTCAAAGCACACACTTCACAACTGACGGAAGAACAAGGATTGAATCATGTATGGGCCAAATTTTCTCAAATGCTTCGCACCTTGCAAGCAAGATTCTCCAAGTAAGGATTGATTCTAGTTTTGCTAACTAGAGATTCTGCAGTTGTCAAATGCGCTAAGGAATTCATCCCAGATAGTCACCATTTTTTATGCCCTACATACCCATGCCTACATTTTGTGGGCAAAATTTTGGGTCCCCTCTTTTCCCTTTGGCTCTTGCCTTGTCTTCTATTTTCTTTGTTTCCTTCTCCAGGTTTTCCCTCTTGTGAGGTTTTTTTTCTTTCTAATTTTGTCTTTCGTGCCTCTGTGACCCAGTCCTAGAGTTTGTTGTTCTTTCGAGAGAAAGATTCTGGACTCTGGGATTCCCCACCATGATGTCTTCTCCTCATGAGAAGATATGGTCGCATGGAATCCCCAGGCCTGGAGTCTGGAAGTCTGCATGTTCCAGAGTTTGCGGAGAAGTGGGTAAATTTATTTTACCTTGGGTGTAAATAGAAATTACATGCCACTGTTACAGTTACCGTGATTAAAAATACTTGTGCATTCGGAGTGATTCAAGGCGAATTAAGGCAATTTTAAGCTGCAAATTACTCTGTGCTTAGTGGATGATTACCAGTTGATTCAAGGTGTTTGTTTGTGATCATTTGAAGGTAGAACTTGTTGCAAGGGTTATCCTAGTGTGCTTCTTCCCTGCTGTTCTTTGGATTTTCAGGTAGGCTCTTGGCTTGTTCTCTATTTTCCTTGTTGTTTCCTAGTTTTCCTGGTTGTTCTCTTTTGTTTTTTGGTTTTGTTTTGTTTGTTTTGCTGGTTTGGCCTTTGTGCATTGTGATTTTGGTTCACCTCCCGTTCGTGGGTTGGCTCTGTGAGAGGGTTGTCCTCTACGCAGTTGTAGATTAATGTACACATTGTATATTGTCCTAGGGTAGTCTATGTAAAATGTGTATAATAGTGTAAATAGTCTGTAAAAGGCTTGTAAATTCTATGTTTTTAGTGTGTATATATTTTGGCCTTTGGCCCTCTATGAATTCCTATATATCCAATGTATATCCTTCTAGTTTTAGGTTGAGCTCACCATGCTCTTGTCTATTTTTTCTAAATTTTGTGAGCTCTCCCACACGACAGAATACCACTTGGTTGGAACTTGGCTCTTGGCTAGTTTCAACCATGGTGATTTCTCTCTCCACTGTCAAATCAGTCTTCATGGAACATTTATTTCCCATGTGTGCATTTATGATTCGCCAAGTGGCTCTCATCTCTCACGCATTTAGACAGTTGGCACTGTCCTCACCATAATGCCTATTTATTGCATGGCCATGTGACACCTAGGTAAGCCTAACAACTCATCTTCCAGTCACATCTCCCAATAGTTAGTTTTCCAGACTCTGAGCCTTACATCCTTGCCCAACCTATATCTTACTTCCATCAAACATACTGAATTCCCCAGGCCCAGATAGTGGTTGAATTCCCAAGTCTACATTTTATGCATATCTTTTTAGATTTTGACGTAAACTAACTTTTCAGGTGAAGTGTGCAATGTGGTGGTAAGTTCTCTAGAATTCGAAGTAGCATTTTATCTTATGAAAATTCTAACTTTCGCCTTACCTTACAGGTTTTCAAACATCACACTTTCACTATGTCAGAGGCATCTGCATCCTCTCCACCCGGGAGTCCGGATCTCCCCACCATGATAGTCACCAGGGAAGTCGTCAGGTCTAAGAATGAGAGGGCCCTGGAAAAGCTTCCCCTCAGCATGAAATATTTGAAGAACAATACCCTTACAGGATAAAAAATTGAATCCAAGGTTTAGTGGATCACCGACACCAGCATCAGAATGTGGGCAAAAATGTAGGCCCTAGTCAAAATGATGTTCATCCAACAAATGGCCAGGGACCAGTTGGCCATCAATGTTGGAGAATCTGGGATTCTAAAGGCTGCTTGCTTCCCATGCTCCGTGCAAGCCCCAAAACTTATTCTCACTCTGGCCACACTACACAACTCCTCCATCTGGGCCATCATGCTCAGTGCCCCAGTCTTGACTGGATGTCCTACACCCATGGTCTCCCTGGATGCCACAACTTTTTGGGTAGGTTTGGGTATCCCTCAGTTTGAAAAAGTAGTCATCGTCACCCGATCTGATGCCTTGGGACAATTTCAATAGCTAGAAGTTATGGCCTAGCAATATCTGAATAACAAATGGCTGAAGACCCCAAAGAAAGATTCCAAAAGAATGAAGTTGGAAATCCCTAGATCCAAATTCAAGGAAAGCATCCAGATGGGGATCATAGCATTATGCAGGATTTTTGGGCAACCCCATGCCCGAGAATTCTCAGGATGGATGTATTACTTCCTATTAGGCATCTCCAGCGGTGAATAATATTTTGATTGGGCCGCCATCATTTTGAACCATGTGGACTCATAGTTCCTTCAGGTGGCCAGCACCTCTAAATTTTATATGACATCCTATGTTCTCTAGTCTCTAGCACAACAATGCCCTATCACAAATGGGTTTCTCACATTAGGTGTACTTGGGGTTGGCCCAGGCCAAAAGGCTCCCTGGGATTATTTCCTACAAATCCAATGGGAGCTAGTTTCCTCAGCTTCTACCGAGTAAACGATGCCTTCATTTACTACAACCTTCTCACACCTACCTAGGATGTCGGGTACTACCTCTCCAAGGAGTCAATGGATTTGGTCATAAGTTATGTCCTCTACTATATCTAGTTCTAGTAGCATACTTACA
The DNA here is from genome assembly GCA_018584345.1 of Thuja plicata. NCBI lineage: Eukaryota > Viridiplantae > Streptophyta > Pinopsida > Cupressales > Cupressaceae > Thuja > Thuja plicata. Next base: position 873,626 of record MU223871.1, on the reverse strand, counting down.
TTCAGGTAACCGGCTTCTCTAGGAAACCTTATTTGTTTCCCAAGCATTGTGGGAACAAAATAATTCTTTTTTAGTACTATCGACAGATCCTCAAACTACACGCCCTCTATACTATAAAGAAAATGGTCAATGTTCCATTTCAAATCACTTGTGGGAATTGCATGTGTAGTATGGCCATAGCCAAAGAGGCAGATAATGATCTTAAAAGTTTGGGCTTAACAAAATTCTATCTAGCGTGGAAGAACTTTGATCTACTAGGTAAAATAGAAATGACACTTCCTTGGGCATCAGAGCCCCATATATTCCATATGGAGGACTTATGGGAAGATTGTCAAGATAATTTTGATGTTTAGAGCTGGCACTTCGTCTGGATGGAAAGGTTGAAGCTTCAAAAATTCCCGGGCGACTTTTTGGACACCTGGTCCATAGTAGTCCCTCAGTAAAAAGAGAAGTGAATAGACAAGCTGTCTCCCTCCCATGGATTGGAACACCTAGGAGGGGCCAACTATTGAGGATATCACTCATGACATGGTCGAACGTAGCCATGCTTATTTCAAAAGGGTATACCCAGGGAGTACACGTAGAGTTGGCCTAACAATGTGGGGCCTGACCTCTGGGGCCGGAACCTCCTCACAAGGGGAGGAAAAAGGAAAAATAATAATGGGGACCCCATCACAAACCCCATCTAAGACCCCCATAAAAGAGAAAATGTAACAGACACTGACGGTCTCCCAGCAGATGAAAGATAAACTAATCACCCGGTTGGCCACCCTGGTCCTCATGACCGGGTCTGTTCGTCCTCCCTCTTCCCCTTCACTGGCAGCATTGGTGGTCTGAGCAACAGGAGTTGGAGTGGAAAAAGAGCATGCATATCTAATGGATGCAGGGCCCCCTTTGGTAACTAGGAGAAAGAAAAAGAAGACTGACTCTCAACAAAGAGCAGAGCTAGAACTTGGGATGCCAAGCATCCAAGAAGTACAAATTGTTTCTTCCGACTCCCTAGAGCTAGACAAAGAGCCTAAGGATATCCCATAGAGTCCCCCTCCCCATGATGAATTTTATGATATATTTGGAACTGATGAATTTGGAAACTTGCAAGGGGATATCATAAAGTCAGCGGAAGAAATCATCGCACAGGACGAACTCCCAGAGTAAGAGCCTGCAAAAGAGAAGGAAGCCTGGGAAGAAGAAGAAAAGGGATAGGAATAGGTGGATACCTATAAAGTCCCAGAGATACAGTTTAGTGGGAATAAGGAGGGAGGACAGACACAGGATGAGAAAATGGCATCAATTAGGGAAACCAGACCCACGGGAGCAACCGTGACCCCAACTGCCATGCTCCAAATGCCACTTCCAAAGGTAAAATTTGGGGAGATGATCACAGCGGCCCAAATGTTGAATCTTGGCCTAATGCCTCCCCCACCTCCAGAGAATACACTAGTAGAAGAGATCATCCTAGCAACAGAGGCTGATGAACAGCAGCAGGATGAGAGGAACCTTGAGGAAACAAACAATGATTTTAACATTATCAAGGATACAGACATCGAGGAAAAAGATACAAAAAACATCAGGGTAAGTATCACTGGTGAACCTAAAGATATAGGGAAAGAGTTAGGAATGACTCATACTGTCGAAGGGGCGCAACAATATCCCAGGGAGAAATCATAGGAATAGATTATGGTCGCAAAGCCACCCCTACCACCACAATGGTTTGTGGAGTCCCACAAGAAGAATGCCCCGGAAATGCTAGAGGCCCATCTCTCCTTAGCAAAGATGATGGCGCAAATGCAGGACCCTACCAAGACCAAGAAAGCATAGATAGTCCATACTCTTCAGACTGGGCCGAGCGGAGATATAGTCATGGTAATTGCGACACCTTCCCCAGGTGTAGACAAAGAAATGACTAAGGCCAATGAGTATTCCATCACTGAAGTATCACTGGGGAAGAGAGGGAAATAGGGTGAACTAGACCTATTGAAAGAGGCGACCAAGGTGGTGGAGGCTTGTTATGAAAAGGAGGCCCATAAATTTAGGGCAAAAAAAGAAAAGAATGCCAATCTCATGGGGTTGCCGATGGAGCTCGTGTAGCTTCTTACTACCATTCCCCTAGGAACCTCTGCATTTGACACACCACTCCCTCAGAAAAACATAGATTCATTAAGGGCAATGAAAAGAAAAGCCTAGGTAGTTAATGAGTGGGTTACAAAACAGGTGGGAAACATCTGGTGTTTCTTGGCATCCACACTCCTAGACTTGTATGTGGCCAGAAATACTCTACATCAAGCTGAAACTACTATCTCCATCTGGGAGGGAGACATAAAAAATTATGAGGCATGGAAAGCCAAGATGGAAGAGCTCAACGGCATCGGAGAAGAATTTTTATCTGAGGATAGAATTTTAGGAGAGGAGTCTTTTAACTTTGTCCAAACCCAACACTCCAGACTTGACCTCACATTGGAGGTAATCAAGCAACTATTAGGGGCTATGCATGACAAAGTCTAGGAAGTTTAATATTCTTTCAATTTATACAAGTCATTCATCTCCAAGGTCTCCGTAGCTGCTTGCACTAAAACATGGTGGGAAAGTTTGACGAGCTAATGGAGTCTCGGTATGGATCCACGGAGGGAATGTATGGAGAAAAAAATGTCAAGGCTTACTCGCATGGTGCTTCAAAGTCAAGATGCAACCAAGTTGGCTGCGGAGTTTAAGGAAAATGTTCCAGATTTGAACAAGCAATTGGAGGCGACCAAGTACCACCGGGCTGGCCTTAGGGACATAGATGAAGATGGGATTTCCTGGCTCCTGCAGACATTCAATGATACTGAAGAACAATAAGGTCCTCCAGATTCTGGAGATGATTGTCACGAGATATAATTTTTGTATTCATTCATTCTTTGGGGTGCAAACTCCCAAATCCCAGAGCCCTGGATCCAGTATCATTTTTTTAGAATTCTTTAAAGTGACCTATCTCCCAGTTCCCAAGGTCGACCGGTCACTTTCAAGGTAGTTAATAAAAGGTGTCAGAAAATAGGTAACCAAAACAAGGCATGTCGGCTCGACAAGAGGCTTCTAACAGATGGTCTTCCCAGGGTGCCACTCTAACATTACACTTGGCACATCGGAGACAGGGCACCACTTTCCCATTTATGAGGCATGTAGCCTTGATCCCCAAGGGATCAAATTTCTTCTCTTTTCCCACCATCTCTCCTCTCAAGTCTGATTCTTCCACTCCTCTCTTCTTGTCTTATTCTTCTGACATGTCAGACCTTTTCCGTCTTGAGGTCTTTTGTAGCATGGCACAGGTAGTACCGGCCACCAGAAATAATACTATATTATTAAGTAAGTTAGATTAAGTTTAGGTCAAAACTTGTGTATAAATAATAAGTCTGACCTCATTCCAAGGGTTGGCAAAATTGATGATTTTGCAGTCCATAGTTAATAGCATTTTAGTTTTCTCAGTTCTTAGTTGTAGAGCTCAATGCTCCCTAGTTTTAAAAACTTTCAGTAGATAGATGCTCCCTTGGAGCCACCATTGTAACATGCACCAGTGCTTGCTGGAGATATGTTAATGAAGAAGGAAGGGTTCTATCAATGAAGTTTTTAGCATTTTGATCTTTGGGTTGATGGTATTTTATGCTTTGTGTTCTTATTTCCTTTTCTCCAATACTCCAAGTAGATTAACGACCTCCTTTTCCTTTGCTATTGATTAAATATGAGCTGATGGTTATGTATTTATTCAGTATTTAGTGTAATGTGTTAGAGAATTGTCATGTTTTGAATGTTTAAGTATATTTATAAGTAGATGGAATATTTCTAACTCTACAGTATCTTTTGAAGTTTATTTGGTAAAGTTAATGAATGCTTGTAGGAAACCCCACTCACTTGAATCCCTGAAAGAGACGGGCCAAGATAACCAATTATCCCCCAAAAAAAAATAGTCACATTTCCTAACTAAGCTCCTACACTATTGAGACCCGACTCTCACGTGATTGAAGGCCCAGGGAATCTCATTTCCCTGGACAACCTTTACAGGTGAAGTTGGCCGGTACTCCGTTACCCGGTGACAACTTACATCTGTTGGTGGACCCAGTAACAAAGACCTGCCAACACCTTCAAATTAACGATATAGATCCTATATTGATTCATTTTCTTCAAAACTCAAGGTTGGCCCTTATTTCTAAGTGTGCTCTTCTATAATTCATCCAATCCCATAATTCACTTTATTTCCTAGGACCTATCCTACCATTTATGGCCTTTACATCCTATCTCAAAATTGGATTGAGTTGTACTTGAAAAGTTAGTACCTACTGACTGTCTCGAGACCATAAATCTGATTTTGGCTCATTTTGTAAGGTGCAGGTCACCATAAGTGACCATTCCCTAGTATAGATCACAATTAGAAACCTGTCCCCTAGGATTTTGAGCCAAATTTGTCCCAAGGCCCAATATTTAGGTGTTAGCGGGGTCTCTTGATCTTTGGTAAGTTTGGGTCAAATTTGAATCCGAAATGAGGGGGTAAAGTATAAAAGGACATTTTCTCCCCTCATTTTGAAATTCATTATCATATGCAAGAATTCACCATCAAGTTTTCAAGAATTCATGATCAAGAAAGAAAATTGGATTTCAAGACCCCTTCTACAATTGTGCAACCAAGTATTCAATCTTCCAAGTTATTATTCCTTCTTCTTCATCAAGCATTGTTGGAAAAATACAACATCCATCATTGAAGGAATTTATTTCATGACTTCCTTTTATATCAAGCTATTGCACCAACATTTGTGATGATATCTAAAGAGGCATTGCATCATCAAGGTGTAAGATGATTTATGTTTGAAACCTACCTTCTATTTTATCTTTCATTATGCAATTTCAATTCAATATCAAGGTTGATTTCTAAACCGGGGTTTGACCAATGCAAGCCCCTTTTCCTAACCTTTCTTCCCATTTTTCTATGTGTAGGAATAGGTTACAGAACTACGATTTCAGATTTGGGCCATATAGGAATAATTGTAGATTCCATGAAAATTTCATTCAAAATTGTTGGGTGCAAATTGAGTTTCACTCTGTCCCCTGGGTATAGATCAACTTTCCACCTATCTCTTGGGTACAAATCGAATTTCACCCTGTCCCTACCATTTTGACTAAAATTTGGCAGGGATTCATTTCACAACCTTCAAATATCTGATCCGTGATTGTAGCTCATTTCAACACTCTAATAGTTAGAAACTCGGGTCTTAAAGTTCACTTATCTATTCCATTTCTAGGTGCATTCAAATCATCTTCCATCATCTTTTGCACTATTTTTCTCAATTGATTTATCATATCTATGCTTATTTAGTCTTTTACATACCAATTTTATTCCTCTCTCTTCAATTCTAAGCACAAAAGGAATCAAAATCCTTATAGCGTAGATATTACATTGACATCTTATCAATTGGTGTTGACCATACTTGTCTTGAGGTGGTTTTGAATTCCAATTTTCAATATGAATTGGGGAAAATATCCCTTTATACATGATCCCCATTTTATATTATACATTTTGGTGAGCCTAACTCATAATATTTCCTCTTTTGATTTGGTAGTTAGATCTCCTTTGTCTTCATTTAGAAACATAATAGTTTTGATTTAGTATCTAGATCTACTTTTTATTCATTTTTGTACCACATATTTGCTACATCTTGATAAATAAAAAGTACAAAACAAAAACAATTTTTTATTTTATTTCATGAGTTGTTGGTACCTTTCATTGATTTGTATGCACTTATTTCTTCTCATGTTACAATAATTATTTAGGGAAATATCTCAAAACCATTATTGTTTTGAGATAAAAATAACATCCTCCTATAAACTTGTCTTTACATTATGTTACCACTAAAAGGAATCAATTTAATACATGTGATATTCCTTTTTCTTCTCTTATATCACCTTATAAGGATATATTAGACAAGGAAGATCATTTTAAGCTTTCTCTCAATGATCTTCCTCTTTGGGGAGAAGAGTGGAGGATTGATCTTAACTCTTATCCTAATATAAGTCCTATCTATGAGGATACCTTGATTAAGGATGACGATGCTTCACATTCTATTTCTTTCAATGACTCCCTATTAGGGTTGAAGTCTTAGTGAGTTATGATTACCTCTCCTAAGTTTTCTTTATTCATAAAGACTCTTCTATTATTGATGATCTCCCTATTTGGGATGAACCATTAGAAAACAATGTTTATTATTCTCTCCCTTGTGAAAGATCTTCTAATAAAGAAAAGGATATTACTATTCCTCCTAATATTCCTTCTACTGATGAAGCATTAATGGGTCATTTTTGTCCCTATTCTAAAGCTTTCCTATATAATGAGGATACCTTGAAGAAAGAGGATAATACCCTTGATTATCTCCCTACCATAAACAAAATCTTTGAGAACAAAGAGACTACCCAAGGTAATATTGTCAATGTTTTCAGTAGTGAAAACCCTAAGGTTGTTGTCTATCTTCGTCAAGATACCCCTCTACCTCAAAATAAACTAGTTAGTGTGGTGAAAGGTGCTAAAAAAATTGACTATCATGTGGTTTCTCACACATATAGCACAAGAACTAATTTACAACCTATAATTTTATTTATTCCTCCTTGTCTTCCTCTTTCCCAGCTATCACTTCCTGTTGTGCCCCATCTTCCTCAAAATATTGGAAAGGAGTATGATTTAGTAGAAACGATTTGTGCTACTCCTACCAAGTTATCCATTTATGAGATTTTTCAAACTTTACCTACTTATCATGAAGCATTACAACAAGCCTTGAGAAATGTGACTATCCCACCTCATAGGCAAGGTAATATAACTTCCATCTTGGAATGCATGAATGCAACCAATAGTAAGGCTTAAATTGTGTTTTCTCAAGATGAGTTTCCTTCTAAGTAAATTCAAGAGCAACATGATTCTCTTATGGTTTTTGTCCTTATAAATGGTAACCTTTTTAGAAGAAGTTTAATTGATAATGGTTCAGGACTTAATGTTTGTAGCATTAACTTGTTAAATAAGATAAATGCATATGTTTCTTTAATCAAACCTGATTCTATTCACATTCATGGTTTTGAAAATGTTGCTAAACAAAATTTAGGTATTATCAATTTTACTTTTAAGGTAGGTTATGTTATTTTATCCGCACATGTTCATGTCATCCCAAATGCTCTGTATTCTAATCTTCTCCTAGGATATCCATGGTTGTATGATATGCACATTGTTTCTTCAACCTTTCATCGCAAAGTGAATTTCATCTATAATAACACCATGTATACCCTTATTTATGATGATAAGATCCAAAGTTTTTATGAACTGAATTTGATTCTCCTTCTATTCCTACACTATTTAAGAAAAAACATATTTTATTCTAAAGATCCTTCTTCTCCTACAAGTTCCATTTTAGATGATGATTAGGGATCATTATACTTTACACCATCTTTTGCAGGTGCATAGAAAGTTCCTAATTTCAACATTGGACCCTTTAGAGGGCCTAGTGTCTCATTTTTTCAACCTAATTCTGAAAATAATTCAACTACTAATCTTCAAAAATCCCTTGTCCATATCTCGTCCCTTATCATCTAACTTGAATCAAGAAATCATTTTTCCTATCCTTCTTTAGGCAAGTTGACTACTCGACCTAAATGGAAGCAATAACCATAGTCAAGATCTTGTAAATATCTTTTTTTGCATATATCACTGATACCATGACCACTCTACTAATGAATGTCAAGCCTTACATTACAAAATTTAACAACTCATTGATAATTATATCATTCACATAACATGTCATAATGAGTTATTTTTCAATTCTAATTTCTTTAAATAACATTTAAGTTTCTATTATGTTGCTCCACACTATCTGACATTGTTAGCCTATCCTCTAGGGGTTCATTTTTGTGCATGGTGCAATCATACTTTGCAAGTAACATAATAGGTACAATGATTATATCATTGAAAATATTCAAAAGAGAATAAGAATCATCACCTATGTTGATTGCAATTAATTCATTCTTTTCTAAGTCTCTCTTCTCACTAATTTTCTTCTAAATATTTTATTTTGTGAAAAGGTCATGTGCTCATATATGTTATCATAGGTCTTGCACACATGATTAAATATCTTGCATAAAAAAAAAAAAAAACATAAGAATGCATTCGTAATCATCATCATATAGGAACCATTTCATACATATAGGAATAATGTAATCAAATGCATAATCATCGTCATATAGGAACCATTTAGGAAACATGTAATCAAATACATAAATCATTTACTTATCATAGAATAAAAACATAATCAATGCATGGTACCATCATATAGAAAAGAATATCATGATCAAAGCCACAGATAATAATAATAAAAATTCATAAACTCTGACAAAAAGATGTATCTCATTTGTATATCACATCAAATCAATGTCCAAGTATAATGGGATCTCACAAGCTTAACAAAACTATATAATTGTTTATAACAAAATGATACAAAAATATAAATGATGTGTCATATATTTATGCCTCCACCTTTCGATCTAGGAAGTGGCATGGAAGGTCCTGCACCAATTTATCTAGATAACACCTCACAATAATATTTTAGTGCTACTCGGATCAATTGTACTACTACTCTGCTACTCTAATATCAATGAGATCTCACAATCCTCTAAGAAGTTGTGTAACTCAACACTCTCTAATCTGCCAAGGCAAAAATCTCATAATTCCCCCTCAAGTACTCAATCTCCCTTTATGCCTCTCACTCAAATCTCTAAATCCTATTTATAGCCTCCCAAAGAGATAGATCTGAGACACTATCAATAAATTCTCTCGCCTCCACTCGAGCATGTCTCTCTCTGTCCTCTACTACTATTTCCCTCCTCTTAGCATCTATGGCCCTAATCTTTGTAGCATATAATATATTCTCTAGATCTCTATTCTGAGACCTTAATCACCTAAGATCATCCCTAGCTCTCTCCTCAGGTACATCCAGAGCCTCACCCTCAACTCAATCATCCTTACTACTACTAGTGTTTCCAATAGTATATCTATTTTCTCTAAAATACAAATAGGACCCAATCCTAGAATTTTCCTCCCCCTCTACCTCACCCTCTCCAACCTGTGATAGGGTTTTATCTATGTGATACTATATTCTCCTCATTAGCTGAGTTACCTCCTCTTCCTCTCCCTCTTCCTCATCAACTATAATCTGAATAATCTTAGGACCTTATCTTCCACCACCTCTATCAATTCCTCTTCATCATCTCTATCTCATCAACTCCTCTCCCACCTTTCTCCTCTTTCCCACCTCCTCTTACTTAGCTTCCTCTAACTCTACCTCTACCCCTCATCGTGCCTCCTTGTCACCCCCTCATGATAATTGGAGACATTGGTGATGATATATCTATAAGAGGGATTGGATTGTGGCTAAACCACCATGTGTCATACTAGGGAGTCTTCCTCGCATCAATCAAATATACCTTCCAATTCCATCTAACTAACCTCAACCCCTAGAACTCTACCCATGTTGCATGGGTTGGAAATTTTTTTTCCCTAGGTAGGAATATCACATGACCTCAACGCAAATAGGGCATATGAATCACTGATGTCTTGCACCTCTCCAAACTGATGCAAAACCCACTCTAAGTTATGAAAATTAATCATGTAAGCATGATCAATAGTTTGACCAATTAGATATCTCCTGTATCCGCATAATGACAAATTAATCTCCTCACCTGCCTAAATAGGACAAACTCCATACGGTCTCCACATGAAATAGGGAAGAATGTATAGTTTCTACTCTAGTACATGGTGTGATCCAGGTGGCTCTGTACAATTTCCCCCTCATATAGGTAAACTTAGGGGGTGTCCCTCTGGTAAATCTCTGGCAATAATAGGCCTAAAAATAGCTATGTTCTCAAAAGCACAAATCTATATAAAAGTGCCACAACCAGTAGAATTACCCTCATGGTAGGCCACATAGAACATATTGAAGTATAGATGTCTGAGCATAAATAGATCACATGCATAAATTGTCCTATCTTGGACCATCCCTCATAGCACTTCAACCAATCTAGCTGAAAATCTATGTTGTCTCTGATCTGAACACAGTATGCTAAAAAAAAAGCTACATATTAAGACTATCAATTCATATAACCTCTCTCCAAATTGGGATCAATGTATGTCATTGGGATCTAATAACCCCAAGTGATCATTAGGAACCCCTACTAGCTTAGTTAATGTTGAAATACCTGGCTATCAGGAGAACCCCACCAAGGTTCCATGGATTGGGATCTATAGGATGTAGTATATGTCCTCTAGTATAATAGTGGCCTCACAAGTGGGTAAGTGAAAGGTGCATGTATCGAAGTATCACCTCTCAAGAAGAGAAAATATTAGACCATGATTGGTCACAATCTCATGCATGTAACGAACTTGATATAAACCTAGCTACCTCAAAATATGTCTCTCATCCTTAAATAGCTGAAATATCAGAATAATACCTAGAGACCGAGTCTCCTGACATCTAAATACATCATATACCTCCTAAAAAATAGAGAAATAGTTACCTGTATTAGAACATGATAAAAATCCAATTGAAAACATTTACAAAATGATATGAAAATCAAATGTGACATTCTTATGGAAAATACAACAGACAAATAATCAACTATGGTAGAGTTAGTCAATTGCGACATTCTAAAATAAAATGTGGTAATTTTTTGGCAATTGCGGCAATAAACTAAGCACACACCACATCTTTATCAGATGCGACACTTGATTTGCAATTGTGACATTTCTTTCGCAATTGTAGAAAAATTGCTAGGCATGTGCAACACTCTTAAATTTTTTAAGAAGAAATCATTTTTTTCAAAGCATAATAAATGAGGTAATCAATGGGCTAGGTATGATTACTTAGTTCCTATCTGTTTCCCTCTAGACATAAAAATGTTTGGACCTGGTCTGCCAGATGCACAACACCAATGAGGCGAGTCATAGCTCAATCAAACACAAGAAAATGAATGCAAATGATTACCCAATATTGAAAGCTCTAGGATGCAAAGTGATGAAATGAAAGCCCTAGTTACTATTTATGGTCAGTTGATCTAAACCCTAACTTGGCCAAGAACCCCAATTTAATCGTTGTGGACCCAAAAACTGTAAACTGTGATAAATTTCACATGATTGATCTATTTTGTAATATGTTTGATCCTATGAGAATCTTTTCACGCCGTCAACAAATTAAATCTCGACACAATTTCGATTAATTTGTTGAGGGGCACAATATTACCCCATCCTTACCTTGTTCCCATTGGGGGTATACTGGGTCAATTTTTGTGATTATTCTTTGTCACAATATTTAAAATCACATTGTATCAAAGAGGGGCAAAATGTAGACACCTAAACTTGTCCAATGTCCGCAAGCAACAATCTTACTAACTTTCTTCTTAATTGATTAAATAATCCTTATTATATTTAATTAATTAGTGTCATTGTTCTAATTCAAATTCAAAAATTAACATTTCCCTCACTTCTCATAATTAAATAATTTTTAATTTTTTAATTAATCAATTTCCTCCACTTTAATTAAATAATTTTTATTATTTAATTAAATATTTTCTTCCATTTTTTCTCATAATTAAATAATTATTTTAATTATTTAATTAGCTAACTAAGTCTTTTATAATTAAATAAATTCTTTAATTTATTTAATTATCTTTTTTCTCAAATAAAAAAAAATCTCTCCTCAAAATGAATAAAATCTTAATTTTATTTATTTATCACAATCTTCTATAATTAAATAAGTTCTTTAATGTATTTAATTATTTGTTTTTCTCAAATAAAATAAAGCCTCTTCTAAAATTAAAAAAATCTTTATTTTATTTATTTCTCTTAAATCTTATTCAATTAAATAATTTTTAAATTTATTTAATTTGCTTTCTTCGAAGAAAATAACTTCTTCTAAAATAAATAAAACCTTTATTTTATTTATTATCTTCTCTCTTGCACATAATTAAATAAATGTTTAATTATTTAATGCTAATTAAGTCTTGAAATTTATATCGGTGAAAGCAACCAAAGGAAGGAAGCCATACAATGAAGAAGACATAGTCGGTAAAGGCAACTGGGACAATGACCGAGCACCGAGAAGTTATCACGTACTGAGCATGTATCAAGTACCAAGCGAGCTACACATAACGAGTCATGTTAAGACAGTTATTGAGCACTCACAAATACCAAGAAGAGAGTACATAGTTAACGGGGTAAGCACAAGAATGTTTACCAAGCACTCCAGAGCTGATATTTCATTTGAAATTAGATACAATTGATTTGGACATCGAGTAGGAAGAGTTGCACAAAATTCAAGTTAAACGTTAGTTGAGTCATTGGGACTCCAAACACATGATTGGACATGATCACAAGGCAGATCCGCCAATAAAGTTTTAGAAGGCATATGACTTTGGAGATGTAACCTAAGTTTAACCACTTAATCTCCAACACTGATTCTTGATACCCTAGATCTAGTTAACCACCTGAATATGGTATAAGATATCACTTTTGAATGTTGATCAGAGGTTAAAAAAGAGTTGACATTGTTGTTAAGATTTTTGAAAGAGTTGATGAAGATGTTGAAAGGTGAAGCAGAGGAGAGGTATGCATAATTAAGTAGAGCTTATGATACTTAGCTACTGAGTGTAGAATAAGGTAACATAGATATAAAATCCTGGACATTATTTGATTGATGTAGCTTTATCAAACATTTTATAGTGAATTTTGTTGTAATCAGTGAAGTACAAATCCTGCTTGTGAGTAGGCCCTAATAGGTCTTATATTTTTGTAAATCCTTTAAACAGGTACATCTCTTAGATTAGAGATTGTAAAATCCTCTAACAAGATAGATTGAATAAGTATTTTTATACTCTTAACCAATTATATTACTCCTAATTGGGTAAGATATCAAAAGTAGTTAAATTTGTAGAACTAACCGAGCAACCTTTTTATTGCAGTAGTGAAGGATTGTGGGTGTCATCTCCACCACAATTTTTTCTCTAACAAAGGATTTTTGGGTGAAAAAAATATTTTTGTTGTATTTTGTAGATTTCATGATGTGAGTTATTTACTTTATGTTCATTATATGCACTGTATTCAACTCGGTAATAGATCAGAATGAATGATTAAAAGTTTTAAAGGGTAATGATTCACCCCTCCCCTCTCAGTACATAACTTTCCTAAGTTATTCCAATGGTACTAACAATTGGTATTAGAGATAGTCTCTTGAGAAAATGGTTTAACCACCTAAGAGGAAAGATCATGGCTATGAAAATTTACTAGCAATCTAAGAAGATTGATAGTCTTGAGTTTGAACTAGAAAATGCACAAGAGGTGATTGAAGATCTGAAAGGAAAGTTGGAAAAGTCCTTGAGAGTGAGGAAGCAAATGTGCAATGAAATTAAATCCACACAAGAACATGTTGATAATATTGAGACAACATTTTAAGGTAGTTTGAGTGATGAAGATGAATTGACCATTGCAGAGCTCTTGGAAAAGAACAAGACACTCATTGAGCAACTCAAGTCAACAAAGAAAGATCAAGAGGCACAAAAATTAAGAATCACTGAGATAATTAAATCTAAGGGAGTAGTTGAAAATGCATTGAAATTAGTTGAAGAAGATAAACACAAGTATGAAACTATAATAGATAATAAATAATCTAAGAATCAAGCACTAAAGTTTGAAGTTGAAACATTGTCTAGTGAACTAAAACTTGAGAAAGAAGCCATTGGGATACTAAAGAGAAGTGATGGAGCACTAAGATCATTGGATGCACAGATCAGAGGTCAGAAACAACCTAGATATAAAACTAGACTTGGATTCAATAGTGAAAGCACTAGTGAGAAAGGAGAATCATCTAAGCAAGCTAAAAGTCAAGGCACTTCTGCCCCGCCGAAGACAAACAAGCCTAGTTGTTACCATTGTGGGAAATTTGGGCATATTACAAATGTCTACAAAATAAAAAGAGGTAAGTCACCGAGCTCACCTAAGTTTTATGGGTATTTCTGTAACTACAATAAGTATGGGCACTAGACAATTGAATTTAGATCAAGAACTTTAAAAAACATAAGAAAGCCAAAGCTCGATCAATACTGTAGTACTTGAAACAAGTATGGTCACAAGTCTAAAGAATGAAGATCACCAAGGAGAAATAAAAAATGGGTACCAAACTGATAGAACATGTAGAATAATTGACAAAATACATCTATAGCATGGGACTACAATATAAGGATATCATGTTTAGTCTGTGGAAGGTATGGATACATAGCATAAAATTGTATGTTTCTTCATCACAGAAATAATAGGAGAACTTGGAGAACCGAGAATGGCATGTTTCCATTGTCGCAAGACAAGTCACCTTTCCAAAGACTTCAGGTACTGAGAGAAAACTCCAATCGAGGAAGAGACATCTAAGAAACCAAAGGTAAATATTGATAAGATGAGAGACAAGATGAATAGGACATGGAAGAGAAAGACCATAGAAGATAGAACATCATTTGGGACAGTTGAAGGCACCACATCCTCTAGATCGGGTGCAACCGAATCTACCTAATCAATCATAAGGTATGTATAGAAATTTTAAAGCAAATATTTTAACCTTAAAATGGTTCCTATTATATGTGAAGAGATCCACATTAGCATATTTAGATGCATTCGGATACATATTGATAAATTTATATTTTATATCATTCGGTAAGAAGTAAGTAAAGGTAATTGGTAAAATAGACTAGTAAAGCATTTATTGTTATTTTATGACTGTTGGAAACCCTAAAACCTAGAGAAACATATAAATAGACCTAGTCGTCTATCATTGTCACTTATCATTTTCAAGAGCATTGTGAGAAAAATTGTAGAGCTAAATCTTCAAGTGTATTCGAGTGATCAAAAAGGTACTCCTAAAATATTACAATCTCTTGCAAGATAATTTGAACATATTTGGATATCAGTTGGTGTTTCCCTAGTTTTTATTGTGCAAACAAATCAAGAAATGTGAAGCCCTAAGTGAATCTAACAGATAATTTTAAATGATGACACCAAAGCTTAAGATCCTAGTTATTGTAGAGAATGTTGAACTTGTAAACATTAAGTATAAGCTACCTCCAATGACAATAGTAGAACCTGATAAGATGAGATCCCTAACATCAATAACATCGAGGGTTATATTGATAAAAAATGTGCGAGCATTTATACATTGCAAAGTTGAGGAGGTATGCATAGTGGAGATTGATATGTCATTTAAAAAACTATGTGTGAACGGAAGCTGAAATATGATCACGTTCATCTGGAGACTAAGGGTTTGAATCATGCCCTTCACATACCAAAAGTATTAAAAATAGAGTGGGTAAGAATGGTCCTCATTTGAGTGTATGAAAAATTCATGTGGCTTGACCAACTAGTGAAGATCACAAAAGATGTTTTACACATCGTAATTGGTTACCCAATTGGTGACAAGCCAAAGGCCATCAAGAAAACTGAGTGAATTGACAAAGGAAAAATGGGATGGGAGAGGTCTAAAGACATCTACTATTGAATACCATGAACTAAAATTTCCATGTAATGTTATATCCTACCGAGTATTTCAATCTTCCATAGTTGATAGTGTACCATGTGGAGCTGTAGATCTGGCATATAAAATTGTGAAGAAGGACATGCAACTTGTCATCTATGAGATTTTTATGAAGCAATTGGAAGACAACATTAATACCATAAGGAAATAAAAGTCAAATACTTTGAAGTTTAGATCATTAGTGGTATGCCTATATTTCTATTTTATGAATTTCTTCCCATCTATCTGTAATGTTACATTGAGCACTGAGAAGCCTATCATGTATCAAATAAATGATTACATCCTGAGTCTAGGAGAAGACCTTAATATGATTATGAATGATTAGTTCCTTAAGTTTCAAGAAAATATGCATAATAATTACATGATAGAACCCCAATTGGTTGAAAAATATCATGACACCATATGTTTTGAAGTGGACATCGACACATGTATCATTAAGGTAGTTGAACCTAGAAGTACCTAGATACAGCCTATGGGATATGAGATGGACATGTTGGTTTTTAAAGATGTTAGGCTATAAAGAAAACCAATATACCCTAAGAATAATATTAGGAAGGGTTAATTCCAAGTATGAGAGCTTTGCAAGGTAACTGGACCAACTATAGAACAAGACTATCCTCTAGTCTTTTGGCTCTACAAAAAATTTGGGTGCACCTAATCCAAATTGGTATTTAACTCTTTTTAACTCCTTATAAATCATGGATTTTAACAATAGATAAATGGAAAGATAGTATGAAATGACAACCACTCATTCAATGATTATTCTCTACCATGCATGACCACAGCCAGAAACCACAAAAAATTAAAAGGACTGAAAATGGTTCTGATGTTTTGATAGGACAAAGTATAGCTAAAAATATTTAGATATGTATCAAAGTAGAAGATACTAATTACTGATCAATGCTTTATCCATTGGGAAATGATTCTAGTTCAGATACAGGACAAAGAAACTAACTATTGTCAAGGACTCAAAACCATAAATACAGATAACTCTAGACCAAACACTTCTTGATAATCCTTATTTAGACAAACCCAAAGAGTCTATGTCTTATCCAAAGAAGATTTTAATTTGATCCTTGATCAAAACTATGGACTAAACCATAACATAAAGAAATCTTATGCAGTGAACCAGAAGATTCAAAACTCAAGAGGCAAGCAAAAAGGAGAGACTTGAATCAGAATTGCTCTATCAAGTATAAAGAGAACATTTTCAATTCCAAAATGTTTCAAATCATATACCACTTCAATAAATGCAAAATATTTGTAACTATCTGTTTCTATGATAATACTCTCTAGATATACATCTGCTATACTCACTAGAAAATAGTAAAAGGTTTATGTCGTATGCTACTTTCCTAAAATTTTCCCACGTACTACTAAATGATCTTGGAAGTCCTTTTATAAGCTAAGGATTGCAACAAGTTTTATATCATTTATTGTTAGGTAAAAAACTCATTAAATACTACATGACAGGAAACATTAAATTCATTTAAATAATACAAGCAGCTCTGTCATCCATTTTGGTAAAAAATTCCACGCTCCAGTCTGTAAGAAATCTGATCTAGCCACAAACTTGTTGAGAAACTGAAGAACCATTTCCTACAAAATGAATAACAGATGGAATGTCTTGTTTGCATTTATTATCTCACAAAATTTTACCCTTCATATCTATAGGAAGTCAAGTACCTTTTTAGGGAAAGCTCAAGTTATTGAAAATCTTATCCAATCTTCACTATAAAACTCTGAGACCACTCCTTATTTATGGTGAATAATAGAATAGGATAAGCTAATGGTTTAAAATACTATTTACATGCTAACAAAAACCCTAAGAAGATAATCTCTGATTAAATGTCTTAAAAATACCAATCTCTCCTTCATATGACATTCAACAGGTGTAAAGATACAACCCAGAAGATCAAATTCACTTACCTACTGCTCTGCAACTAGATGACACAGATGACCACTTGGAAACCCTGAGGAACAATTTTTTTTTTTTGAAAAGAAGTTAAATGGTCACAGGTGGCATAGAAATCATTATCAAAGACCTAGATTTAAACTATCTTGTACTTTAAAATAGAGCCATAGATTATTTATAAGTTACCCAGGATTTCATATCTGATCTTGGAAAGGTGGCACATTGGCATAATACCTCAAATGATAGATCTTGATCTCTTTGTCTTTGAGGCTTTACACCAGCCACATGATCTTTATGAAATTGTATGATCTTTACTCTATCTCTGACTTTGGCCTTTAACCTACTTTGAACTAGCCTTGAACTCTAGTCAGCCAATTTATTCTTATCTCCAAGTCGCTGCACAAATCATTTAACTTTGGTAACATTCCAAGATCAAGCGCATGCCACAAGATTTAGGAAAGTAGTTAGCAAGATCAATGACTTGCATTGAATCCCAAGAATTTCTATGACATCATCAAAACATTATGAGATTAAGCACCCTCAACAAGATCAATAATGTATCCACAATTCAGCTTTGATCTTGACTAACCCACTTTAAACTTTACTTGACTCGATCATAACCTTAGTCCATTCCAAGATTACACGACTGAAGAAAATGCCAAGTCACAGGAAATTTTCTTATCCCCAGAGTCTATCAAGAGACTTAGCACCATCTACAAGATCAAATTCATACCAACGGTCTAGATCTTTCCCTTATCAACTTAGCTTTTAACTTTATCTTGACTCAAGTTCATCTGGAGATTGAGAAACTAAGAGAAACTCAAAGTCTCTGAATGTTTACCTTTAATTAGGTTAAATATAGAGATTACACGAAGACCACAAGATCTTTCTTGAATCAACGATCATGATCCTCCTGTGAAAACTCCACCTGAACTCTAAATTACCTTTCTTAACCATGATCAAATCTACAGATTCAGTGACTGAAGGAAACTCAAAGTCTCAGAACATTTTGACTAACTCAAGTTACATTACAAGATTAAGCATAGTCCATCATATTATTTCAGAAATAGAGCTCGATCAACAACCAGTGCTGCATCTCCCAATATTTGAGATAACCTGATCTTTATCCAACAATCATGTACCTATCGCACATCTCTATCTAGGTCGATGACCTGCGCTGAATCTCCAAAACTTTCTGTACTTGCTCATTTCCTTGCCAGATCACGTGCTAGTCCTAAGATAAACATTACATTGACAGTTCAGATTTGATCTTGGATAATCCATCTTGGCTTAACTTGAATCGGACTCTAACTGGAGATTGCACGACTGAAGGAAAAACATAACCTCAGAAAATAAACTTTAACTTGAGTAAAATATCAAAAAAGAGACATCACTAAATAAAATTAACTTGATCTGGCAAACCATGGGTTGATTACAAGATTACGCAACAATGTAGTCTCCAAGTTGTCAAAAGAAAAGATTAACTCTGGGTATATCATGAGATCAAACAGATACCCTTGGATTACAACTGCATCAATGGCCTGGGCGTAATCTCTGAGTAAATTTTTACTTGGCTATTTTATTGCAATATTTAGCCCAAACCACACATCTCTGACAAGATCAATGACCCTTGTTTAATCTTGAGACATTTAACTTAACCCCAGGTGCATTCAGAGATTCTATGACTGAGAAAAAATGCAAACCATGTCCTAACTTTGGGTCTATCTAGAGATTCCACAGCTAAAGTGATCTCCAAGTTACCAAAAAGATCTTGAACCCTTGAGTTTATCATGAGATTACACGCCAGTCATTTGATGAGATTAAAGACAAAACAAAATCCATTGCCCTTGCATGATTGCTGAATAAAATCTTGAACTTGAAATTAATGTAGCAACTTAGTGTCAGTCACCCAATTAGAAAAATATCTACGGTGCGCGTTCAATCTTGAGAATAATAGAGCATATTCGATCTCATTGTGAGATTCAGTGGTAAAGAAAAGGTTAATAAGCACATGAATTAAAAGGATTTAAGTGGCTTGGAAAAGTAACATAAAATTAGAACATGTCATGTGTATCTATGGTTTGCAACATATTTCAAGGGTTTTCTGCACAAAGAATTAGGGTATTTTGGACCAAATACCTAAACAAATTGCACAAACATGTCAAGAAGACATGAAACCTAGAAACAATTTGCAAGTGCTAACAGGACATAGACATTGCAACTCAAAAAATAGAAGGTTTGTTATCCAAGCCTGATACTAAAAGAACCAAAAGGTATGGAACCTATGAAGAGGTTAAATAGAAGAGAAAAAAAAGAAATCCTAATACCTAAAGCCCAAAGGAGGATAGCCAAAATGATTGAAAAATAATCAAAGGATCTTGAAGTTGATGATGTATCAAACAAGGATGAATCGTCTGACACAAAAGGGATAGAGCCACTAGTTGTTAGAGTAATCTTTAGTAATTACTCCTTAGTGCTTAAGTTTCTCTTAGGCAGTTTAGTTAGACTTAGGAAAGTTTCCTTTTCTGAGTTAGTTGCCCTTTTTAGGGTTTCGACATCCTTTATAAGGATTGTCTTCTTTGTATTCTTTACGGAGATTGTATTATTTTCATCATTGTGTTAATAGAAGATAATTTCTTTCACAATGGGTTTGTAGTCTCTCTCATTTTGGCCGCCATAGCTTTCTGAATTACTTCTCTCTTCTGTCTTCTTCTTTCTTGTAGCAGTGTTTGCATGCAGGTTTCTTGGGAAGATTTGACGTTTGTCAAATCCTATACTAGCAATGAAGGCCTCACTAAGTGCTAAAAAAACCAGACCAAACACACAGTCCACAATTACATCGAGAGAAAAAAGGAAATCATAAGTAGATGAGCCAAAAGGTAATACATATGTGAGAAGCAAGAAAGCTACAATTAAGACAAGAAGAAAATTAAACTTGAAAGAAGACATTGAGACATACATTGAAGACCTAATAAAACATAAGAATATAAGCTTAGGTAGAATACAAATGAATTTAGATGAGTCACTTGAATTACTAAAGAAGAATGGAGGAATTTCTAGAATCAGATACATGAAGTATGACAACCAAGATGAAGAAGGTAAAAACAAGATAGAAGAGGTAGTTTTTTTTTCACTTTAAATAAGTTTAGCTTGCACCAATAGAAGTTGGAAAACATCTACCTACTAAATTAAATAGAAAAAATATGCTAGATGGAAGTATGCACTGAACATTGAAAATAAAATGAGGGAGAGATCCCCTACTATGTCTGTAACTAAGATTGATGAGAAAATGAAAACCTAATCTAACCATTTTCTTATCAAAGGTAGATCTTTAAGGATCATGACTGGAGAGTTAGAAAAAGTACAAGAAGAGACCGATGTATAATGGAGCAAACTTATTTCTATTTAAATGGAAGATAAGACAGGAAAAATTCAAGATACCAAAGAGAAAAGTAAGTAAGATCCTATTGACCTTACCTTGAATAAAGAAGATATTTTTATTGAAGATATTATAGAGGAGGACCATGCAACCAAAATAGTAGAATATGAAGATGTGATGATAGAAATGGACATAGAGAGTGAAAAAATGGATACAATTGATTTTTCTGATGCAAAACTATTAGAGGAAGTTCTAGAACAAGTCAACGAGTTTTTCAATGTTGATATTGGAATGACTAATATGAAAACAAAAGAGAAAGGCACTGAATCACCTACAGAAAAAGAACAAGGAGAAAATAAGGAGCCTGAGGCCACCCATCCTAACACATAATAGAACATTGATGCACATGTTAGAATTCATATAATTCAACCATGAAGATCCGCTACGTGCAAAAAACCTGTCACAAAAGAGAAGCTTGGAGATGAGAATGTTTTGAAAGACAAAATGTTCATTCAGAGAGGGTATGAAAAATACAAAGGGATCAATCCTTATAAAGGATATCGAACACCAAGATGGTGGAGAAACCTAGGTTGCATGAATAATTAGTAAGGATTTAATTATTGCATGCCTAAAGTTTAGCTTAAGTGAATAAGAGGTAAAAAGGTGACTTTAATCAATTAAATCAATAATGATTTAATTTATAAGTGAACATAAGATACCTTTTTACTCTAACACCCCCCCCTTAAGATAAAATTAGGGAGAAGCTAAATCCTAGAAACAACTACTAAAAGCAGGAAATTTGGGTCCCGACAAAAAGGCCTAATCAGGTACCCAATCACAACCAAATCTCTGTAAAGTGGAGAAATAGAGAAAACCACATGGGAAAAAACTCTACTCCAAAAAGAGATAACAAAAAGAAGAAGCAGAAAAGAAACATGAAGGAAGGAAGGCCTCTCCTCACTGAGACCCCCCAAGGACAACTTCCTTCACCCGTAGCATAGCATGCAACTAGAGGTAACGTGGAGAGGCCAAAGGTTTAGTGAAGATGTCTACAACCCGATCCTCTGTAGGTATGTACTCCAAGATGAGAGTACCATCCTAAATCAACTATCTGATGAAGTGCATGTGGATCTCAATGTGTTTGGTGCACTGATGCTCCACTGGGTTGCAGGAAATGTGTATGGCACTTTGATTGTCACACCAAAGAATAGTGGGACTATTAGGAGGAAACCCAAACTCAGTCATAGAATCTCGAAGCCATAAAATATCTTGACTTGCTAACATAGTTGAGCGGTACTTAGCCTCTGTAGATGATAATGTAGTAGTAGTCCACTTCTTGCATGACCATGTGATAGGACCAGAACCAAGGAAAAAAACAAAGCCAAAAGTAGACCTCTGATTAGTAGCATCACCATCCCAATCAGAGTTAGTGAAGCCAATGATGTGTGGGGACCCTGATGTGTAGTGAATGCTATAATGTGTAGTGCCCTGAAGATACTGCAAAATACATTTGGTAGCTTGCTAATGTCTCTCATGAGGATCATGGGAGAACCTAGAGACAAGTCCAACTGGAAAGGAAATATCTGGATGAGTGTGTGTCAAATATAACAAGCTCCCAATCAACTGTCGATACAAAGTGGAATCCAGTGAAGGTGTAGGACATGTGGAGGATAACACAACACCTGACTAAAATGGTGTAGGCGTAGGCTTGTAGTCAAGCATATTAAATCTGTGAAGCATATCAAGAGCATACTTCTACTGAAGGAGGGAA
Organism: Thuja plicata; assembly: GCA_018584345.1. Lineage (NCBI taxonomy): Eukaryota > Viridiplantae > Streptophyta > Pinopsida > Cupressales > Cupressaceae > Thuja > Thuja plicata. Next base: position 850,944 of record MU223871.1, on the reverse strand, counting down.
ATCCCATCAGAAGACTATATAATTTGTAGGCCCAAAAAATAGTGCAGAAGACCAAGATCGGTCATCTCAAACTACTCCATCAATGCTTGCTCAATACCCTGAATCATGGAGGATGAGCTACCTATGATGATAAGATCATCAACATAGAGCACAAGTATGAAAATATCTATCCCCTCACACTGAAGATACACTGTGTGGTTAGAATGGCAACATGTATACTGAATAGAGAGAAAGAAAGAGTCCATCTTCTCATACCAAGCCCGAGGGGCTTGTTTGAGACCATATAATGAACGTTAAAGCTGAAAAAATAAGGAGGAGTCCTATATAAACCCTAGGTGCTGCTCCATATAAATCTCCTCCTAGAGGTCTACATGCAAAAATGCAGTCTTCACATCCATCTGAAAAACAGTCCATCCATGTGAAGCTGCAAGTGAAAGTAAAAGGTGAATAGAATTCATCTTGCCAACAAGAGAAAAGGTCTCAGAGTAATCAATACCCTCCACCTAAGAAAACCCATTTGCAACAATATGAGCCTTATACTTGTCAATAGAACCATCAAAAACATACTTGGTACGGTACAACCACCTACACCAGACCAACTTTCTCCCTTTTGGAAGAGAACACAAATCCCAGGTATGATTCCTCATCCATAGCTAGCTCCCACTCTATGTGACCTGTCACCTCTAAAAACTTCTAAGGGTCATCCTAAATGACATGACTTAGAAGGCTAGAACTAGATGTCTTAGCTTGAGTACAATGACAATCGGTAGGATCACCAGCCAAAGAACCTGCTGCATGTACTATAGAATAGGCCCACTGGGGCATAACCAAAGCAGGTGGAGGTGATGGTGGATTATCATCATTTTCATCAATATAAAAAGGATCCATAAGAGACAAAGTAGATAGTGAGGGAGAAGTTGGTGCTGGAGAATCTGTTAGAGGGTAGCGCTCATCAAACTGGACATCTCATCAAAACAAGACCTCTCTGGAATCAAGAACAAATAACTTGTATGCCTTGACATCCTCAATAGTAGCCAACAAAAATGAGTGGTCAACTCTTCTTCTCCATGGATCTCTGTTGAGCATCTGGAAAAAATGCCCAAGCCACACTACCAAAGACGTAGAATGTGGAAACATCAGGCTTGATCTGAGACCAAGTTTCCTTAGGAGTCATATGTCGTAATGCCTTATGAGGCATCTGATTCTGAATGTAGTTGGCACAATTGATTGCCTCAGCCCAATAAAAAGGTTGCATAGTCTGTGAGTGAAGCATACAATTTTCCATCTCCCATAAATTTTGGTTCTTTCTCTCAGCAACACCATTCTGCTGAGGGGTGTGTGGAACTTTCAACTAATGTTGTAAACCATGTTTAGTACAAAAATCTCTAAAATCCTGATTCACATACTCCCCCCCATTGTCAGTGTGTATCCTCCTAATAGAATGACCAGATTGCTTCTCCACAAATGTCTTGAAAACACAAAAGGTATCAAAGACATCAAATTTGTACTTGAGAAAATATACCCAAGTACGTCGGGAGAAGTCATCAATGAAAGTGAGCACATAGTGAGTCCCTGAAAAGGGAGTCAAAAAAGACATGACATCACTATGTACTAGATCCAAAGGTTCCTTTGCACGAGTGGGATGACTTGTAGGAAAAGGATCCCTATGATTTTTTCCAAGGGTACAACCTTGACATACACCATCAATATAGGAAATCAAAGGAAGCCCACTCACAAGTGCTTGTGTACTCATCTACTGTAGATATTTGTAATTGACATGGCCAAAATGCTCATGCCAAAGTCTGCTCACAGAATTTATGTGTGCCACAAGAAAGACACCAAAATCCTCTGAATTCTTAAAGACATCAAACCTATATAGGTGAGACTGAGGAATAACACTGCCAGTGGCCACAATACAATCAGGATCATGGAGGTCTCGAATAACCACATCATGTTGGGAGAACTCAACTATCTTTCCAGAGCCAGAATGGAAAATCTAAAAAAATGAGAGGAGGTTTGTCAAAATGTCAGGAACAAGAAGTACATCCTGGAGACAACCTTCGGGGAATGAGACAGTACCAGATCCTATAACTGCTAGCTGAGTAGAGTCATCAATGGAAATATGTGAAGTATCACTGTGGGCAAGTGTGGTGACTAGCTGCTGAGAGTGAGACATGTGGTGAGAGGCACCAGAATCAATAATCCAAGTGGTGCCATAAGAAAAAATCTCATGCAGTAAGAGCATGTCCCTTCCCCATGGAAGAGGAAGATGACTAAGGTGAGGAGATATGACTCTACTGCATATCTTCCTCTAAAGCCTCTAAGCATTTCCAACACCTAGAAACTGGATGTCCTTCCTTGCCAAAAAAACTGCAAGGCTCACTGGTGAACTTGGAAGTCTTGGAGGAAGACTCACCAGACTTCAAAGAATTCCCATACTTGGGATGGGGTTTGGAATCAGATCTAGAAGGTGGCTTGGAGGAAATATCACTGCCTACTAACTCCTTCTTTGGCCTAGGCTTCTGAATCTCTATAGATGGGTGAGAAACCAAGGCTTGGTTTTGTGATCCACAAAGAGAATCAAGCTGAGAGGTTGGCCTGCTCATGATTTAAGCGATCAAAAAATACATCAAAAGTAGGCATGGTAAACCTCAGACCCAAAGTATCCATGGTAGCATGGAATGTGGAAGAGAATATCTGAAAAGAACCATGAATCTTGGAAAGTATGAGATAAATACATTTGGTATCTATCTTATGTTTTCCACAACCATGTAAGAGAGACCTCTTAGATTTGAATTTTGTTAAGAAATCCTGAATAGAGGTAAATGTCTCAAGAGCCATCGATGTCAGTTCTACTTTGATTTGAAGTACCTGAAACTCATTGACAGTGCCAAAGAGAATTTGGAACTTCTCCCACATCGCAATAGGAGTATCACAACTATCAAGGTGAAAAAGAAAACTATCTAAAACATGCAAAGAGAGAACACCCATGGCCTTATCCATCTTATTTCTATGCTACATGACCTCGTAGGGATGAGTAAAAATGGGCTGAATAAGATCCAAACAAGACCATAGCCCGCATGACCTGAGAAGCCTAGTCATATGGGACTTCCACAAATGATAATTGTGTGGAGTGAGAAGCTCGACTGATGTTGTATCTGCCATGGCATACCTTAGCCTTCTTTATTATATGTTTTCTTTCAGAACTAGAAAGAAGATGCATAAGGGTTTGTGTTTTGTGTGTTTTGGAGTTCTTCTTGTAATATTTCTCAAAAAATAAAATACCCCCCATAGAGAGAGAAACCAAACCCTAGTGCAATTGAGAAGCTAGAAGTAGAAATAGTGCAAGAAAGGCTACATAATAAATGTGTGAAATTCCTGGTTAATTTTTACCAAAAAAGAGATCAGATCTGAAGCGGGCTCATCAAGAGCTTTTTGATGCCTGTTTGTCAGCAAAAAATGGAGTTCATTTTCTCATTTTAGAGGCTAGGAAGTGGTAAAAATAAGACTCCTCTTTGACTAGAAAAAACACTAGTTTGACAACAAAATGAGATAATTTAACGTACACAAAGATGTCCCCTTCAAAAAGAGCTTTCTGACGGTATATGGAAGTCAAAAATTGGCTTTTGTTTGCTCCAGATAGAGCCAAAAAGGCCAAGGTGTGTCAAAAACCCTCAAAGAATACAGGTTTAGCCCCTGGGGATTGAAGGAACTGGGCCCATGGGCATATTGAGCACATAGGGGGCTAAAGGTTTTAGCCCGCAGTCATTAATAGGACCGCCATAGGAGGCCAGAGGGGCCAACGGGGGCTAAGACCCCGCCGGGTGGTGTTGGTGGTGGCAGGCCGGCTATGATCCAGCAGTGGCAGAGGTAGTGGTCGGTGGGTGGACCCACCAAAGGCAACCAGTGGTGGTGGGTGGACCCATCGAAGTTAACTGGTGACGGTGGCGGTGGGCGGTGGGCAGACTTGCCAAGGCGGTCTGCAGTTGCTCCGTGATGGCCACTCAGTGGTGCGATAGTGTTTGAACGGTGGGCACTTTTTTTGCCAAAAAAAATCAAATTTTTAAATATTTTTTAAATATTTTTTTCCCGATTTCCGTGCCAGGGCAGAGTAGGCAAATTTTTTTTGCCTCAGATTACAATGTTGACAAAAATGGTTGTGCCTTATATGGTTTTTGGGTGATTTGGGTCTTCTGGACTCAACCGTGATGTCAATTTTTGCCCAAAGTGCTTCGAAAAATAACTTCCCTTCAAATCCACAAAAGAAATGCTTGAAAAAAGATTGAAACCCTTGAAGCTCCAAAACTTCAAATACTCAAGAATGGGCTGCAGCAGCAAGGCTCTGATACCATGTTAGAATTCATAGAATTCAACCACAAAGATCCGTAACGTGCAAAAAACCTGTCACAAAAGAGAAGCTTGGAGATGAGAATATTCTAAAAGACAAAATGTTCATTTAGAGAGGGTATGAAAAATACAAAGGGATCAATCCTTATGTAAAGAAGAAAATATGATGGATTTTTTATTGATTGTGTGTACATATAAAAATGTAAAGGGAATTGAAATAGAGATGTGTTTATTAAGAATATGTAATGTATTAAGAAGGATTGATTGATTATCTTGAAATGTAATACATTGATGTATAAATTGTCCTTTAAGTTGTCTACAATGTATTGAATTCCTTAACCCTAATTGAATTGTATTGATTAAGTATTGCAATTGTGATTAAGGAGAAGATAAGATATTCCTTTTATCCTCAAGTGCACAAATGGGAGATCCAAGTTGATCAACCCCAAGGAAGGGCTAATGCACAAATGAATCAACTATTTGGAAAGGAGAATAACAAGAGAGATACCTTAAATTTTGTTAATTATACGTATAGAAATGGTATATGATAGTAATTGAAGAAGTAGGAGAAATTTACTAACCTTGAAATATTGTAGATCAAAGAATGCTATTTTCTAAGGTCTGTAGACTATTTCTTGAAAAATTGACAGTTGATCCCGAACCAGAACGCAGAGACGAACAAAACCCAAAAATCATTTTCTGTTCTCATGTTGTCTTATGAAAAAGGTTGACCTTGACCCACAAATTTCAACCCTGACCCAATAATGTCGACCCTGACCTACACAGATCTGAAAGTGACTCTGTTTGCGCCATCCGAAAGAAAGCCAAAAAGGGTATCTAGATCTGTGTTCAAATCCATTGTTCTACACCTGTACCTACAAGAAAAAGGAGATTGTTTGTTGTGGGGGAGGGGTTTTCCTTGGTCAAACCCCAGTTTTGAAATTAACCTCAAATATATGTAATTAAAATTGCAGAAATGGACAAAGTAAATGCATAAATTCACCTTGCTTCAAAGAGTCCTTGTGGCAGATTCAAATCCTTGAATCCACAAGTATGCTTCAAAATATAGAATGTAGAAAGGTAGGATGTCTTCAATCTCTTTCTAATAGATCTCCAACACCAAGTCTTGAATGGGTTCTTGAATTTGGAATACGCTTGGAAGAAGGTGGATGAAGAGATCACCAAAAGGGCACTATGTAGCTTCACTCCTTCAATGGCCTCCAATGGATCTCCTTCAAGAAAATGGATACTTGAATGAATGAATGCTTGCTTGAAATCTTTTTTGATTGCTTTCTTGAATCACACTTGAAGATATCTTGAGAATGCTTGATCACGATTAGAAGACTTAGAGAAAATGAGAGAGGAAGCTTCCCTTTTATATGGAATTAGGGCACAATCTTCTAAGGAGGCCTACATAGGAGGATTAAATTCCCATTAAAGCCTTTACCCCTAGTAGAGGACCTATATGAAATATAATTTAGGAATCAACACTTGGAAATCTGAAATAGCCGACTCGGAAGCGGGAAATACTTTTTGCAAAGGCTAACCTCCAAAATCTGTGAGACCTCAAGATCTGAACCTTGGGTCAAGGTCGAGGTTGACCCTGACCTAGGTCAGGGTCATGGTCAACATAGACCTAAAAGGTTGACCCTGACCCTAAAGCCTAGAATCACCAATCTACAGTCCAGAATGTAGAAATTAGGCTAAACATGAATGGAAAGAGAGACAGAACAGGGGGCAAGCCATGTCAAGATTAGAAACCCATTCAAGGTGCTTTTCATGACCCCAAACCACTTACTCAGAAGGATAAACATGTCTATAATGGAAGTGCTTCCATTTTTTGACTATACATTTAGCCCCCACTTTAGCAAGAGTATGAGTTCAACACAAACTCTTAGTAAAGGAGAATATATAGAAATGACAATCTTATTGAATCCAAAAGGGATAAATAAACCCTCAAGCCCCCAAGGGACTTAATTCTTTATCAACCCTAAGATCTTGATAAGAGAGACATCACTTAGTTAAGTAGAGAGAGAAAAGGGTGTGATTATCTCGCCCAATGAGAACTTATGTCTTATTGTGAACCACACAAAAAGTGTAACTTGGAAAGATGGAATTGAACTACCTAGTGAATGTGGTTACTCACTAGTCAACCCATCAGGGAGATCCATTCTTAAAGGGATCAAATCATTGTAAATTGAAAACTGACGGGACCAAGTGATCCATGTAAATTTAAATTGGAGGAATCAAGAGATCCTGAAAAAAGTAAAAATGTGACCATGCTTTAAGGATTAGCTTCTTTTAATCCATAAAGGGAAAAGGTTTGATATCTTAAAAACTATTTTGAATGTGCGTGTGTGAAAAAAGTAAGTAGAGTGTATGCCCCCATGTTAAAGTCATTGTTAACACTTTAACAGGAGCAATGGTTTTAACGAAAACATAAGCAACTCTACGGATTACGTTTCCACTGCGAGATGCCCCAAAAGGAAGACAAATCAAGGGAAAATAAAACATAAACATACATAAGAACACAAGAGGGATCTACCTAATGTGGGGTCAGTATGATCATAAGATAACATGTACATAGAAAATATAATATTATTGCAAATGAATTGACATCATTCCTGAAATAAAGTAGAACTACAATCACAAAGGAGGAAAGAAACTTAAGAATTTACGAAGAGGAATATTTTCAGACCACAACATGGAGACCAAAAAGAATTAGTGCTACCATGTCATAGATCCAAGCAAATCTTAGAAGGAACATAGCTACAAACAATAGCACAAGTACTACATAACATGAAACAACATATAGAAGAATGTAGATACATATAGAAGAATTGAACAATAGTTTTGATTCTTTTATCACCTTATACCAACAAAGTAACAAGGGTCGTATAAAAGAATCTAAAAAACATTTAGAAACACATTGCGGGGGAAGCACATTACAACATACAAACACACAATGAGCTACCATAAAGGATGAGCCAATCAAGCATGTTGTCAACCCTCCCCATCTTGGTTTATGTTATTTAGGGTAGGTGGGAAACTCGCAAGAGGGACTATATCCAATATAGTAGGAATGATAGCCAGTTCCAAACAAGGATCCTCTTGAGAATCACAATGCTCATTACTAGGTGTAATTGTTAATTGGGTTGAAAGCATATGAGGTAAATAATTATCAAGATCAATGGTCTCATATTCATCACTGAGATCAATAGGATCATCAAGAGTGTCCTCCTCATCAAGGTTGATTGAAATAGGATCCAAGATGCAAATAGGATCATCATACTCATTCATCTTAACATCATGAATATTACCATCCAATGTATCAGGCATAGGTTGATTAAAGGTAGGTAATAAATTTCTAATCATAGAAGCACGGGCTCTAGCATTAGCTCTATGCTTCTTACGATGTTCATTTGCAGATTTGTTATGTTTAACTTTATTTGGCACATGTTGAGAACTAGGAGTAATAACAACAACTTCCTTCATAGGTTCTATAGGAGGATTCTCAATAGGTTGTAATAGAAGAGTAGGATTTTGATCAATCTTATTAGCAACAATGGATAAAGGAGGTATTGCAGTAGGCAAAAGACCATGGTTGGAATCAATCCGAGGCATACTTAACTCAATAATTTTGTGATGTTTGTAAGCTTGATATGAATGAAAAAGATGATCAGGGTGAGGCAGACATGAGTTAGGTAATGAAGGCCAAAGAAAATCAAGAGTAGCACAATCTCTAGGCCTAGAAGGTTGAAAAAAACTATGA
>MU223871.1:798715-824713 GCA_018584345.1 Thuja plicata | reverse complement strand
TTTTTATGTGTCTCAGCTAAAGAGGGTGAATTTAATTTAATTAAAGTGCTAGGACTTTATTGATTAAATTAATTCGATCATAGGATTTGTTTAGCCAAGTAGGTATTTAGGAATTAAATGTGATGTATGATTGATACAGATTTAGGATTTTCTATATTTGACACTCAGGTCGAGTAGAGTCAGTGAAAACTCAGAATTGCCTAGTACAATAGGACTTTGATGATTCAGAAGAACGACAAATGCAACAAAATTGGTTAGAGTTGCAAGATGCCAATTTTGGGGTGTTACAGTACTCAGTGAGTAACTTTTCAACTTCTGCAGGAATTTCATCTTCTATATTCTTACTCAGTTTGTTAGGAATCAAAGCATAACAAATGTCGTTTATTTTCAAATCCTTAACAAACTGTCTACCTTCCATCAAACAAACTTTCATAGATGTACATATATCACCAAAATTTTCTTCAACCAAAGGTAACAAAACTTGCTTCTTACCATCATCCCAAATAGAATATACATTCAATATTCCATCATGTATATCATGTCTATAATATTTCCAAGGTCTACCCAACAAAATATGACAATAATCTATAGGCATAATATCACACAACACCTTATCATAATACTTTCTAATTTTTAGATTCAAAAGACATTGTTAAATCACCATTAATGTGTGTTCATGCTTGATCCATGAGATATGATAGGGATTTGGGTGCTTCATCCTCTCCAACTGTAACTTTGTAACCATTTCCTTAGATTCCAAATTCTCCAAGCTTCCACTATCAATGATCACCTTCCAAACTTTGTTTGCAACTCTACATATGATCTTGAAACAAATTTTCCCAACAGGATCTTGCTTATCCTTCTCACTCCATAGTATCCTTTAGATCATGAGATTTCTTTCCTTCTCAACTTCATTTGGTGACTCCTCTTGCACCAAAGTATTTCTTCTACTACCAACTTTCCTTCTTGCATGTGTGCACTCAAAGTATTTATGTCCTTCTTCACCACAATTGTAACAAGTTACTTGGAATCCTTTTTCGGCTATAACCACCTCAGGAGTAATTGCCTCTTCCTTGGTATGAACTTCCACCTTTCCATTCAGTCTTTCCTTTGTCTTGAGATGTGTCTAAAATTGACTTGTCTAGTTTAGATCTACTGTTCTCACCATGAGATCTACCTCTTCCTCAAGGGAATCTACCACCTCTACCTCTTTGTCTTTGTTCATATATTATTCTCATCTTTTCCTCAACTTTTAGGGAAAACTGTTGTCTCCTCAATGCTTTCCATCTTGACCAAGCTGATCTCATCTTGTATAGAAATTATCAATCCATTCACATATCTTGCTACTCTTTCCACTTCATCTTCAACATGTCCAGATTTGATGTCCAATCTGTAGAATTCTTCAGTATAGTCTTTACAAATGTTTCTTTCTTCTTTAAACTTTGCATTCTCTTAATTAGGTTAATATGATAATCACAAGGTAGAAACTTCCCTTTCAATTTGTTTACCATCTTATCCCATACCTTGATTTTTGTCTTTACCTTTCTTCTTTCGATCCAATTGCAGATGTTCCCACCATAAGGATGCAGGACCTTTCAACTTTGTGCTTCCAATCTTCAACTTCTTATCCTCTGATATATTCTCATATTCAAAATACTTTTCCATCTCAGTTATCCATTCAATCAATTCATCAGAATTTAAATTTACACTATACTCAGGAGGATTAAATTGAGGTGTGGATATCAAACTTGTCAAAGATCTTAGGAATCTTTCTTCTTCCTGATCCATCACAGGTGCAGGTGTAGCTTCACCTTGAACCTTTTCCAATTCATCATCACTAACATCCTCAAGATGTCTTCCTCTGCACTAGGCTATCTCAATAGCTTCTAATCTAGTAGCCATCTATCTAAGCATATTAGCTAGACCTAGACCTATATTTCCTCTTCCATGAACCATCTTGAATCCCTCTGCAATTATAGGTTAGATCACAATCTTCTACCCCACAACAATATCACCAAATAGGGATAGGGTTTATAAGAAGGAACTTAGATCTCACCAATGCTCTGATACCACCTAACACAAGGGTGGATGGTAGGAGGGGCCGAAGGCTCTCCTAACTACCAAACCAACTTGAAAACATAATGTGGAAAAAAACAACAACACAGTGAGAGAAGAAAAAGTAGATATCCTTTTTCATTAATTGATCAAACTCATTACATGTATGGATGTAAGGCCTTCCTAGTTTGGGACATATATTCAATGAATTACAAATGGATCTTCATACATGTTAGGTCATATACCTTCTTATAGATAATTCAATCCTTTTTCTTCTATCTTCTAAAACTGATATCAAGATCCTACTGAAGAAGTGCCCCCCTAGACTAAGAACATAGAAAAAAATATATACAAGAGTCCAACAGAGTGGTCAATGCTCAAATCCATAAGTGAGACCCAGATTTAGGTCCACACAGATCCCAATGAGAGACCCCAAATTAATTAAGACACAGAAATAAAATGAAGAAGTTGGCCACCAGATTCAACTCCAAAATAAACAACTCAGGCAAAGGATGACCAAGAAATAGAGTGACTCAGGAAAAGAACAACCCAAGAAACACAAACATGACTTGAGCCAAGCATACCTGAGCGATAGAAGACAAACCCGAGTGATAGAAAAGAACTCAGAAACAAGCATGCTTGAGCAATAGAGACCTGAGAAACATAGATCAACTTAGAACAAGCATAACTGAGTGACAGACCCGAGAAACAAAGTACTTCTTGAGAAGCTTCCAAAAAAAATTAAAGAACCAAATAACATCTTTTTTTGTTTGAGAAGGATTTCCAATGACCCAAGATGCTCCTGTATCATACTAAGCTACCGAGTGTAGAATAAGGAAATAGAGATATAGAACATGTTGAGTCTAGACAACATTTGATTGACACACCTTTATCATAAATTTTGTAGTGAGATTTTTTGTAATTAGAAAAGTACAATCCTGCTTGTGGGTAGGCTCTAAAAGGTCTTATATTTTTGTAAATCCTTTAACTAGGTACATCTTTTAGATTAGAGATTGTAAAATCCTCTAACAAGGTAGAATGAATAAGTCTTTTTGTACTCTTAACCGAGTATATTACTCCTATGAGGGTAAGCTATCAAAAGTAGCTAAATTTGTAGCTCTAACTGAGAAATTTTTTTATTGTAGTAGTGATGGATTGTGGGTGTCATCCCCACCATGGTTTTTTCCTCTAACAAAGGATTTTTGCGTGACCAAAATATTTGTCTTATGTGTTGCAGATTTCAGGATGTGAGTTATTTACTTTATGTTCATTATATGGTTCTTATTCAACTCGATAATACATCAGAATAAATGGTTAAATTTTTTAAAGGGTACTAATTCACCCCTCCCCTCTTAGTACATAACTTTCCTAAGTTCTTCCAATGATACTAACAGGAAAACTGACACACTAGGACCTTTAAAGAGTGTCATCTTAAAATTAGGAACTTTTTATTCACCCTAAAAAGATGGTGTAAATTCTAATGCCCCTCAATAATCTTATAAAATGAACTTATAGGATAATTATCTTTAGGAGGAGAATATATATTTTTTTGAAATAGTGTTGGAATGGAATCAGATTCAGTTTGTAGGAAACTTTATGATTATCATCAGAAAAAAAGGGTATACATGATATTGTTGTATATGAACTTCACTTTGTGATGAAGTGTTGAAGGAACAACATGCATAGCATGTAACCATGGTCATCCTAAGAGAAGATTGTAATTAAGAGCATCATGCATGAATTGAATAGGTTTAGGTAAAATGACAAGACCTACTTTAACAGGTAGAGTAATAATGCCCATAGTTTGTTTAGCAGCATTGTAAAATCTATAGATAGAAATAAAATTAGGTTTTATTGATGAAATATCTTCATTTATCTTGTGTAACAAGTATATGCTACAAATATTATGTCCCAAGACATAATCAATTAAATTTCTTCTAATAAGATTACCATTGATAAGAATAACAACCATAGGACAATAATGTTGATCTTAAATTTTCTTAGGAGGAAACACATGTTGAGAAAACACAATTTGAGAATTATTATTGGTCACATTAATGCATTACAATATATAATTTACATTATCTTTCATAGGAGGTGGTACAAAAATGTTTCTCAAGGATTTTTGTAATGCTTCATGATATGTAGGTGAAGTTTGAAGAAGTTCCTAAAGAGATTTCTTGGTAGGAGTAGTACATAGTTGTTCTACTAAATCATATTCCTTTCCAAGATTTTGACAAAGAAAGGGTGAAAATGGAAGCAGTGATTAAAAAGTAGGAAGAGGAGGAACAACTAAAATTTTAGGTTTTCTATTATCTCTTATGTTATATGTATGAGAAACCACATGATATTTAGGTTTTTGAGCACCTTTCATGATAATGATCAATTTATTTTTAGGTTGAAGGGTATCTTGATCAAGATGAACAACCATAGGATTTTGAGTACCCAAAATATTGATTATATTGACTTGATCGAGCTCTTGGTTATTCAAAGTTTTATCATTAGAAGGGAGAGCATCAAGGAAAGTAGTAATGATATTATTCTCTTCTTCCAAGGTATTGTCATGAGAAAGATAATATTTAGAATAGGGATTAGGAATTTCCATAAATACGTCATCTCTAAAAAGGATGTCATTTAAAGAAGTGTTGACGGGGTTTTGTTGACCGGGTCTGCCAATAGTCCTAAGTTGTCACCAGGTTTCGGGGATACCGTCCAACTCCGCCTGCAAAGGTTGTCCAAGGAAAATAAATTCTTCGGGCCCTCAAGCACCTGGGTGTCGGGTCACGATGGTGCGGGGCACGGTTGGGAGAAGTGACTATTTTCGAGGGGGATAGCTGGTTTCTTCAACTCATTACCTCCGGGGATTCAATACAGTAAGGTTTCCCCTAGCATTCTACACTTAGCAAATAAAATGAAAAAAAGATCCTGCAGGGTTAGAAAAATTTCATCTAACTATAGTCATGCTGAAATGTCCAGAACATCAATAATACTCTGATAGACTACACTAAATACCGAAGAAATACATAACCATCACCTAGCATTTTATCAGTAGCAGGAGTAAAGAGGTCGTTAATCTACTTTAATATATCATATTAGAAGACATAAAGAACATTAAAACATGAAATACCATTAACTTAGAAGTAGGAATGTCAACAACATCATTGCCAAGAATTCTTCCTTCTTTATTAATGCTCCTTCCAGAAAGCACTAGTGCATGATACAAGGGTGGCTCCAGGGGAGCATTTGACTATATAAAACTAGAACAATGGAGCATTGAGATCTGGAACTTAAGATGAGAAATCAACTTTCTATTACTATGGACAACAAAATCATCAATTTCGCCGACCCTTGGAAATGGGCCGATTTGGCTATTTATACAATTCTTCTAACCCTAACCCTATTTTACATCATGTTTCAATAAAATACAATATCTAGGGGCCGGTACTACCTATGCCACCCTACAAAAGACCTAGAGACAGAATAGGTCTGCCATATCAGAAGAATAAGACAAGAATATACAGTGGAAGAATCAGCCTCGAGAAGAGAGCCAGAAAGGAGAAAGAAGAAAGTAGGTCCCCCGGGGATCGAGGCTACATGCCTCATAAATGGGAAATGTGGCGCCCTATCTCCAATGTTCCAGGTGTACCCTTGAGCGGCACCTTGAGAAGACCACTCTGTCAGAAACCAACCGCCGAGTTGACACCTCCTTGATGTGTCCAACCACCTTTTGACAACCTTTATTAACCGCTTCTGAAAGTGACCGGTCGGCCTCAGGGACCGGGACACGGATCTCTTGAAAGAATACAATATTTTGGATCTGGGACTCTGGGATCCAGGAACTTTCATTCCAAAAAGAATAAAGAATACCCAACACTTGAGTTCTCCCCAGCCTCCGGAGAAAGCTCAAGGTTGCTTATTGTCGTTGAAAGCCTGGAGGAGGCAGGATATGCAATCTTCATCTATATCTTTCAGGCTGGCCCTTCTATGCTTGGCCACTTCAACTTGTTCCCCCAGGTCTGGAACATTTTCTTTAAATTCATCTGCCATTCTTGCCGTGTCGTGACCACTAAGTATCATGCGGGTTAATTTTTCCATTTGGGCCCCATCTATCCCCTCTGGAGATTGATACCAGGACTTCATTATTTCATCAAAACTCCCCAAAACTGAATCTTTGGGGGTACATCTATCTGTGCTAAGGGGATCAGCCCTAGAAGTCTTTATTATGAAAGACTTGTATAAATTGGAAGAATAATTCACCGCATTTACCTTATCTTGTAAGGACCCTACCAGTTGCTTGGTTACCTCCAATGTGAGGTCAAGTCTTGAGTGTTGGGTTCTTACAAAATCAAATGATTCATCACCTAGAATTCTGGATTCAGAAATCATATCCTCTCCTAAGGTAAGGAGCTCTTCGAGCTCCACCTTCCATGCTTGGTAATTCTCAGTGTCACCCTCCCACAGCTCAATAAGAGTTTCCGCTTGATGAATGACCTACCGGGCCATGTATAAATCTGGGAGGGTGGACACCAGGAAATGCTGGGTGTTTCCTATCTGTAGGGTGACCCACTCATCCACTTCCTAGGCTTTCTTTTTCATCACTCATAGGGAGTCTATGTCACTCTACAATAGCTCTTCTGAGGTGGAGGCTTTCGGAGGAGCGACATTGATGGGTCAAGCCAGCTCAGTAAGCAACCCCATAAGGTTTGCATTCTTTTCCTTTTCAGTTTTGAGCCTCTGGGCCTCTTTCTCATATCGGGCCTCCACTGCCCTTGCTTCCTCCTTAAGCAAGTCTACCTCACCTTGCTTTCCCCTTTTACCTAGTGATAACTTTGCAACATCATAGTCTCTGGGGTCCGCAGTTGCTTCATCAGCGTCTGGGGGAGGTGTTGCCACAATAGCAACTGTTTCTCCGCCTGACCCAGTTCAAAGAGTATGAAATATCTAGGCTTTCTTGGCCTTTGGCGGGGCCTGAACCTGGGCCATCATTTCGACCAGGGAGAGAGGAATCACTGGAGTAGAATGAGCTTTCCTTTTCCTGCTCTCTATCAGCCATTGAGGTGGTAGGGGTGGCCTTCCTACCAGAATTTGTTCTCTCAATTATTCCCCAGTGTTTTGTGGCTATTGTTCTTTAGTGGCATGAACCTCATCCGTTCCTCTCCCTGCCTCAACTTCTTCTGCAACAATATTCTCTTCAACCTCCATCTCCTCAGCCTTGTCCTCTATGTCTATTACTGGGTCCGGACTCTGGTAGGCTTCCTCGGGGATTTCTTCTTCAATTTGGTCTTCTTGTTGTTGTTTTTCTTCTACTAGGGCTTCTTCCTCTGTTGGCACTTATTTTGGTAGTAGGGGAGGTGTCGGGCCAAGATTTAGAGTTTGGGCCACTGTGATCACCTGCCCAAAGGTTGCCCCCGGGAGTGGCCCTTGGAACATGGCAGCTGGGGTTATGGTTATTCCTAAAGGTCCAGTTCCCCCAGTGGATGCCATTTTGTTCACCTTATTTTTATTGGTCCACTCCCAGACCTTGCATAGCTTGAGCCTCAGAGGAAATCTCTGGCTCTGGCTCTTTTTCCTCTACCTGCTGCTCTTGTTCCTGTGTAGGCTCTTGTTCAACATCCTTTTTCTTTGCAGCCTCTTGTTCTGCCCCTGGGACCTCTGCCTCTATTTGTGTATTGTCCCCCTGCAAGCTCCCAAAATCATCGGTTGCAAATACATCATCAAATTCTTCTTGCGGAGGGGGACTAGCCGGGACTTGTGCAGGCTCAGTTTCCTTCTCCGGCTCTAGGGAACTAGAAGAAAGGATTTCCACTTGTTGGGGTTGGGATGTACCTTACTCTAGCTCTGCCTTAGGCTTTTTGTTGAGCTTTTTCTTTCTCTGGGTAACCAGAGGTGACCCCGCATCTCTTATTGCTACCGCCTCTAGGGGATCCACCCCTGTTGCCTTAACCATTAAGGCTGCCAATGTCGGGGAGGAGGAGGGACGAAGTGGCCCGGTCATAAGTGGTGGGGTGGCTAGCCTCATTATTAATTGCTCCCTCATCTGCTAGGAGGCTACCACTGACTGCTTTATTTTCTCTATAATGGGGAATTCTTGTGCAGAAGGGGTCGTGTCTATTCTTTTTCCCTTATCTGCTCCTAGCGAAGAAGTCCTGGCCCCCAGAGTCATTTTCAGTATCGGCGGCGGGGTTAACTTTGGCGTCGGCTGGTACTTCTAGGGCACACCTTTTTGAAGTAGGCGTGGCTTTGCTCGACCACCTCTCGAGTGAAGTCTTCAATAGTGGGCCCTTCCTGGGCGGCCCATTTCACTGGTGGAAGAGCCTTTTTATCGATCCCCTTTTCTTTGTACTGGGGATCGGCGGTGGGGGCGGCATCTGAGAAGTCTATCGGGAATCTCTGGAGCTTCAGTTCTGCATCATGCCAGCTACCATTCTAACATAGTGCCTGCTTCGAACCTCCACATCATCCTAGAAATTTTCCCAAAAGTCCTCCATGTGTATATGGTGGGGCTCTGAAGCCCGGGGCACTGTCGTTGCAATCCTGCCATGCGGATCAAAATTTTTCCGCGCAAGATAAAATTCCTGTAAGTTGTAACTTTTTAGCTCATTATCCACCTCCTTTTTGGTGGCTAGACTGCATGTGTAGTTCCCATAGGTGATTGGGAATGGAATGTTGGGGATCTTTTTGAGGGCAAAGAGGGCATGCAGCTCCATCACTTGCCTGCAGTACTCCAACAACACGATCTTGTCCCCACAATGTTTGGGCAACAAGTAGGGTTTCCCGGAGAAGCCGGTGACCCTAATGTATGTATGCTGTTGGAATTGAATATAGTAATGTCCATAACTATGGACCAAGTTCATCACCTTAGAAGACAGGAGGTATCTGGTGTCCTGAGTGGGTGTAAGCAAATGGTAATAAATGAACGCGTCGTTCACCCGGCAAAAACTAGGGAAGCTAGCCTCCCATTGAACTTGTGGGAAATGGTCCCATGATGCTTTTTGTCTTGGGCCAATCCCGAGCACACTTTCAGTAAGTAGGCCATGGGAATGGGGCCTCTGTTGCGCTAGGGCCTAGAAAACATAGGAAGACATGTAAAAATTCTTCTTTCTATTCAACTGCTGGAACAAGGAGTCGATGTGGTTGGATATTATTGTCACCCAGTCGAAGTATCCTCCCTTGGTGGATATGTCAAGGAGGAAATAGTACATCCACTTGGAAAAATCTTGGGCGGAGGGCTGCCCAAAGACCTAGGCCAATGCTATCATCCCCATCTGGATGCTCTTCTTAAATTCAGAGCGGGGAATCTCTATCTTCATTCTTTTTGGGTCCCTCTTTGGGGCCTTAAGCCAATGGGTATTCATGTATACCCGGGCAGCATCCTCCAGCTGTGTGAACTGGGTCAAGGCATTAGTCCTTGTAACCACTAAGGCCTTTTCAAATTTTGGGATTCCCAGGCTTGCTTGGAATGTGACTGGGTCGAGAGACACCAGTGGAGTAGGGTATCCTATAGGCTCTGTGGCCGTGAGCATTATGGCCCAGAAAGAAGAGTTGTAGTTGGCTTCCAGTGTTAGGATAAGCTCTCGAGATTGCACGGAGCATGGGAAGCAAGCCACCCGGAGGATTCCCGAGTTCCCGAAATTGATTGCTAATTGATCTCCAGCCTATCGCTGGATGTGCATTATTTTTACCAAGGCCTGCATCTCTGACCATGTTCCGATGTTGGTGTCAGTTATCAGCTTGACCTTGGACTCAATCTTTGAGCCCATGATGACATTGTCCTACACAAATTTCATTTTCAGGGGCATCTTCTCTAGGGCCTTCTCCATCTTATATTTTACAGCGGCCCTGGTTTCTGCTGCGGAAGGTAGCTCTGGGCTTCCGGGTGGAGATGATGCCGATACTTCAGACATGTTTGGAAGATAGACTCTAAGAACCTGCAAGGCAAAGCGACTGTCAGAACACACTTATCAAAATAATTATTATGGGGCCCAGAGATCTTACCACCGTGATGCTTGTTTTCCTGAAAAGTTAGTTTCATGCAAAGATAACCAAAAAGCAAAACATATCATACAAACTTTAGATTTTCATTAAACATTCAGGTTCGGGGTTTTTATCACACTTGGTAAAGACACAGGATGGATGATGGTAGGAGACCCGAAGCCCAGAGAAAAGACCATTGGTGAAGACGTGTAAAAAGGTAAGTCATCAAGCCCACATGGGCGCCACATGCATAGGTATTAAATGGAAGTTATGGCGATGACGGCGGAGTCAACTGTCCAAATGCGTGAAAAGTGAAAGCCACTTGGCTAGAATTGATTGTGCGCATGGGGCATAAATGAGGTTCTGACAGACTTCATGGAGGAGAGAGAAAACCACCTATTTAAAACCAGCCGAGAGCTGAGTTTCAAACAGGTGGTTTTCTACCCCGAAGTGAGTTCATGGGCGGAAAATCAGAAACACAGGTGATTTGACCAGCTTTTCAAGCCACCTGGAAAGATAAACACAGAGTTGAGGGATATATACAAAGACACAGAGGGATATACAAAGATTACATAGAAATACACACCTATATTTACAAGTATACAACGTGGAATGACACCCGCGGGAAAAATAGACAAGACAGACATATATACAACTATCTACACATTTTACAGATGGAGCACTTCTACATAGAGGGTGGACAACCCATCTGGCAGAGAGTCGACCCACCAATGGGCGGCAGAACCAGAAAATAGAAAACCAGATGAAATAGATGACAAAGAAAACAAGACAAACAAAACCAAATGAAACAGAAGAAAACCAGAGAGGTAGAAAATGGAAACACCAACCTGAGAATGCAGAAGGTGGAGGAAAGGGAAGAGTTATCACAGGAGCTCTGCAACAGCTTGAGTTGTCAAATGGTCAGAATTGCCACCATGAAACACTCACAATTTCCTGAGAATGACTGAAAACATCAAGCATTTATTATTGCTAACTCTCTGCAAATGCTCTGTTAATCACTTTGAAATCGCTCTAAGTGCTTGAAGGTTTTAATCGCGGTGAATGTGAAAGTGACAGATAAGTTCTATTTATACCCACGGTAAAAGGTAATCCTCCTCCTTCCGACCATCTCTGGAAAAGAAAACCTCCAAACTCCGGGCCTGGGGATTCCCCGCAATGATATCCTTAAGAACATCATGGAAAATAATCCCGGAGTCTAGAGTCTGGTACCCAATCAAGGACAACCTCCAGGACCATAGTCCTAGAGGCGAAAACCAAACAAACAAAACACCACACCGGGGAAGAAAACCCCAGAGAAAGAAAAACAAAAAAGGGAAAGAAAGACAAGGCAAAGCCGCAAACAAAAAGCAAAAAAAAAGGGGGGACCCAACATTTCACACACAAAATGTAGGGATGGGGATGCAGGGCATAACAAGAAGGTAAGGTGATATTAATAAAATTATTTATAAGCTCCCCCTCTTGATCCAAAATGTCCTCATAAAAGGGGTACATCTTAGGAAAAGGATTATCATCATGCATAAATGTGTCATCACTAGAGGGAGTAGAAGAAATGTAAACCATGTAATATATTCTTCTATCATCAAGTTTGAATCATGAGGGAGATAAAAAATCAACGTTATTGTCTGAAGGTTCATCCCAAATAGGGGAATCATCCAGGGTAGAAACACATCTATGAATAAAGAACACTTTAAGAGAGTAATAATCATGATTTACTAAACAATCATTCCTAAAGGGGAAGGGATTGGAAGGAAATTATGGTAAAATATCATTATCTTGAACCAAAATATCTTCATGAGAGAGATACATTTTATAGGAAGGATCAACATCAACCATTAATATCTCATCCTTAAGGGCGATAATTTTTGAAGAAATGTTAATAAGCTCTTATTGTGCTAAAATGTTCTCATGGGTTGGATCAATTTTAGGGGAGGGAATATTCTCATTATGGATGAAATGAAGAACTAATCTATCATCATATGCATGAAAGGAAACATCCTAAAATTCTTGAAAGAAAGTTGAAATTGAACTAGAAAATAAAGATAACAACTCCTTTCATAGAATGAAAATGCAAATATATACAATAATGCATGGAATGAAATATATTTTTATTTTTTTGAAACATGAATAATGAGAAGGAAATTCAAGAATGAAACATATATAAATTTGATAAAACTAAATGCAAAAATATAATCCATACAAATCAAATTTAGACACCAAATCAAAATTGGAAATGTTATGAGTCGGGTTCAAAAAATGTACAAGAAATGTTGATCGAGGGGGATCAATAAAATCTCCTATTTAATATTAGGAATAAAAAAACATGTAAGGAAAAATATGATTGACAACATCTTGATATAAGAGACATCAATGTAATATATGTGCTTGAAGGGTTTTGTTTCCTTTTTTCTACTTGAAATGAAGGAAAATAGATAAAGATACTACGAAAAATGTCTAAGTATGAACTTGTTGAAACTATAAATGAGAAAAATATAGAGATAGAAGAGGATTTGTGTGCATAGGAAATCGAATAGGAAGTATTCTAATACAGATCTAAATTTTTGACTATTGGGATCCAATAGAAATATGCACTTGCAAATTTGGAACCTACCACTAGAATCAATTTCGGTATATTTTGAAGAGTAAAAAATGTTTTTAAAAAATGTACCCATAAAGAAGGAGATTGAAATAACTTATTTCTCGAGTTTCTACCTGAAACTTGGAGGGAAGTTTTATCTGGTCCCAATCTTCTTGAAATTTCTTTGACAGCTCGGTAGCTTGTTCTTGGACATAGAAAAAGGGACAAGAAGGTTTTTAAAAGGGGTTTGGCTGATTCAAACCCCATTTGAGGAATCAACCTTGAAAATGTAATGAAATTTCATATGGAAAGATGCAATTGAAGCTAGATCTAAATCGTAAATCACCTTATACCTTAATGCAGCAATGCTTATTTGGATGTGATCACAAGTGTTAATGAAATATATTAGACTCCAAAAAAACCAAAATGAAAATACAAAATATATTTCTTGGATGATGGATGTTGTAGTTTGCCACAACTATCAAAGAAGAAGAAGAATGCTTTGAAGTCTTGACGAATTGGATGCTTGAAGACCTTGATATTGCTTTTGAAGCCCAATTTATTGATTGCTTGATTAATAATGTTTTTTTTTAATAGTTTTAGATGCCAAAATGAGGAGAGATGGGGTGCTTATATGCCTCTCAAAAAATTTTAGGGGTTAAAACTCAAGAAAGCTAACTACAAATCAAAATCCCTCGCTAAAATACTGAGACAAGGATCCAATATGAATTTGGGCACAAAAGTTAGGGTAAAGAATATTTGAAACATTTTTTACCTAGGGAAAGGATGTTTCAAATATTATATCCTACCCTAATTACACCCAAATTTGGATTGTGGGTCTTGGAAAGTCATGGGGTAGAAGATTTCATCAAACAACCAGTTTTTGGGTCGAGAAAGAATGTAAAGGTCATAAATGGTAACATAGGGCCTAGGTGATGAAATGAATTAGTTGATTGAAGGGAAATAGAGGAGAACACTTATAAATAAGGGTTACCTTGATTTTTGAAGAAATCAAATCAACATAGGACTTACAATATCAATTTTAAGGTCCAATGAGCACTCAGAGAGTGTGAAATCAATGTGGGAATGCTTAAATACTAAATTGAGGCTAAAATGAGTATCTAATTATAGATGTTAACTTTTTAGGATGGTACAGGATGAAAGTAGGGTTGTGGTCTAGGTTGATATTGAGAATAGTAGGGCATAGGGGTATAATTTTCATGATATGGACACAAATAAGATGAATTTATATGGAATGGATTCATGATCAAGCATTCAAATAGACTAAAACCCATAGGAATCTTAAAAACATAAAATATCAGATTTGATCTTTACACATACCATCACTAACACTTGAAATTAGTAGATTGATCATGGAGTCACCATGGTTTTTGAAGAAATTGCCTCCAAAGGCTGTTGGCACTGAGAATAACACCCAAATTATTAGTGAATGAAGTTTAGAATGGTCCACCAGGTGAATTTCTTGAGCTTTTCTGAATATTTGTCCCACCAAGCATGCCAAAAACTATTATCACAAAAGCTTGCACCAATGCTTGGTGTATGAGCCCAAAGAAACCCTATGAAACATTGAATAAGCCTCAAAGTAGTGGACCTTATGCATGTAAGGTTGAATATCTGGAGAAGGCCAACTTCATTCCAATTAAGGTGCACCTAAGCTAACTAAACTAATAACTATCAAGGAAAAGAGAGAAGGATTAAAAAAAATTAAATGAGGGGTAATGAACAAGATTAGAATTATGGTTTCTCCTTGCCTATAAGTACACACAATATTTGATGACCTTATGGAAAGACATATTGTCAATTAGTGCCAAAACACTTAGTCATCACAGTATTGACTGAGCCAGTAGTGCATCCCGAGCAGTTACAATGTAACCCAACCAGTGGCAGTGTCAACCAATTAGACAATGGTAATCATTATTACCCAAGTGATCAATGGAGCCCGAGTACACAGAGTAGCCCAAGTGCCATAGTTTAGTATGTTTCATGAATGACATCTGTTGGAAATTTGACTTCCTAAGGATGCATGTCTCATTTTGTGTTGTCATCATGGAAACAAAGTCATACTAAGTTTCTATCAAAGATAACTCAGAAGGAAAAACAACTAAGTATGGAAATAGGGCAAACAAAGATATTTAGCGATCATCACATTAGCGCACATGCAAGAGATCGAGTTAGCATATGTGAATTTAGATATATGTTATATGACATGTGTAAATACTACATCTAGACATGCATAGTACAGAACAATAGTACGGAGAAGTTACAGATAGATTAGTAGACCAGCAGTCCAGAAGACAGAGCATGGAAGTCGACTAGTGTTTTGATCAGCGTGAATTATTTTGTTATGTAATGGCTAAGTGCCTTTGACTATATGTTTGTAATGATGTAATTATCATTTTTGTAAACATGCTTGAGCTGACTTGTTCGGAAGAGTTGTGTATTTTGTTTTAGGGCCAACTAGAGTCTTGTTTTGGGTCACGCCTATTTGGATATCAACATATAAGTATGTAATGTAAAGTTATGTTACAAGTGTCGATTATTATGCAAGAGGAAGACATAGAAGAGAAGTATGATGAATTTAGTATATGATATATCTCTTTAAGAGAGTAAGAGCATTCGCACATACACAAAACTGATCAGACAACACATTACAGTAGTTCACTTTCGATATAGTGTATATCAACTTTCAGAAGGTTGTAGCCTTCATCCTATTAGGCAGTGAGCCATATACCTTTAATAGGGTTTTTGTAAAATACTCCTAATAGGTTTAGACCTTTAACTAGGTCATTGTACTCATATTGTAAAGACTGATTCTAACAGAGCAAAGGAACTTTAACAGGTTTATTATACTAGTACAATATTTGTGGGTACTAATTCCCATCAGGGTTTTCCTCTGATCAAGGTTTCCCCATAGTCATATCGTGTGTTATGAGTTCTTATGTTAAGCTTCATTCAATGTATGTTTGATTTATGTTTAAGTTTCTAAAAAGTAATAAATAGACAAACACTGATTCACCCCCCCCATCTCAGTGTTTCTAACAATTGGTATCAGAGCTCTGGTCCTCTGAAAGAAAGTATAACCACTTGAGGAGATCATGGACTCAGTAGAAGCAAAACATTTGAAAAAGAATCTTGAAGCAGTTCTTGAAGATCTTGATAATCTGAAAAAGAAAATGAAGAACTTAGACTGAAAGTTGATGGCTCACAAATGCTTATTAAGAAATTAAGAAAAGATTTGAAAGATTGTTCTAAAAGTGATTTAGGGAAAATGGTCAAAAATCTCAATGAAAAGAATATGTCTCTAAAAGATAAAATTGAAAATCTAGTTGAACAGCTAACAGACAGTCAAATTGCTATTGAAGAAAAGATCAAAGAAAGCCAACAATTAGATGATGAACTCTTGAAAGCAAACATAAAAGTCCTGGAATTGGAAAACATAAAGAAGAAGTTGGAATTTGAATTAACAGAAGAAAAAGATAAGATTGATAAACTCCACACAAGTTCTAATTCACTTCAATCTCAGCTCAATGCATAAAAGCTAAAAGGCGACACTACTAGTCTTGGATACGGTGTAGCACAAATTGAAATCAATTCATTGCAAGAAAGAAAGAAAGCACATGAAGCATCTCCAGAAGAAAAGAAAGTTGAAAATGTTATAGAGATTAAAATAGATCCACCTAAAGGGGAAATCAAGAAAGTTAACAGAACTTGTTATGCATGTAACAAACATGGTCATTTGGAAAGAGATTGCAAAGAGGTAAGACCTTTCAATGGTTATTGTTTCTCCTATAATAAATTTGGTCACAGGGCTATACATTGTAGAAGAAATCAAAGAAGAAAGAATCAAAACAATCAGAGAAATCAACCTCAAAGAAATTTGTAGAACACTATATGTCAGATATGTAACTATAATGGTCACACAACAAAGTAATGCAACATGATGAACAAGAACATCAGACCTCCTATCATTTGTCACACATGTGGAAAGGCTAGACGCATCTCAAGGTTTTGTAGATCCAGAACTCAAAAGCAAGAGGATCCTAAGAAATCACTATTTGAAGAAGAAGGAGAAGTCAAATTTGTTCAAGCAAAAGGAGATTCAAGAAAAATTTGGGTTGAAGTAAAGAAGGACAATGATGTTGACAAAGTAGTTGATGCATCCATAGTGGACACACCCTCTACTTTTGGTTGAATAGAACTTCTTGGTCTTAGGGGAAGCTATTCTAGCTCAGGACCCCTACACAACTAGTATACTCACCTCCGAGTATGTGCCTATGGATTCATGGTTATAAGAACATAATATTATAGTATGCATACACGCATTGTCTCAAGTTCATCGGGATCAAAGTTGCAAATTCTCTGAGTAATTTTCATACGGTTGCAAACATTAAATATAGTAGCTTTTATAAAAGAATTTAAATGTTTGATCTTCTTCACACTTGCATTCAAGATCACAGAATTTGGAGAGCACTGGAGCACTGAGCATCAAAGCATGAAATCATAGCAGATTTGGCAGTTAAGAAAATAGATAAGAAGTTGAAACGGAACCCTAGCAGTCACGTCATTTCATAATTTAGTGAAACCCTACTTAATCAAGTTCCAAGTAAGTATGTTGACTCTAGTTGTATTTGATATTGCAGAGAGGAAGAGATTTGTATTCAAGAAGCATCCATTCAAATCCATACTGGATGATGTGGAAGGAGCTTTCTCCAAAACCCCATTAGGTGTTGTTCACATAGAAGATATCTGCGCATATATTTACTGTAAGAAGGAAACAATAGGAGATATCAGCATAGCCACTCATATGGGATCTATGATGAAACCTGACTATACATTCAAGGATGAGTTCACGATCTTGATTGATAACCCTATCTTCAAATACTCTAATGCGCATGAGTTTGATGAGTCAAAATGGGTGAAGATTTTGCTAAGAAGAATACATGATGATCTTTACTGGATTGGTGAGGTTCCTGTGTGCATCACTACTAACCTAATCCATGAATTAACCAGAATTCCTAAAACTAGACTAGTTCTACCTACCGGCAAGGATGTCAAGAAGCAAGTTGAACAAGTTTGCTTATCTAGAAGTGACAAGTGCGGGATGATAGTTGACCCTATCAAGGAAGATGACATAAAGCTTCTAAAAATGATACTTAGGTATAAGTTTCAGCAAGAAAGTAGGTTAAATAGTGTCTCTGCATCAATAGTCCTTGTAGCTATCAGAATGGTGAAGGATAACACTCAATACAACCTATGTGAGATCTTGTGCACTCAATTGATTGACAACATTCTAATCATCAAGCATGACAGGAGCAAGACATTCATGTTTGGATCTTTGATCATCTAATTATATTTCCATATTGTTGGAAAGGTTGCAAACCTTTACCTAGATAGGAGCAAACCCATAATGTATCAGATTTCACTTAAGGCCACTTTAGAGAGCAATGTAAGGGATGCCATGGATATGGATATCAAGACATTTAGGATCAAAATGTAGAAAAGGTTCAGATTATCTTAGAAGATAGTTGATAAATATAAGGATACCATATGTTTCATGGTAGAAATAGATTGCACTTGCATGGAGGTAGTTGAACCTAGAACCAAATGGATTCATCCTCTTGGTTATGAAGTAGAAGAACATGTGTTAGAAGGATATGCACAAGTTCTATTGTCTACGCCCAAAGATTAAAATGAGCCTAGGTGGGGAACTTATAGAGAGAAGACCAATGAAGTGGATACTATCTTACATAGTGCTAATAACAAAAGGAAGGCATCCAGAATTACATCTAGCATTCTAAAAGTTCATGGAGTCACTCAAGAAGATCTTGAAAAAGCTAGAGAAGCCACAATAGCCAAAGAACTTGAGAAGATTGAAGAGATCCAAAAGAAGAAAATGTAGAGAGCACCTCTGTACCCTCTACCACTATTGATCTAGACTCATCTCCACCTTCAATACCAAGCAAGAAGTCTAGAGGAAAAAAATAGGTGCCCACAAATCACCCATCCTCAAGGAACACTCGGAGAAAAGCAAGGAATACTCAAGCTCCTCCTAAGGTAGGATTTAGACCTAGTCTAAATGTTTTGAATAATAGGATTGTAAATGAAGGGAGATTAGATAAAATTTCTAAATTCTATGACAAGTATCAAGAGATGGATAAGACTGAGATACATTCTATGATCATATCTCATATGATCAAGTTTAAGAAGTCTGTTCTTGAACTCAAAACAGTGATACCAAATAAGTTATGGAACATACTGGAGATCATGAAAATACATGTAATAGAGGAAGACATGAGGATTAGAGAAGAAACATTGGATACTCTACTCTTTGTATGCTCACATGATGAGAAGACTATTCTATTAGATCTGGTGAAGCCTCATCTCAGAACCAAGACAAGGACATTACAGATTATGAACAAAGAGTATGAGAAGATAGGTAAAGAGACTAAAAAGGCATTTGCACAATTATTTATGGATAGACACATTTATCCATCAATGAAACCTACTACAAAGGTAACTCTAGCTCCTCCCAAACAAGTTACAGAACCAGTGATTCAGAAAGCACCTATAACAGGTCCACAGGTTTTAGCGCCCACAGTGACAATAACTTTTGATACAGAAAAAGACTCAGAAGATACTATAGTGGTTGATAATATCAAGATATCCATGATAGCATCTGAAAAAGACATGGACAAAGTTGATAAAGCATTTTTTAGCACTGAAGAAATGTGCACTAATGATACATCTGCAAAACAAGATGAAGTTCCCTCCAATGATCCAATTGACTTGAATGAAGAAAAAGGTGATGAGACACCAATACAAGAGATACCAGTAAAGAGTGAAGGCATGGATACCATTCATAATACTATATTCTCACCATCCACTCAACCATCTACTTCATTGTTGTCAAGGTTAACTCTTGATTCAGCAAGTCTGGATGCTTGGGGAGAAGAAGACCTAATCAAGATCAGTGTTCTTGTTATGGAAAAAGCAAAAGAGAAACAAGTGATGAGGAACCATCAATTTTTGGAATCAGTGAACATATTGAATGACTTAGTGCCTACAGACAAGAAATTAGCCAAAGTTCAATCAGTTCAAGATGTGGGCAGCATTATAACAAACTTTAAATCACATTTTACAAGCCTAGTAGACTCAGCTACTAAAATTGTACAAGATGAATATAAAAGGGAGAGAATGAATGAATTTGTAAAGAATTTTACCTTAAACCTTAATTCTTTAAATATTGGGCAATCCATATTGAAAGAATTGGTAGCTAAGGGAAAGAAAGTTATAGCCAGCTGCATGGATAGAGTGAAGTTCACCTCTGAGCACATTAAAAAGATAGAAGAGGCAAAAATCATGGTGGACAACATCAGAAAATCAGTTGAGACTTCCATGCAAGACATGAACATATGCAACAATGTCTATCAAGGACAATTGGACAAGATTGAGAAGGCTAATTTAGAAATCAGCAAGATAAGAGTTCAACAAACTTAGTTGAGAAATGCACTTGTGCTATCTCTAGAAGTCCTAAATGAGAGCATCAAACAAATTGATGCCACCATTGTGAAATATGATCAAGGTCCTTGCATGGATCTGATGAAAATGGAGAAACTGACATATGCCCTATGCGTGCATCTTCAGACAGTTGATGCAATGAAAGTATTCTGGCAAAAAGAGATCCAATCTCTTCAGATTGTGTACCCTGAAGTTTACATGGAGTAAGTATGTAGAAGACTTACAAGTTTTTGTACACCTTTGTCATTAATTTCAAAGGTGGAGTAATATAGAATGTGTATATATGGAGAGCAGTATATGTATATATGTAAAAGATGTTATGATATACAGTTATTTTTTTGTGTTAAGTCATTTTGAGAAACTTGGCCACATTCCTTTGTTGCCATAAATGACAAAGGGGGAGATTGTTGGCAAGTTGACTTCTTGAGGATGCATGAATCATTTTGTGTTTTCATCATGGCAACAAAGTCATACTAAGTTTCTATCAAAGATAACTCAGAAGGAAAAATGACTAAGTATGGAAATAGGGCAGACAAAGATATTCAGTGATTAGCACATCAGTGCACGTGTGAGAGATCGATTCAGCATATGCGTGTTCAGATATATGTTCTATGACATTTGTAAATACTACATCCCGACACACATAGTATGGAACAATAGTATAGAGAAGTTACATACAGATCAGTAGACCAGCAGTCTAGAAGATAGAGCATGGAAGCCGACTAGTGTTTTGATCAGCGTGAATTATTTTGTTTTGTAATGGTTAAGCGCCTTTGACTATATGTTTGTAATGATGTAATTAGCATTGTTGTAAACACACTTGAGCCCACTTGTTCGGAAGCATTGTGTATTTTTTTTAGGGCCGACAAGAGTCTTGTTTTGGGTCGCGCTTATTCGAATATCAACATATAAGTATGTAATGTAAAGTTATGTTACAAGTGTTGATTATTATGCAAGAGGAAGATATAGAAGAGAAGTATGATGAAGTCAATATATGATATAGCTCTTTAAGAGAGTAAGAGCATTCACGCATACATGGAACTAATCAGACAACACTGTCATTACAGCAAATCACTTTTGATATAGTGTATATCAACTTTCAAAAGGTTGTAGCCTTCATCCTATTGGGAAGTGAGCCATATACCTTTAACAGGGTTTTTGTAAAAGACTCCTAACAGGGTCAGACCTTTAATTGGGTCATTGTACTCATATTGTAAAGACTGCTTCTAATAGGGCAAAGGAACTTTAACAGGTTCATTATACTAGTACAATATTTGTGGGTACTAATTCCCACTGGGGTTTTCCTCTGATCAAGGTTTCCCCATAATCATATCATGTGTTATGAGTTCTTATGTTAAGCTTCATTCAATGTATGTTTTATTTATGTTTAAGTTGCTGAAAAGTAATAAATAGACAAACACCGATTCAACCCCCCCCTCTCAGTATTTCTAACAACATCATAAAGACAGAATGCCAGTATATTGCCCAAATGGATCACTGGACCAAAGTAACAATTTTGGGCTGACTTAGCTTATATTGTTAGATATTAATTTATCTTATGGAAGACAACTTATAGTTTCATTTGATTTAGATAAGGTATAAATATGAAGTATTTTTTTAATCCAAACAAGAGTGAATATATGTGTAGAAGTATGTATGCGAATATGAAGTGGCAGGTTGTTTAAGAGGCTACATCAGTATAAGGAACAACAAAGACTCATTCATCACAGTCAGGTGATTAGTTTATATCAGTGGACCTTATTTAGGAGTTCAGAGTTGCATTAAACATCATCTACTAGTTCATCCTAATAGGTGCATTAGCAGAATCCTCTAACAAGGTGGACCTAATAGTCCTTTATAAATCTCCTAATAGAGTTGCATTACTTGATTGTATTGTACTAAATCCTTTCACAAGGTGGAACTAACAGTCATTATTTCTCCTAACAAGGAAGGCCATTAGATGTGGTCAACTGTAAGCTTTAACAGGCTAAATTCATACTGCAGTAATAAATCTTATGGGTACCATCCCCACCCCATGTTTACTTTCTATTTGGAAGGTTTCTAGGTAACCAAATATTGTGTCAAATTTAGTGGACATTTTATTGCTTTTCATTTCATGTATACAATTATATTAGATAATATAATATTGGATTAAAAGAATTAAGTTTTATTAGTTCCTGATTCACCCCCCCTCCCAGACACCTTGACTCAACATATTTCCAACAATTGGTATCAGAGAAAAAATGTTCTCTTTATAGAAGTTTAACAAGCAAAGATCAGAGGCAATGGAAATTTAGAGACTGGAGAAATCCATTGAAAATGAAAAGATAGATCTACAAATGGCCATAGATCAGATCAAGAAACTCAAGGAGAAGCTCTCTCTTTCTCTAAAAAGAAGAAAATATTTAGCAGTGCAGATGAATGACAAAAGTTACATAGAAGAAATAATTGAACACTTATGCAAATAAATAAGTTCTGAAGAAGCAGATGCAACAATTGAATACCTACTTGCAAAGAATCTCAATTTACATGAAGAATTCAAAAAATTGAAAAGAGAACAACAAATTCATTCATTCAGAATATGTGAAGTCATAGAACAAAAGATTCAAGTAGAAAATGACAAAGAAATGGCCCAAGAAGATAAAATATTGCTGAGTAAAGGATTAGAAGAAAAAGAAAATGAAATCCATCATTTGTCACTTCAACAAGCAGATATGATAAATCAACTCAATAATGTAAATCAAGAAGTTATCAATCTGAGGAAAGAAAATGAAAGACTAAAGAATAATCTCAATACTAAAAAACAAACCAATGAAAGTATGATGAACTCACAGGGAAGCATGGATCAGTTGACAGAGAAAAATAAACTCATAAATCATGGATAGATTGGATTAGGTTATACTAAAAAAGGTGAATCCTCATAGCAAGGAACTCAAAATAATAGAAAACCTACTTGTAATCATTGTGGCAAGTTAGGGCACACAACAGCAAGTGTTGGAGCAATGGAAAATCAAAGTTTAATAGAAATGCTACATATGCAACAAACATGGACATAGGGCAAGTGAATTGCACTAAGAAACCTAAGTTTGAAGGAAAATGTTTCAATTGTAACAAACAAGGTCAAAACTCCTCCAAGTGCAGAACTAAGAAATGGAACCCCGCTAAACAACTAGCTAAAATAGTTTTTGGTTGGGATTACAACACATGGAGAACATTTTGTCACTATGGTGAATAGGGACATATTGGTTCAAATTGTGTAAAGAATCACCTCAGAAAAAGGAATCCTCCTAAGGGATGTTATGTATGTAAACAACTTGGTCATCTAAGAAAGAATTGCATGAATAGAGAAAAAGTGGATACTAGTTTTGAGAAAGGAAAAGAAATTTTTTCTGAAATTAGAACTCAGATGAATCAATAGTTGGTAAGGAAATCTCCTGAGAGTTTAGATCAAAACAATGAAGAATCG
Organism: Thuja plicata; assembly: GCA_018584345.1. Taxonomy (NCBI): domain Eukaryota; kingdom Viridiplantae; phylum Streptophyta; class Pinopsida; order Cupressales; family Cupressaceae; genus Thuja; species Thuja plicata. The sequence goes on along the minus strand of MU223871.1, from coordinate 801,083 downwards.
AATGGCACCCAAAGAAATGAATTGGGTGGATCTACCATCTCTGAATAAACATGCAAGGAGACTATTGGAACTGTGCAAACAAGCCATCCTACATAGTTTCATACATGATAGTGAAGACATTATATTTTTCCATTAGTATACACAAGGAAAAACATGATCTACACCATCAATTTTTCACTACACTGACAGACAGAGCACAACACTACCCAACGCCAACATTACCCAATAGTACCAAGTTCAAAGCATCCTGACAATAATATTCAGTGTTATAAAGGAACCCAATGAGTAACAACAGTGCAACCCAATGAAAAAACAAAAAGAGGAACCCGACATATGAAGGGAACCTGACGATCAGTTCAATAAAGGAAAACTAAAAGACTTTCAGTTCAACCCGACGACCAAGAACTAAAAGTCAGTTACATCCCGCAAATAGTGGATTTGAATTTCCACGTTAGATAAATCACTGAAATTGTATATATAGCTTCTTTATTTTTTTTAAAACCATTATGTGCAGAGGAAGCAATGTATTTATTATTATTTTAATTAGTTTTACTGGTTTAAAACATGCAAACTAAAGATCAAGGTTAAGTTGTAAACCTTCGATCTAAGAGTTAATATTGTAATACGTGATTCTAAGATAGGTCAAATACTTCTATAAATAGATGCTCAATCTATTGTGAACATGTTTTTTTTCAATGATGATTGTAGCCATGGAGAGCATCTAAGAACCAGACAAGAGATTTCATGCACAAGGATAGAAATAGATCAAATTAGTTTCAAGAACAAGAACACAGGATACCAACGAGCAAAGAAAATGTATTAATCAATCACTATAGGTGATATTCATTTATGAGAGATTTAATCAATCTGTGATCAACAATTGTAGATTGCATACAGTCAGGTCAAACATATTGTACTCATTCTAATAAGTTTAGTACACTTAAGAAATCCTTTCAAGAAAGGTGGACCTAACAGTCCTATTGTAAATCTCTTAACCAAGTGCACACTTAAATCAGTGTTGCTAAATCTCTTAACAGAGTAGATCTTAACAAGTCTCCACTTTAATACTCCTATTAGGGTAGATCATCATAAGTGATCAATTGTAAGCCTTTACCGGCTCCCTTCCATTCTACAGATAGTGAAGTTTTGTGGGTGTCATCCCCACCATAGTTTTTACTTCCTAACAAGAGTTTTCTGCGATATCATATCTTGTGCTATGTGTTTACTAATTTCATGAATGTTTCTATGAATGTTGCAAACAATTAAATATTATGAATTAATACTACATGCATAAGAAATAACAACAGTAATGGTCGGTAATATAGTAAAGAATGATTACTAATGATGAATGGTGAAAAGAGTTAAAAGTTTTAGAGGTATCGATTCACCCCTCCCCTCTCAGTACTACTTCCCATTAATCCCAACAATTGGTATCAGAGCTAAGTCTCTTCTTGGAAAGCTTAAATTCTTAAGAGAAAACATCATACAATGGAGAAGTACAAACTTGATAAGAATATTGAGAATAAAAAAATTGAAATACAAATGTTCTATGAACAATATAAAGAGGTGAGAATCAAGATGAGAGAGTTTCTGGATGAGAGGAAAGGTATGGCAACCTAGAGCAATGAAAAATATTATCAAGAAGAAGAGATTCTAGTTTTCTTTGAATCTTTAGGATCAAACACAAGTAATGTATCAGATACATCAAAAGAGAAGATCACAAATCTAAAGGAGATCAATCAACATCTGACAGGGAAAATAAAGATGCTGCAAATCGGTCAAGAGAGCTAGATGGTAAGAATGATTGATGTGATGAGTTCTACTAGACAAGCTAAAATAGAAAGAACACTTTCTATTGATGACAGAAGGAAGATTATAGAGAAACTACAAGAGAAGGAGTTAGAAATTCAAAGACATGTTGAGCATCACCATGAGATCACAAATCAGATTATTATAATGAGCCAAGAAGAAAACAAAATGAATATGGAACTCATTGAAAGAGTACAAGATATCAGTGAACTAAGAGAAGATAATGAAAAACTAAATCATGAGGTTAGAATTTAGCAACATCATAATGAAGTTATCAGAAAGGCTGAAGAGAGCAATAAAAGAATGGATGGTTTTCTTGAAGGAAAACAAAGAGTCAACAACAAAAATGGTCTAGGCTTTACCATAAATGGAGAATCATCAAATCAAGCCAAACCAAAGAATGTCTATGAAAATCCAAGACCAAGAAATCTGACATGCAAGCACTGTGGAAAGAAAGGCCACACATCAAATGTGTGTAGAGGCAAAATGAAAGGTATTCCTAAATCTACATCTTCATTCATAGGATTCTATTATAAATGTAACAAGAAAGGACATAAAG
>MU223871.1:778211-798627 GCA_018584345.1 Thuja plicata | reverse complement strand
AGAAACACTAAGAGGGGGGGGGGGGGTGAATCAGTGTTTGTCTATTTATTATATTTCAGCAACTCAAACATAAATCAAACATACATCTAATGAAGCTCAATACAATAACACATAACACATGATATGTTTATGGGGAAACCTTGATCAGAGGAAAACCCCAGTGGGAATCAGTACCCCAAATATTGCACTATTATAATGAACCTATTAAATTTCCTTTGTCGTGTTAGAAGTAGTCTTTACAATCCAAGTACAATGACCCTGTTAGGAGTCTATTACAAAACCCTGTTAAAGGTATAGGGCTCACTGCTAGAGCTCACTACTCAATAGGATGAAGGCTACAACCTTCTGATAGTTGATATACACTATATCAAAAGTGAACTGCTGTGATGACACTGTTGTCTGATCAGTTCCATGTATGTGCTAATGCTCTTACTCTCTTAAAGAGATTTATCTTATACGCCTCTTGTATATCTTACTCATGCATATTATTTGACACTTGTAACATAACTTTACATTACATACTTTTATGTTCATGTCCGAATAGATGCAACCCAGAACAAGACTTATGGTCAGCCCTAAAACATAATACACAACGCTTCCAAACTAATTGGCTTAAGTGTGTTTACAAAATTATTAATTACATCATTACAAACATACTATCATAGGTGCTTGGCCTTTACATAACAAAATAATATACGCTGATCAAAACACTTAGTCGACTTTCATGCTATGTCTTCTGGACTACTGGTGTACTGATCTGTCTGTAAATTTTCCATACTATCATGTCATACCATGCGTGTCTGGACTTAGTATGTATACATCACATAGAATATATATCTGAATGCGCATACTCTGATTTAGTCTCTTGCATGTGCGTTGATGTGATGAATGCTGTATAACTCTGTCTGTCCTATTTTCCATACTTAGTCATTTTGTCTTCTAAGTTTACTTTGATAGAAACTTAGTCTGACTTTGTTGCCATGATGACAAAAAAAAATTATTCATGCATGCTCAGGAAGTCAACTTGCCAACAATCTCCCCTTTGTCATTTATGGCAACAAAGGAATGTGGCCAAGTTTCTCAAAATGACTTAATCACAAAAAATAGTCTATCATAGCATCTTTTAATATATAAATATACTGCTCCCCATATATACACATTCTCTATTACTCCCCCTTTAACATTAATGACAAAGGTGTACAAAACTTGTAAGTCTTCTAGATACTTATTCCATGTAAACATCTGGGTACACAATATGAAGAGATTGGATCTCTTTCTGCCAGAATACCTTCATTGCATCAATTGTCTGAAGATGCGTGCGTAAGGCATATGTCAGCTTCTCCATCTTCATCAAATCCATGCAGGGACATTGATCATATGTCATAATGGTGGAATCAATCTATTTCATGTTTTCATTTAGAACTACTAGAGAGGGTGCAAGTGCATTTCTCAATTGAGTTTGTCTGACTCTTATCTTACTGATCTCCAACTAAGCCTTTTCAATTTTGTCCAACTGACCTTGATAGACATTGTTACAGATGTTCATGTCTTACGTGGATGTCTCAACTAATTTTATAATATTGTCCACCATGATCTCTGTCTCTTCTATCTTTTTGATATGTTTAGAGGTGAACTTTACTCTGTTGATGCAATTTTCTATAACTTTCTTTCCTTTTGTTGCCAATTATTTCAATATAGATTTCCCAATCTTTAAAGATTTTAAGTCTAAGGTAAAATTATCTACCAATTCATTCAATCTCTCCTTTTTATACTCATCTTTTGCAATTCTAGTAGCAGAGTCTACTAGATCTGTAAAGTGTGCTTTGAAGCTTGTTAGAATGTTGTTGACATCTTCAACTAATTGAATCCTAGCTACTTTCTTGTCTGCAGGTACAAAATAATTTAGAATGTTAACTGACTCCAAGAAAAGAGGGTTCCTCATAACCTATTTTTCTTTGGCCTTTTTCATGGCTAGAACGCTGATCTTTATTAAGTCCTCTTCTCCCCATGCATTTAGACTTGCTGAATCAGGAGTTAACCTTGACAACAATGAAGTAGACAGTAAAGTGGATGGAGTGAATATAGTATTTTGACTGGTATGCATGCATTCACTCTTTAATGGTATCTCCTTGACTGGTGTCACATTATCTTGAGTATCCTTCTCTTTATTCAATTCTATTGGATCATTGGAGGGAACTTCATCCTGCTGTATAGATGTGTCATCAGTGCACATCTCTTCAGTGCTTACAAATGACTTATCAACTTTGTCCATGTCATTGTCAGATGTTGTCATGGATATCTTGATATTATCAACCACTATAGTATCTTCTGAGTCTTTTGATGTATCAATAGTTATTGACACTGAGGGTGCTAAAACCTATGGACCTTTCATAGGTGCATTTTGAATCACTGGTTCTGTAACCTATTTGGGAGGAGCTGGAGTTACCTTAGTTGTAGGCATCATTGATGGATACATGTGTCTATCCATAAACACTTGTGAAAATGCCTTTTTAGTTTCTTTTCCTATCTGCTCATACTCTTTGTTCATGATCTGAAGAGTCCTTGTCTTGGTTCTGAGATGAGGCTTCACCAGATCTAATAGAATTGCCTTCTCATCATGTGAGCATACAAGGAGAAGATTATCCAATGTTTCTTCTCTTATCCTCATGTCTTCCTGAATTGCATGTCTCTTCATTATTTCTAGCAAGTTCCATAACTTATCAGGTATCACTGTTTTGAGTTCAAGAACTGACTTCTTAAACTTAATCATGTGAGAGATGATCATAGAATGTATCTTAGTTTTATCTATCTCTTGATACTTGTCATAAACCTTAGCAAGTGTGTCTAGTATTCCTTCATTAACAATCCTATTCTTCAAGACATTTATCCTAGGTCTGAATCCTACCTTAGGAGGAGCTTGAGTGTTCCTTGCTGTGCTCTGTGTGTTCCTTGAGGATGGGTGATTTCTAGGCACTGTCTTCCTTCTTCTAGATTTCTTTCTTGGTATAGAAGGTGGAGATGAGTCTAGGTCAATGGTGGTAGAGGGCGCAGAGGTGCTCTCTACTTTCTTCTTCTTCTTCTGGATGTCATCAGTCTTCTCAAGTTCTTTGGCTATCTTGGCTTCTCTAGCTTTGTCAAGATCTTCTTGAGTGACACCATGAACTCTTAGAATGCTAGATGTAATCTTAGATGACTTTCTTTTGTTATCAGCACTATATAATACAAAATCAACTGCTTTAGTCTTCTCTCTGTAAGTGCCCCATCTGGGCTCATTGGGATCTTTAGGCATAGACTAAAGGACATATGCATATCCTTCCAATACATGTTCCTCCACTTCATACCCAAGTGGATGAATCCATTTAGTTCTAGGCTCAACTACCTCCATGCAAGTGCAGTCAGTCTCTACCATGAAGCATATGGTTTCCTTATACTTTTCAACAATCTTCTCAGGTATCCTGAACCTCTTCTGCATCTTGATCCTGAAATTTTTGATATCCATGTCCATGGTATCTTTTGCATTGCTCTCTGATGTGGCTTTAAGTGAAATCTGAGACATTGTGGGTATGCTTCTGTCTAGGTAAAGATTTGCAACCTTACCAACAATATGGAAGTATAGATAGATAATCAGAGACCCAAACCTGAATGTCTTCCTCTTTTCATGCTTGATAACTTGAATGTTGTCAATCAATTGAGCATGCAATGTATCACATAGATTATACTGAGTGTTATCCTTCACCATTCTGATAGCTGCTAGAGCAGTTGCTGCGGAGACACTATTCAATATACTCGCTTGTTGGAACTTGTAACCAAGGATCATAGTTAGAAGCTTTATGTCTTCTTCCTTGATAGGATCAACTATCATACTGTGCCTGTCACTTTTGGATAGGAATGCTTACTCAACCTATTTCTTGAAATCCTTTCCAGTAGGAAGAACTGGTCCAATATTAGGTAGTCCAGTCATGTTATGGATTAGGTCTACAGTAATATAGATGGGAACTTCACCAATCCAGTAGAGGTCATCATGAATCCTGCTCAACAAAATTTTGACACATTCTGGTTCATAGAATTCATGTGCATTTGAATAATCAAAGATAGGGTTGTCCATGAGGTGTGCATATTCATCCTTGAATGAATAGTCTAGTTTCATCATCGAAGCCATGATAGTAGCTATACTATTATCTCCAACTATTTCCTTTTTACAATAAATGTATGCACAGATGTCTTCTACGTGAACAACGCCTAATGGAGTTTAAGAGAAATCTCCTTCCACATCATCCAGTATGGATTTAAATGGATGCCTCTTAAATATAAATCTCTTCCTCTCAGCAATGTCAAATACAACTGGAGTTTCCATACTTACTTGATGATTGATTAAATAGGGTTTCACAAAAATTTGAAACGGCACGACTGTTAGGGTTCCATTCTAACTTCTTAACCATGCTTCTTAACCACCAAATCTATTATGCTTCCATGATTTGATGCTCAGTGCTCCTATTCTCTCCAAATTCTATGATCTCGAATGTAAATGTGAAGAAGATCAAACACTTACATCTTTTTATAAAAGTTCCTGCATTTAATGTTTGCAACCGTACACAGTTTTCACTGAGAGTTTCAAAATTTGTTCTGAATGAATTATAGACAATGCGTGTATGCATACTGCTATATCATGTAATCATAAGCATGAATCCATAGGCGTATACTCAGAGGTGAGTATACCAGCCACGCAGGGGTTCCGAGCTAGAATAGCTCCCCCTAAGACCAAGAAGGTCTATTCAACCAGAAATAGAGGATGCGTCCACTATGAATGCATCAACTAATTTTCTCTCTACATTTTCCTTCTTTACTTCAACCAAAATTTTTCTTGAATCTTCTTTTTCTTTAAGAAAATTGACTTCTCCTTCTTCTTTAAATAGTGATTTCTTAGGATCCTCTTGTTTTTGAGTTCTGGATCTACAGAACCTTGAGATGTGTCTAGCCTTTCCACATGTGTGACAAATGATAGGAGGTCTGATGTTCTTGTTCATCATGCTGCACTGCTTTGCTATGTGTCCATTGTAGTTACATATCTGACATGTAATGTTTTGCAAATTTCTTTGAGGCTGATTTCTCTTATTGTTTTGATTCATTTTTCTCTGATTCTGCTGTGACTGATTTCTTTGATTTATTCTACAATGTATAGCCCTGTGACCAAAATTATTACAGGAGTAACAATAACCATTGAAAGGTATTACCTATTTACAATCTCTTGCCAAATGACCATGTTTATTACATGCATAACAAGTTCTATTAACTTACTTGATTTCTCCTTTAGGTGGATCTATTTTAATCTCTGCAACATTTTCAACTTTCTTTGCTTCTGAAGATGCTTTATGTTCTTTCTTTCTTTCTTTCAAAGAATTGATTTCAACTTGTGCTAGATTGTATCCAAGACCAGTAGTGTCACCTCTTAGCTTTTGTGCATTGAGATGAGATTGAAGTGAATCAGAAATTGTGTGGAGTTTATCAATCTTATCCTTTGCTTCTGTTAATTCAAATTCCATCTTCTTCTTTATGTTCTCCAATTCCAAGACTTTCATGTTTGCTTGAAAAAGTTCATCTTCTAATTGTTTGCTTTCTTTGATCTTTTCTTCAATAGCAATTTGACTGTCTACTAGTTGTTCATCTAGATTTTCAACTTTATCTTTTAGAGACATGTTCTCTTCATTTAGTTGTTTGACCATTTTCCCTAAATCACTTGTAGAACAATCTTTCAAATCTTTTCTCAATTTCTTGATATGCATTTGTGAGCCATCAAATTTTAGTTTTTGTTCTTCATTTTCTTTTTCAGATCTGTCAAGATCTTCAAGAGCTGCTTCAAGATTATTTTTCAATTGTTTTTCTTCTGTTGAGTCCTTGATTTCCTCAAGTGGTTAAACTTTCTTTTAGATGACCAGAGCTCTGATACCAATTTTTAGAAACACTGAGAGGGGGGGGGGGGGGGAATCGNGCTCTGATACCAATTTTTAGAAACACTGAGAGGGGGGGGGGGGGTGAATCGGTGTTTATCAATTTATTATATTTCAACAACTTAAACATAAATCAAACATACATCCAATGAAGCTCAATACAAGAACACATAACACATGATATGTTTATGGGGAAAACTTGATCAGAGGAAAACCCTAATGGGAATTAGTACCCATAAATATTGCACTATTATAATGAACCTGTTAAAGTTTCTTTGCCCTGTTAGAAGTAGTCTTTACAATCCAAGTACAATGACCCTGTTAGGAGTCTTAGACCCTGTTAGGAGTCTATTACAAAACCCTATTAAAGGTATATGGCTCACTGCCAGAGCTCACTGCACAACCTTCTGATAGTTGATATACACTATATCAAAAGTGAATTAATGTGATGACACTACTATCTAGTCAGTTCCGTGTATGCATTGATGGTCTTACTCTCTTAAAGAGCTTTATCTCATACTAACTTCATTATACTGCTCTTCTATATCTTACTCATGCATATTATTCAACACGTGTAACTTAACTTTACATTATATACTTATATCTTCATGTCCGAATAGACGCGACCCAAAACAAGACTTATGGTCGGCCCTAAAACATAATACGCAACACTTCCAAAATAATTAGCTTAAGCATGTTTACAACATTATTAATTACATCATTACAAACATACTATCATAGGCACTTGGCCTTTACATAACAAAATAATATACGCTGATCAAAACACTTAGTCAACTTTTATGCTCTGTCTTCTGGACTGCTGGTGTACTGATCTATTTGTAACTTCTCCGTACTATCATGTCATACCATGCATGTCTGGACTTAGTATGTATACATCACATAGAATATACATATGAATGTGCATACTATGATTCAGTCTCTTGCATGTGCGCTGATGTGTTGATTGTTGTATAACTCTGTTTGTCCTATTTTCCATACTTAGTCATTTTGTCTTCTAAGTTTACTTTGACAGAAACTTAGTCTGACTTTGTTGTCATGATGAAAACATAGTTTGAGTCATGCATCCTGAGGAAGTCAACATTCTTGAATGATGGAAAAAGAAAAGGCAAGCATGGAAGCCAAAAGGTCAAGAAAATCCCTATCAACCAAAGAGAATCGGTAATCAATATGTATGGGACTACAATACTTGGAAAAACTATACAACATGTGGTAGATATCGTGACACTACTAAAAAATGCATGAGGGCATAGAGAAAAAGGTCTAGAGGCTAGTCAAACCCCAGAATGGCATGCTTACACTGTCACAAAGTTGGTCATCTCAAGAAATATTGCAAAGACCGAATGATAGAGACAAGCACATATCCCAATGGAAACACCATTGAAGATATCCAGAAGGCTAGAGATAAAATGTGGAGAAAATATTCAAGCAATGATGAAGCTGGACCAAGCAATGCAAATGGTGACACCCCATCCAATGGATCTAGTGACATCACCACCCCCACATGAGTTGAACAAGTAAGTATGGAATTGCACTAAACCAAGTCATATGTTGCATCAGCTCCATTATAGAAATTGATAGATAGTCAAAATATGCATAATAAAGATGCAATTATGTTACTTGTTACAATTTTGAGAAAATAACCCTGTCGGTATACACATACCGAAAATCATCGGTGAACATAATGGATGAGTTGTTTTACACTTATCAAAATTTTTTGATCAATACATAAAATGGCTATGTTGCTAATGTAACCTGACACTCATCGATAAGGAAGAAAATTTACAAATTTGTCATTACAGAACACCGATATCTGTCGGTGTAATAAAAATTGTTAACAACTCTCTTGAGCATTTTGACAACATTGACGATGATTTTGAAAGTCTTCATGATGAACTCTATCTTCATGTCCTGACGAGTCATTGAGCATTTATGACAAAGACTTAGGGAAAAAGTCTATGAATAGTCGATGGGAACACTTCATTTTGCACCCACAATTTGAAGAGAAAGAAGAGAAAAAAATAGAGAAATTGAAGAGCATTCAATAGAGTGACCTCAACTCGATCCAAGCACACAACAAATATATCATTCACCATTATCACAAATCGACGTAAGTACCAAGGGCACTGAAAGATCTCTGTCATTATTTTCAAGAAAGCCCTAAAAGTTGAAAAATGATGGCAACCACCTCAAGAACCGCTATGATCAAGAATGATAAGAAGAATGTGGTTAGGTTAATCAAGAACAACACCTATGTAGATCCCAAATACAAGATATTCCTGGAGATTGCATCACAAGCTAATGAAACTGACACGTTTTCTAAGATTCCACCTAGGGTTTTGCTAATAGAGGAAGTAAGGTCCTATATTCACTGTAAGATTTCTAAAATTGGTGATATGGAGATGGATGAAGCTTAAAAGAAGCTTTGCAATACAAAAGGAAACTTGAAGGAAGAGCACAAACACTTAGAGGTTAAATGGATAACCAATGTCCTATATTTCTGAAGGGACTTCAAGACCAACTGGATTAGGTTGGTACTTAGAAGAATGCATGATCAGAAGTTGTGGTTGCATCAACCCAAACAAATAACTAAGGATGTCCTCCATGCTGTCACTGGTTATCTAATAACTGACAAGCCTAAGGCTCACAAGCATCCTTCCTGGCCAGAAGTTGAAAATATTACAAAATCTGAATGGGATAATAGAGGTCTGAAAGTGAACACCATCACCGACAAATAACTGAGATTCGATGCATGTGTGATTGGGTAAAGATCTTTTAGGCAAGCAGGCTGAATATCATATCATCAAAATCAGTAAGAACATCTTACAAAATAGTGACCAAGGGCATACTAATGGATCTATGTGAGATCCTATTGAAACAACTTGATGAGAACATGAACACAATTAGGTCTGCAAAGACTAACACATGTAAGTTCATCTCACTTATCATGTGTATATTTTTCTACTTTCAAGAATACTTTCCTTCAGTAGGAAAAGTGAAATGGGGCACCACAAAACCAATCACATTATAGATTAGTAAACTAATTAAGTCACTAGGAGATACTTTTGAATCTTTTATGACTGCATACTTCCTTGAATTAAAGAAAAGGATGATGGAAAGAACAAGGATCCTTGAGAAACTTGTTGAAAAACATAGGGATGAGATATGTTTTATGGTGGATACAAATTTCACCCACATAAAACCGCTTGTACCAAGGACAGCTTGGTTAGCACCACTAGATTATGAAATCAACATAGATCAAGAAACCAATGCTATTAATGCATTGATCAATGAGCCCATTGAAAACAAACAACCAAGGTTTGGAACCTATGAAGAGGCCAGGTCAAAAATAAAAAGAGGGATAGAAATTAAGAAGACTATCAATAAGAAGAATAAGATGGTCAAGAATCTTAAAAAGATTCTATTGGTAAATGAGGAGGAACAACAACAAACTGAGGAAACTGATGAATAGGGTACCATCGGTGAAGGGAAGGATGAGCAGAGATTAGACTCTGAGGAAACTAAATTAGATACACCTCCACCTCCTACAAAGAAGCAAAGAAAAAGGAGTCAAACTACAAAGACTGATACCACACCTCTTAAGAAAGGTCAAGTAAGGACCTATAAGAGGAAGCAACCAACAAAACAAACCAAGCAACAAACTATGAAGACAACACCTACAAAGAGGAGAAAAAAATTGGTTAGGAAAAAAGATGACATAGAAGACATAAAAGATGATGAGCCTGATGTGACAAAGAAGAATTATAGAAATCTAATAATTGATGAGGCAGCTGAATCTATTGCTGCATCTAGCACAATGCATGACAAGAAAATCAAACAATGGGATACGCTCAAACCAGTGGACCAAAATAAGATACAATATTCCATAATAAGGGAAATGGTCAAGTAAAAATATGTACCAGCTGAATTTGTCAACCAAATACCCAAGGAATTGGGTAAGAAAATATCTCAACAATGGTCATATGCTCTACAGACCAAAAGAGAAGCAAGGGAGAGGGTACTTGTTACGCTAATGCCTCCCGAATCTAAGGTTGAAGAAATCAAAGAAATTATGAAGAAATTATAGATCTGGATACTATGATCGAGACAAAATGGAGACAACTCCTAGATCTACCCTTAGAGTCAACAAGTCATGATGAATAGTTACTTCTCACCAACACACCTCATAGAGGAGCAGAAAGACAAGGCAATTCCTTAGCACATTGCTTTGGATAATGTTGAAGACATGGAGCCAATTGATTTGACAATCTAATGGATTATATTGACATTTAAGACATCACCAATTATGACTCTGATAAAGATCTGCAGAAGAAAGATGATGTAATATTCACAACACTTAAGGATCAAGGAAGGAAACAAGAATTGAAGACATCAGAGGATAAAGAACTGAATGTTGCTGATGAGACATGGTAGGACACTTCATTCATGGACATAACATAACCAGACCCTGCAGAGAAAGTACAAAAAGATGAGGATGTCACTACTCAAAAAGACCAAACCGACAAGCAGGACAACACTCTAGATAAAGCCCAAGCTAGCACACAAAGCAATATGCCAGTATTAATGAAGGAAATAAATATACTAGAGGGTAATGATGGATCTACTACAGAGGACATAAGAACACCTGAGGAAAAGGGTGATGCTGAAGCAAAAGACACAACAAATAATACAAAGGACACAACTATAGAGCAAGCTGCAACTGATGATCAAAAACATAAGTATGCTGATAAAAGTAAAGAAGAAACATAAAAGGTAGAAGAGGAAATGGAGAAAGATAAGAGTTAAGAAGAAAAGAAAGATGAGATGGAAAAGAAAAGAGAAGAAAAATCTACAGAGACACCCAAGGTTGATGGAGAGATGTCTTCACCAAACTGACAGGTGCACACCAAGTAGAAAACACAAGAAGCATCATCAACAAAGCCTTCACCAAGAACTTCAGTGAGGAAAAATGAACTAGCAATGGTATTTCATATATTTTTTTCCCCACAAGTCTCAAAGAAGAATAAGAGCAAGAATAAGAATCTAGTAACTCTGGATGAAATCATTGAGATTCTAGTTTGTGATCCGAGGACATTGGATCCAACTAAATTGACCAAGTATGCAAGACTCTGTGAGAGGAAAGAAATGCAAGAAAAATTAAGAAAATTCACAAAGGAGGCAAAGGTACTTGAAGTAGCAAGAGGAATACTTCAACAAATAGTACCAGATGTAGATGTTGATCAAACAACCCCAATGCTTGAGAAATTGGTGGTACTCACAGATGCAATAACATCTCAGAACATAGATGATGAGAAGGTCATGGAAGAAATACTTGAACAGAAGTATGAGTTAAAGCTACCAGAAAAGATAAGTCAAGAAGTGGCATTGAAAAAGGTAAAGCTTTCTGAATTGGTTAGCACAATTGATCCAATAATCTAAGAAGCTATTACTTTGATACATAAATTGTGCACATTTGATCAAATCACATAGGAGTATACCAAAAAGATAGAAAAAATAGAAGCTGACCTTCATACAAGTGCACAAAGTGTCACAAATAGTCAAGAGGCAATAAAATTGCACAATGAGCAACTCAAATAGGCTCAAAAATTAAGATAGGACATTCAGATTGCAGAGACAAAGTTTAGAGATGAGGTAAATGAGCTTCAAGCACAACTCTTACCGACACTCTCACTACTACAAAAACATATGACAGAGGCAAATGCACTAATTTCCACCCCATAAATGTCTATCCTAGATAGCATTTATGATATGCATGCAAGGCTAGAGCTAGAGCACATGGCACTAGAACTCCTGAAAGAAAAATGGGAGAAATTGCTCGAAGACATCAAGAACATCCATTCACATATTCTTGGCACATTGTAAGTTACACATTTTTGTCACATTTTTTGCATCTTATAAGTTGTACATTTTTTTCATGAGTATCAAATAAAGGGGGAAGTGATATGTAAATCACAGCAAAAGAAGGGGGAAGTGAAAGGAGGAAATGATGTGTACAGTCAAATAATTGAAAGAGAAGAGAACAAAGAATGTATAGTACAGAGGCAAGTATACATGTACATATATAATTATACTATACTGATACATACAGTTAGGGGGAGTCATATACTGAAAAGGATATAAACATGGTGTACATACTAAATACTTTAGTATTATGCACATATCAATTTTTGATACTAATGTCAAAGGGGGAGATTGAAGGCATTATATTTTTCCATTAGTATACACAAGGAAAAACATGATCTACACCATCAATTTTTCACTACACTGAAAGACAGGGCACAACACTACCTGACACCAAGGTTACCCGATACTGCCAAGTTCAAAGCATCCTAAAAAACACTATTTAGGGTTACCCGATGACAAAAAGGATAAAGGAACCTGATGAGTAACAACAGTGAAACCTAATGAAACAAAAAAGAGAGGAACCAGAAAGATGAAGGGAACCCAATGATCAGTTCAAAAAAGGAATTCCAATAGACTTTCAGTTCAACCCAACGACCAATAACCAATAGTCAGTTACATCCTGCCAAAAGTGGATCTGACTTTGCACATTAGATAAATCACTAAATTTGTATATATAGCTTCTTGATTTGTTTTAAAACCATTATGTGTGGAGGAAGCAATGTATTTATTATTGTTTTAAATAGTTTTACTGATTTAAAACATGCAAACTAAAGATCAAGATCAAGTTGTAAACCTTGTATCTAAGAGTTAAAATTGTAATACGTGATTCTAAGATAGGTGAAATACTTGTATAAATAGATGCTCAATCTATTGTGAACATGTTGTTCAATGATGATTGTAGCCACAGAGAGCATCTAAGAACTAGACAAGAGATTTCATGCACAAGGATTCAAATCAATTTCAAGAACAAGAACACAGGCTACCGACGAGCAGAGAAAAGGTATTAATCAATCACTACAAGTGATATTCATTTATGAGAGCTTTAAATGATCTGTGATGAGAAATTGTAGATTGCATACAGTCAAGTCAAACATATTGTACTCATTCTAACAAGTGTAGTACACTTAAGAAATCCTTTCAAGAAAGGTGGACCTAACAATCCTATTGTAAATCTCTTAACTAAGTGCACACTTAAATTAGTGTTGCTAAATCTCTTAACAGAGTAGATCTTAATAGGTCCCCACTTTAATACTCCTAACAGGTTAGATCGTCCTAAGTGATAAATTGTAAGCCTTTACCGACTCTAATCCATTCTGCAGATAGTGAAGTTTTGTGGGTGTCATCCCCACCATAGTTTTTACTTCCTAATAGGAGTTTTCTGTGATATCATATATTGTGTTATGTGTTTCTTACTTTCATGAATGTTTCTATGAATGTTGCAAAAATTAAAGATTATGAATTAATACTACATGCATAAGAAAGAACACCGGTAATGGTTGGTAATCCAATAAAGAATGATTACTAATGATGAATGGTGAAAAGAGTTAAAAATTTTAGAGGTACTAATTCACCCCTCACCTCTCAGCACTACTTCCCATTAATCCCAACATATAGTAAGTCCAAATCAGCATATTGATGAACTAGGACACATTATAGTCAAGATCTTAGTAACAATCGAGTTACATAGGCTTAGCCAAGTTAAGTCAACTTGTATGGTTTTAAGGATGTAGATGTTAGTGTTCACTGAGCTTCACTCCAAGCTATGCCAACTACCATATACAAAGCGTTTAATGAAAAATCAATGATAAAATATCTTATAAAAGATGAATTGCAAGTTTTATTATTTACAAATCTTTAATTTTGCAAAGTGATTCAGGGCCTTAAGTGATTCAGAGCAAATTTGTATTTGAAAGTTTTAAGTTGCAGAGTTTTATTGAACCTCCAAGCATAATGAAATCTACATCCAATAGCAAGGTTTAGAAAGGATCTGAGATGTTGGTCAGGAATGCTATCTGTGAACCTCCTAAGTTTAAGCTTCATCCAACGATTGCAGAGGAGATAGACCCGATGGGAGATCATTTCCTAATTCATCGAAGGGTATTGATGATCAATGACATTGGAGACTTCTATCATTGCACAATTCAATAGCTAGGTAAATTGGAAATGAGGAATGCATATGATAAAATTTGTGAAGTCAAAAATCTAAAGTGAGAACATAAACACCTAGAAGTCAAGGGTTTGACTCATATCATGCATATGCCATATAATTTCTAGGTTAAGTGTATTAGGTTCATTATGAGCCATGTTCACAACATGCAGCTATGGTTGGAGAAACTAGTGAAGATTACCAAGACAATGGTAAACCGTATTATAGGGTATCCTATGCTGGACAAGTCTAAAGACCCCAAAACCCTACCTCAGGATAACCTAGCTAAGAAGACTCTTGCCAAGTGTAATGAAAGAGGCATGAGAATAAATGGAGTAATTGACATGGAATTGAAGTTTGGAATTCATGTTATTGCTCATAAAATCTATAGTTCTAGCAGACCTAACAATGTACCATGTGAGGTTGTGGACTTGGCATACAAGGTGGTCAAGAACAACCTCTTATTCAACCTTGTCAAGTTGTAGCTCATCCAATTAAGCAAGAACATGGTAAGCATCCAGGTATCAAAGAACAATCCATGTAAGTTTGGTTCACTCCTGGTCTGCATGTTCTTTTACATTAAGAAGTTTTTCCGTTCCAAAGGCACATTTGTTTGGAAGAAGGGAAAACCCATAATATATCAGATAAATGAGTTCATAGCTGAATTAGGAGACAATTTTGAGAGCATCATGGATGCATATTTTGAGGAATTCAGAAAAAAGATGTAGAATAGGTATAGAATTCCTAAAAAATTGGTTGAAGAACACAAGGATAATGTTTGTTTCTTAGTTGACTATGATAAAGTATATATTCAGGCAGTCAGACATAGGTTGCATGGGTGAAACCTCTTGCATATGAGGTTAACATAGATGAGAACAAGAATATCATTGAAGCTCTTGTGAATGAGCTTGTTGACCCCAAAGCACCTTAATTTGGAAAATATGAAGAAGCCAAGAGCATAATTTCAATAAAGATTTAGATTCCTAAGATTTTGAAAAGAGGAAAGAAGAGGTTAGAGCAGTTTGGAAAGAAGTATGGAAAGACTTAAGACTCTCCTCCTTCAATCTCAGTAAGAAAATAAGATGAAATTAAGATAGAAGATGATATATTTGAAAAGGAAGAGGAAGAGGTAGAAGAAGAGCCACCTAAGAAGAAAAAGAGGCTAGCTCTCAAGAAAACACCTAAGGCCCCTACCCCTATCTTCACTACTAGAAAACCTAGAAGATCTATAAGGAAACTCATATTTCCTAAGGAAGATGAAGAAGATGAAATCAAATTCAAGAAGCCCCCACCTACCTTTGAGAAAAAAAATTGAGTCCCTAAGAGAAGGTAGTGGTATGAGTTCTCTAAAATCTCTGAATTATGCTTCAAGAACTAAGGATGAACATAAGAAAATTGAGGAAGAAGTTGTAGAGAAGATGACTAGATGGAAGTATGATCCATTTAAATTGAAGAGTCACATGATTGAAGACCTATTCAAGGAGATATCTATCCTCTGGAGCAATGCAGTCCAAACAGAAAAAGATATTAGAGAACAGACCTTGAGGCAAGTCATGCCTACTATGACAAACAAAGAGCTAAAAGAGGCCATGACCAAATATGAAAGCAATCACACTCCAAGGTTCAGGACCTTTTAGGTATTGAAAAATAAGATAGAGGATGTGGTGTAGGCTTCTACAAAGATATGGAAGTCAGTCTTGGAAATCAAAGAAGAAGACAAGACAGAAGTATCGAGTATAAACCACAAAGAAAAGACTGATGATGCAGATTTACCTAAGGTAGAACCTATTGAAGCATCCAATGAAGACCATATAGTAGTAGAGGTAATGGCATACCTACCCCAATCACCTATTCATATCATCCTATCTCTAAGAAAAGACAAGTCTACTGAATCTACATCTGGACTAGTAGGGACTGAGCACCAGGCTCCACCTACTATCGGGCCAAGCCTGACAGAGTGACATAAGGCAACTATGAATATTCCTTCAGTGAGAATTGATGCTACAATTGATTCAGATCCTACAGTTGGTGCAACAAATGTCAATGACCTATTCCAACTAAATACTGAGGAGAAAGTTGAGGAAGGAAGGGATATGGATGATAGTGGAAAAGGTAAGGAAATTGTTCCTTCACCATAGCTTGAGGATAGTGGAAAAGGAAAATAAATAAAAACTGATGATATTGATCTTGAGAAAGACATTGTGATTCCAAATTGGGATCTATCCAATCTAACAAAAGAGAAGATGGATACACTAGGGGAGCTATGGAAGAAAAGAGCTACACAACAGAAGCTCCATGCAGAAAAGAAGAGAAATAGGGTGCTGGAGGACATAAAAGGTATATTCCTAGATGCACTAGAAGTAGAAGTAAATAAAGAATTAAGGTATATTCCTAGATGAACATAGTCCACAAGCTCAATAAATAATTAAGTAGTCAAGAAAAACTACTGCAGAAGGCAGAAAGAAAGTTTGAGAACAAAGTTCTAGAGAATGTTGCAAGCAAGATTGAAATTGAACAAGTAAAGCTAAATTATCTCATTATCTCTCTAGAAACTATAGTAAATAATGTTGCTTCATTATTAGTAAAGTTACGTGATACTTCAAACTTCACAATGGAAATCAAGACAAAACTAACAAAGTTAGATACAGATCTAAAGGAAAGTGCAAATCAATTGGCACTTAACCCAAGTTCAAGTTCAACACATTTTGAGAAAATTAAGTATCTAACAGACATGCAGGCTGAATTACTAAGGGAAGAAGCAAGGACAAGAGAATCTCTCACAACTATGTAGAGCCAACTCCATCCACACATGGATGTAATGTAGAAGCATATAGCTCATGTCAAGATTCTTATTCATGACAACAAATTTTTTAGTTTTTGAGCTTATGATGGAACTATTAGTAGAGATACAAATAGATTTACATATCCCGAAGGTGTTGCAGGATGATTAGGACAATACTTTGTCTCAAATTTTAGAGGTACATAGTGATTTCCTATCCTATTTTTGTATTACCATATAGATTTATTTTGGCATTTGTGTCAAAAATAAGGGGGAAATGTATATAGGAAATATATATATAAGGAAATATATGTACAAATGAGAAGTAGAGAAGATATATATATATATATATATATATATATATATATATATATATATATATAAGTGTTACAAAAATAATTTTGAAAAAAAAAGTCAGTTGTAACTGAGTCATAGAGTTATTGTCAAAACTAGAGAAAGTACGCAAGCATATGGTAAGGGGGAGTTTTGACTCAGAAGGTTGAGAAATTTTCTTTTTGAACATGATAAGTGTTTTTGGTCACTAATGCCAAAGGGGGAGATTGATGAACTTATGGAAAGACATATTGTCAATTAGTACGAAAACACTTAGTCATCAAAGTGTTGACCGAGCCAGCAGTGCAACCCAAGTAGTCACAATGTAACCCGAGAAGTGGAAGTGTCAACCGAGTATAAATTGGTAATTAGTATTACCCGAGTGATCAATGTAGCCCGAGTACGTAGAGTAGCCTGAGTGCCAGAGTTTGGTATGTTTCCTGAGTGATAGAATAATGCCCAAATACCAGTATATTTCCCAAATGGATCACTGGACCAGAGTAACAATTTTGGGTTGACTTAGCTTATATTGTTAGATATTAATTTATCTTATGCAAGCCAACTTACAGTTGCATTTGATTTGGATAAGGTATAAATATGAAGTAATTTTTTATCCAAACAAGAGCGAATATATGTGTAGAAGTATGTATGCCAATATGAAGTGGTAGATTGTTTAAGAGGCTACAATATGTTGGATGATATCAGTTTTGGTTACTGATCATGTTGTTGATATTTATGTTTTGTCACTGATGTCAACATATATTTCTATGAAGAAGTCAGACTCGCTACTTAACTGGATGGAGTGCACGTACACTGTACGGATGATTCAGAATGATCGAAGTTGGATTTATGTAGAAGGATGTGTGCTGAACTTATTCCTAAGGTCACTTGACTTTATGTTACCTACTGTGGATGTTACAGTTGATTTAGTGAAGACTAGTTTTCTGGACTGTAACTGTGATTCTAGACAAAGCAGGTCTCTATGTTTTGGGTATATCTTTCTGGTGAAGATATTTCAGAACTTGCAAGCTTACTAATGGATAGCTGACATATGATAGAGTAATGGGTTGAGTTCAATTGTTGATTGGATACTAATGACATCAGCTGTGGCGTGTATTCTGGAGAAGACCTATTCCCTAGCCAACTTCAGACATGTAGCATATGAAATTAATTGTGAGCATGAATTATGGATGTGGAAGTATATGTAATAGATTGTAAATGTTGTATACTTTTTATAGATACCATGTGTATCTTAGAAAGGGGCTATGTAATTATTGTATGATGGAAAGCCTTAATTGGCCAACCTAGTTAATTATGTATTAGGAAAGCTTAAGTGGATGACCTAATGAATTATTGTAAGAGGGTATATATGAAAGATAAATTCTTGTGAAGAAGTGTGATAGAGAAGTGTGGAAGCTGCAAAGCTTGTTGACTACTAGATACAAAGCAGAGTTGATACATCATTGGAACTGACCAAGCAAAGATAGTTGCTATCAAAGAGTTTGTTGGAATGTGTATTTTCTTTATACACTTGATTGGGATTGTGAATCCTTGAGGGTGACTTTAACCTTCTTTGGGCAGTGTGCCTTGGTAGTGAGCCTACTATTTTATTTGACTCCTAATAGGGTTTGTCTCCTAGCAGGGACTGTTTACTATAATTTTGTAAGAAGCTCCTAACATGGCTAATATCTTTTAATAGGGATACTATACTCTCAGTACATTATTTGTGGGTGTTAATTCCCACCGGGGTTTTACCTTTAATAGGGTTTCCTCGACAAAAAATATTATTTTATGGTGTTATCTATTACTGTGTTATCATTTACATTTTTAGATCTGGTTTATAAAGCATAAATTTTAATAATCTAGATTACAACTGATTCACCCCCCCTCTCAGTTGTCTTGTGGACTATTATGCCTAACAATTGGTATTAGAGCTATTGGTCCTAAGAGAGAAATTTTAATATCTTGAGGTGATCTTGAAGATGACTTACTACAGGAAGGATAGTCTAAAGTTTGACTCTAAAAACTTTGACAGTTGGCAGAATAAGATGAGAACACAATTTCTATGTCTGGGAATTGATTACTGGATGATAACAAAGAAGGAAAAGATAGCGACTGAGGATGAATTAGAGAAAGCCAATAAAGATCAAAAGAAGCTATTCTCATGCAATATGATTGCAAGGGAATCTTTAATCAGCACATTATCAAAAGGAGAATTTACTAAAGTAAAGGACTTGGACTCTGCACATGAAATCTGGTCAAGAGTGGAAGCACTATATGTTGGAGACAAGTTTACAAAGCAAGAAAAGTTATAGAACTGGAAGACAAAGATGGAATCACTGAAGATGAGAGAAGATGAGAAAATTTGAGCATATGCATAGATAATTACTGAGATAGTTACTGGTATTAGGAACTCTAGAGGAACTTATAGTGAGGAAGAAGTTATTGCAAAGATACTCAAATCTTTGACACCTGCATATAGAACCAAGGTTCAAGCTATAGAGGAGATCATACCTTTGACACCAAACTTCACCAGAGATATTTTGATTGGCAAGCTAACTAAATTTTAAGCTGCAGAACTGGGAGACACTCTACCTAAGGTTGAGTCAGCATTCAAAGAAACTATGCACAAAAGCAAAAGAATCTTACCTAGGAATGCAAGCACGAGTAGTAATGATCTGAAAGAAGAACTTGGAGCCTATGATGATGAATGGGAATAGATATAGGAAGAAGATAGAAAGATAGATGAAATAATTACACTGATTTCTAGAAGAGAAAAGAGAGGTAAGGGTAAGTTTGAGGGAAAATTACCTTTGAAATGTTTTTCATGTAACAAAATCGGTCACTTTGCATCTAGATGTCCTACAAGAATTCCAAAGCACAAACCTAAGTTTTTCAAGTCTAAGTTCTCAAAGGATAAGGAATGTAATTATTCAAGTGAAGGTACATCTGATGATGATGAAATTGGATTTATTTCTATTAAGGATGATGAACCTATGCATGAAGAAAAATAATTAGTATCCTGAGTTGAAAATAAATCTGAATGGGTCATAGATAGTGGTTGTTCACATCATATGACTGGAGATAAAAATAAGTTTGTGAGTTTGAAAATACATGATGGTGGTGTTCTTAGATTTGGTGAAAATACTCCTAAACTTATTATTGGAATTGGATCTATTTCCTTGGATGGAAAGACTAACACTGACAATGTATTACTTGTTGATGGACTTAAGCACAATTTGTTGAGTGTTGGATAGCTAGTGGACAAGG
>MU223871.1:758386-778161 GCA_018584345.1 Thuja plicata | reverse complement strand
ATGGAAAGACTAACACTGACAATGTATTACTTGTTGATGGACTTAAGCACAATTTGTTGAGTGTTGGATAGCTAGTGGACAAGGGTTATCAATTGAACTTCATAAATGGAAAATGTTCTATCAAGAGAAAAATAGGAGACTTGATAGCATCTGGTACTAAATCTAGAGGTAATGTATTTGAATTGAACACATCTGAAGCTTCTTTTTTTGTTGCAAAGGTTGATGACATTTTGTTATGGAACAAAAGATTTTGTCATGTTAATTTTGATAACACTGTGAAGGCAAGTATGACAAAAGAAGTAATAGATCTACCTAGAATTGTAAAGCCATCTAACACTATGTGTAGAGAATGTGTTATGGTGAAACAGAATAGAATCACTTTCAAGAGAAAATCTTATTTAGCAAAAGGGAAGTTGGATCTGGTGCACACAATCTATGTGGTCCTACAAGAACAAGATCATACTATGGTGAAAGGTATTTTATACTTTTTGTTGATGAATTTTCTAGAATGATGTGGGTTACATATTTGAGAGAGAAATCAGAAGAATTTGACAAGTTCAAGTTATTTAAAGCAAAAGTTGAGGATGAATCTAGTTTAAAGATGAAATGTTTGAGATCAGACAAAGGAGGAGAGTTTACATCAAAACTGTTTAATACATACTGTGAAGAAAATTGAATACATCGATAGAATTTAGTTCCTACAACTCCACAACAGAATGGGATAGCAGAGTGAAGAAATAGAACTATATTAGATGCTACAAGAACTATGTTGCTAGAAGGAAATGTATCACATGTTCATTGGAGAGAATTAGTTGGTATTGTTATGTACACATTAAACAGAATTGAGATTAGAGAAGGTACAAATAAAAATCCTTATGAATTATGGTTTGATCATGCACCTATTATGAAATATTTTAGAATATTTGGTAGTAAATGTTATATCAAAAGAGATGATGAGATAGGCAAGTTTGATGCTAGAAGTGATGAAGGAATCTTTCTTGGTTATTCCACTAAGAGTAAAGTATATAAATGTTTCAATCTTAGACTGAGGAAACTAATTGAAAGCGCAAATGTGAGGATAGATGAAAAATTTCAAATTCAGGAAAGAATGCATGATTGTGGTCAGAGAACAGAATCAAGAGAAGTTTCTAGTGGACCTGAAGGACCCTTGATGATCAAGAATGAGATTGAACAAGAAGAAGAGGTTGAAGCTACTGAGCCATTAAAGAGACCAAGGTATGTCAAGAAAAACCACCTTGAAGACCAAATTATTGGTGATGCAAGAAAAGGCATGATGACTAGATCTAAAGTTAGAGATGAGATCTGTTTGATTTCTCAAGTTGAACCAAAGACTACTGATGAATCATGTAAAGATGAGTCTTGGACTAAACCCATGGAAGAAGAACTATAACAGATAAAGAAGAACAATACTTGGGAATTGATTACAAGACCTAAGAACAAGAATGTGATTGGAACTAAGTGGATTTTTAGAAAAAAGAATGGATGAGGAAGGCACAGTGGTAAGAAACAAGGCTAGACTAGTATGTAAAGGCTACTCACAATAATAAGGCATAGAATATGAAGAAACATTTGTACATGTTGCTAGATTGGAAGCTATGAGACTATTCCTTTGTTATGATGCACTTAAAGACTTCAAAGTGTATTAGATGGATGTGAAATTAGCATTCTTGAATGGTGATCTAGAAGAAGTGTACATTGAGCAACCTGATGGTTTTCCTTTGACAGATGATGAAAACATGGTTTTCAGACTGAAGAAGGCACTGTATGGATTTAAACAAACACTGAGGGCATGGTATGCAAGACTAGATAAACATTTACTTCATCTTGGTTTTAGAAAAGGTAATGCATACATTAATTTGTATTTAAGAACTGATGAAGATGGAATCTTAATTATAGAAGTTTTTGTTGATGATATCATTTTTAGAGAAAATGATAAAATGAGTAAGAAGTTTGCTAAAGAAATGGAGAATGAGTTTGAAATGTCAATGATTGGTGAGATGAAATTTTTTCTTGGTTTGCAAATTAATCAGAGCAAGAATGGCATATTTATATCTTAGACCAAGTATCTTAAATAAATGTTGAATAAATTTGGAATGGAAGTTTGTAAACATGTTGGTACACCCATGGTGATAGGGAACAAACTAATTAAAAGTGATGAGACTCAAAGTGTTGGGTAGACTAAGTACAAATAAATGATTGGAGGTCTACAATATCTAACACACACTAGACCAGATGTTACCAATGCAGTTGGAATTGTGGCTAGATATCAGGTAGATCCTAAAGAGACACATTTTTCTGTTGTAAAAAGAATTTTTAGATATTTGAAAGGAACAGTAGAATATGGATTATGGTATGAAAAATATGATGATTTTACATTGCAGGCTTTTACTGATGTTGTTTGGGCAGGTAATGTGGATGATAGAAAGAGCACAAGTGGTGGTGCGTTTTTCCTTGGAAAGCGGCTGGTTTCTTGGTTGAGCAAGAAGCAGAACTGTATTGCTCAATCTATTGTTGAGTCAGAATATGTTGTTGCTGCAATAAACTATACACAAGTTGTTTGGATGAAACAAATGTTGAAGGAAATTAGAATAATCTTCAAAGAACCAGTGGTTATCCATTGTGATAACACCAACATAGTGAATATGTCAAAGAATCCTGTAATGCATTCAAAGACTAAAAATATTTGCATCAAGTATCATTTCTTAAGGGAGAAGGTAGCAGATAGAGAGATTAAAATGGAGTATATTAGCACAAAGGAATAGATAGAAGATCTATATTTACTAAAACTTTGCCAAAATATACTTTTGAATATCTTAGAGGCATGCTTGGGGTGATGGAACCTCCTAGTGAAAACTAAATGATGTAGATATGCATCATTCTTGTGGATCTCAGAGCTATATCATTCTCTGGACTTGATGTATGGATCTACTCCTTAGGGGGAGTGATCGCAGGAGAATACTATGGAGTACATTTGGGTGATCTTACACCTAGATGAACAGACATGAAGATTTGAAAAAGCTAGATCTTACAGAAGACTATAGATGAATTATGGCACCCTTTTCCATTGCTGCCAAAGGGGGAAGAAATCTATGTGAAAATCCCTACTATTTTGGGGAGATTTGTGTTGAGGATATTGAGAAGATTGTATTGAGAGTGAGTACTTTTAGGTTGATACATATGGATTTTTCCATATGTTCCCATCAATGCCAAAGGGGGAGATTGTTGGATGATATCAGTTTTGGTTTTTGATGATGTTGTTGATATTCATGTTTTGTCACTGATGTCAACATATATTTCTATGAAGAAGTCAGATTGGCTACTTAACTGGATGGAGTGTATAGATATTGTACGAATGATTCAGAATGATCAAAGCCAGATTTATGTAGAAGGATGTGTGTTGACCTTATTCCTAAGGTCTATTGACTTTATGTTACCTACTTTAGATGTTATAGTTGATTTAGTGAAGACTAGTTTTTTGGGCTATAACTGTGATTCTGGATAGGGCAAGTCTCTGTGTTTCGGGTATATCTTTCTAGCGAAGATATTTTAGAACTTGCAAGCTTACTAATGGACAACCAACATATGATAGAGTAATAGGTTGAGTTTGATTTTTGATTGGATACTGATGATATTATCCATGGTGTGTATTCTAGAGAAGACCTATTCCCTGGCCGACTTCAGACATGTAGCGTGTGAAATTAATTTTGAGCATGAATTGCAGATCTGGAAGTATATGTAATGGATTGTAAATTTTGTATACTTGTTATAGATACCATGTGTATCTTAGCAATGGGCTATGAAATTATTTGTAAGATGGAAAGCCTTAATTGGCTGACCTAGTTAATTATATATTAGGAAATCTTAACTAGCTGACCTAATGAATTATTGTAAGAAGGTATATATGAAAGATAAATTCTTGTGAATAAGTTTGATAGAGAAAAAGAAAGTGAAGTGTTGAATCTGTGAAGCTTGTTGACTGCTGGATAGAAAGTAGAGTTGATACATCATTTGAACTGACCAAGCAATGATAGTTGCTATCAGACAGTTTACTGGAATGTGTATTTTATTTATACACTTGATTCAGATTGTGAATCCTTGAGGGTGGCTTTAACCTTCTTTGGGAAGCATGCCTTGGCAGTGATCCTACTATTTTCTTTGACTCCTAGTATAGTCTATCTCCTAACAGGGACTGTGTATGGTAATGTTGTAACAAGCTCCTAACAGGGCTAATATCTTTTAACAGGGATACTATACTCTCAGTACATTATTTATCGGTGTTAATTCCCACCAAGGTTTTACGTTTAACAGGGTTTCCTCAATAACAAATATTGTGTTATATTGTTATATATTACTGTGTTATCATTTACATTTGCAGATTTGGTTTATAAAGTATAAAAAGTTTAATAATATAGATTACAACTAATTCACCCCCCTCTCAGTTGTCTTGTGGACTGTTATTCCTAACACAATAGTATAAGGAATAGTAGAGACTCATTCATCATAGTCAGGTGATTAGTTTATATCATTAGATCTTATTCAACAATTCAGAGTTGCATTAAAGATCATCTACTGGTTCATTCTAACAGGTGCATCAGAAAAATCCTCTAACAAGGTGGACCTAATAGTCCTTTATAAATCTCCTAATAGAGTTTCATTACTTGATTATATTGTACTAAATCCTTTCATAAGGTGGACCTAACAGTCCTTATTTCTCCTAACAGGGCAGGCCATCAGAAGTGGTCAATTATAAGATTTAACAGGCTAAATTTATACTGCAGTAATAAATCTTGTGGGTACCATCCCCACCCTAGTTTTACTTTCTATTTGGAAGGTTTCTGGGTAACCAAATATTGTGTCAAATATTGTAGATGTTTTATTTATTTTCATTTCATGCATGCAATCATAATATATAATTTGATATTTGATTAAATGAATTAAGTTTTATTGGTTTTTGCTTCACTCCCCCTATCAGTCACCTTGACTCAACATATTTCCAACAATATCAACAAGTACTCTTAACATACATATATCTCAAATCTATTCTGATCTCCAAGAAAACATATGAGTGTCAAAATTGATAAGATGTTGCAAGGAAAGATGCATTCATAATACAACATTATTAATCATGTTAGACACAACACATAAACTAGGAAAGTAGAAAAGAAACATTCACTACAAGGAAAGAAACATGCATAAGACAATAGAATGGTGAGAAGAGGTAAAACAAGGGTTTCACTGATATATAGTAAAGACAAAATTATACATGCAAAGCATAGCTACTGCAAGAGAATCAAAAGCAGAACAACCCAAAAAATATGTAAGATACTATTTTTTAAACAGATCAGGATTAACTCAAATTTTAGCAGTTGAGTTCAAACTGATAACTAAATCCAGTTAGGCTATAGAACAAAAGGTAAAATAGATTAGATCAGAAAATCTGATCTTTATCCATGGAAGTGACATAAGGAAAACCAAAAAATACATCTCATGCCCAACAATAAGCACTACAACAAGATATGGCATTGATTTGCACCTCTTCAAGATAAAATGACACTTGAAAATAATAAATAAGTGTGTAGTAATTGAAAGAAAACCTCTCTTTTAATTAAATAAATAAAAATCCCCACTTAAAGAACTTTATTTGTTGACAAAGGAAATGAATTATATTAAATTAAATTAAAATACCCTTTTTCATCACATCTTCCTAAGTGGTGTGTTTTTGCCTCTTAATCTCAACCATTGATCAGTTATTTTTGCCTCTTAATCTAAACCGTTCACTTTCCTATATAAGGAAATATCTCATTCTCATTTGATAATCATCAATCATCAATCATCAATCATCAATCATCCATCAATATCATCTTTTTCATGGTATTGTTATACTATAGGTTTGGAGAGCAATTTTGGAGGAGCATTTGAGCACTTTGGCTTGGATATTGCAACTTCTCTCTTCTTGTCTCATTCTTCTTTCATTCATGGCTCCTCAAGTAGATTAGATTCATGTTTTTTTTCATAGATTAATCTTGCATTTGTATTTCCTTTCATAGATTTAGCCATGCATTGTTATCATTTAGATTAATTTTCTTTTATGCATTGTTATCATATAGAGTAGATCTCATTTTCATGCATTTGAATCTCTTGTTCCATGGTGTACTTGCATGGGCACTAACTAGGTCAATCTGAGGGCCTCCATTTCAAACCTTTGCACTCCATGACTAGAGAGCTATGGATCAATATTTGAGGCCTCATTCTTGAGCAACCTTGGATGGAATGATTCATAGAAGTGTGTCAACATTTTAGCACACATGTAGTAGTAGTTGGGTGGCATCTACAAGGATAGAGAAGTGTTTTATAAATGAATTCATCCCCTATGACCATGGCATAGTCATTACTAGTCAAATCATCTTGTTGATAAACAATCAAGACGCTACAAAAAACACACAAAATTATCAAACGTCAACACATATAAGAGTGACAACAAATATGTTACCCTTATACAAGTATATTGGTTTGAAATATGTTGGATACACCAAATAATATATGTCCCTACAACCAAAGTCTCATTGTAAATAATAAGGAATGAAAGAGGAACCTTGGCACATGTTTTGCTGATATGAGCCTATATCTCCAATGAGAACCATTAAAGAGACCCTCAAAAGACCTCTGGTTAACTGTTGCGAGTCATCCTAATGCACTAATATATGAAAATAAATATGTTTTCTGCCAACCTCCTCCATCAAAGAGACATAAAAGATGCCTCCCTGATGCATTTAATTTTATTAGAGTGACCCTAGAATGGCTCATCCCAATGTTCATCTATCTCTCTGAAATTGAATATTCATCGGGGAGACTCAAAATATCTCTCCCTCATGACTACCTTGAATCTTATCAAAGAGACATAGAAACAACTCTTCTTGACTAGGGATAATCTCACTAATGGAAACACTGACATTGTATTATAATTGACTTGGTGTAGAAAATACACAATGTTTTCCACCTATGTCAAAAATAGACTACATTAAGGCCATACAAGTGTCTCAGATCAATTATTTGTGATGGGATAATGGTGCAAAAATAGCCAAAAATTACCTTTCTTAAATAGAGATGTAAAATTAGAAAAAAAGAAACACTAGGAAACTTGTTGCTAAAGGGTTTTGAATAAACACAAAATTTTAGAGCATGAGTAATAGTAGTTAGAGTAACTATTTGGTGGCACAAATAAGAAAACTTGAAGATGAATCCAAAAGGAAGACAATGGTGAACACACTTTGGATGCTGAGAGGGGCATGGATAAACATAAAATAAATCTTTAATAATGAACTCAATTAACCTCCTCAAATAATAGGTTTCAAGTAAATAATATAACCAACAACATAAGAACACCAAGATTTATACGCGAAAAAACCCAAAATGGGAAAAACCATGGTGATATTTTTTGTTAGAAATTAATCTTTACTTGCATTATGTAGGTGATTCATTTTATGTAATTTGTAATCCCTTGGTTGTATTATTGGGATAAACCAAGGTATCCCTTAGATTCCTCCCTAAGAGGAAATAACATAAGTGGCACACACTTTATGGATGTGGCTCACATGCACATGGGAGTTACACTTCAACTCCTTCTTCCATCTCTACTTAAGAGATGTTTCCTTCTCATTTCTTTAGTTAAAGCACTAGTTGTAGCACTTTGTCACTTCAAGTGACTCATTTGTATGAGCTTGGATCTCTCTCTCTCTCTCTCTCTCTCTCTCTCTCTCATTCTTGGCAATTTTCCCATTCATACTTATTCACGGGGGTTTTTTCATGCTTTTTCCCCTTCCAAAATCTTGTCTCCTTGTTGTTTTTCTTTGGTGAATGCTCCTCGTTTTGTGCTAATTTATGGTAAATCTCCTATCTCCTGCTCATTGAATTAAACATTTCCTGTTTCTCTCTATATTTCTATTATTATTCTAACATGGTATCAGAATAGGTTGGTTTAATCTTCTATTGAGTTTTTTCAGGTGAAGGAGCTACCATATCTTAGAGAACTCCAATATCAGAGACTCTTGAGAGAGTTTATTGTTTTCTTTTGACTAATCTGATTTGAAAAAATTTCAATTTTTTTTTTGGGTTTGGCTGGTTTACCGCAAAACCTGGCTTATCTATTGGATTCATTCTTTTGTGTTGTGCAGGTTTGGAGATATCTTTGCTCTATTCTTCAACATTTTTTTTCAAAATTGAGCTTTAATATGTTTAAATATTTCCATTGAATATCTTTAATCTATCTTTTTTTGTAGATTTTCTATTGTATATTTTCATTCTTATCATTTTTTGTTGTATTTAGATAGATTTAAGAATTTGATATCTTTGTTCTCATATTATCTTGATAGTTGCCTTGGGTTTTTTTGGGCAGCCTTGTTGTCATTTCATTTATATCTCTATATGGTTTCATTAGCAGCCTTATATCTCTGTTGCTAGTTTATAACTCATTGATTTATTGCAAGATTTATATATTAGCTATTAACATCCTTTTTGCAGGATTTTTCACATGTCTGGATTCATTTGTGTAAATCAATTCATTTGTCTCTCTCCTTTAACTGCTCTCTGTATGCTCTTACTATTTATTGCAGTCTTGTTTAAACTTGTTTGATGTACCATTGATATCCATAGTGCTCTTATAATATTCTCTAACTTCTTTTATATCTCCGTAGCTCTCATTTCTTTGGATCGGTTTGGTTTACTATTTCCTGTTTGCAGCTTGCTGCCTTCATTGCAAAGTTCCATATCTTTGTAGAGTAATAGTTTCCAACTTGCTTCTTTTTAGCATTGAATTGATGACCCTTTCCCATCATTGTCTAGCCACCACCACTCTTCTCTTCTATTGTTACTCATACAAAACCTCTCCTCCCTTAACATACCTTTCTTTAACTCTTGCACAGGAACTTGTAAATATTTGTCCCTTACCTTGCGCAAAGTAGCTGTGTTTGTTCTTTGGCACCTTGCACTATCTATTTCCTCTTTTTCCTACATCTTCACTTGTTATTATTCTTCCTTTGAGTTTTCTTAGTTCTTTCCTGCATGCTTCTTCTGGTATTTGTTAGCTTTTTCCTGTTTATTATTGCTCGCTCTTACTGGAAAGATTAATCTATATGTAATAAGGGTTCTTTACTAGTTTCCTGTGCATTATTTTATGTTATTTGTAGGGTAAGAGGATTAATCTACTCTGTTTCCTTGCACAGATCTATTATTCTAATTTTAACATTTTCATTTACAAAGAATATGGTTTACTGTTTATAGTGTACTTAATTATTATTTTCTGATCTCTGCAGCGTTCTCGGTCTAAATTAAATCAGTTTATTCTTTGATCTCTTATTATACCTGTGGCTTTGCTATTTTTAGTTTCCATTTGAATTTTTCATTGGCTCATTTAAATCTCTTATTTATTAATTATATAAATTTGTTCATTTTTTTTAATCAAAAAGTTTAAACTTCAAACATTTTTTTTCTAATTCAGCTGCAGGCTTATCCTACTAATGTTTTTTTGTTATTTACAGGTTATCTTTTTAATTCTCACAGTTATTTTTCACAAATTGAGTTTAATCATTAAATTTAATTTTAAATTTTTTTTAATCAAAAAGTTTAATCGTTCAAACATTTTTTCTTTTCAATATTTCGCGATATCACTTCATTATTAAATTGATCGTATCAAATATAACTTATTTCAATTGCTATTTCGTAAATTGGTTGTAATTAAAATTTGTTTCATCACTTTATCTATATATTTAATTTTTTTTAATATTTAAAATTTCTAAAATATTGGTATTTACTAATCGCGTTAAATTGGTTCTTTAGCTTCATCATTATATCTTGCAACTTGTACTTAACTTTATTTCAGTTAATTTTGATAATTAATCATGTCAACATTAATGGAAAAATTTAAACTCACTAGCTCCAATTATACTGCTTGGAGGCCTCACATGGCTGACCTTCTAAAATCTTGACACTTGTTGGATACTATTTTTTCACCAAACTTGAAACCGTCTTCCACCGCTCCTCGGGTTGACCAGGATGCCTGGCAGTTTAAAGATGAGGAAGCATTTGGACTACTTGGATTCTCATTACATCTAGATTTATGTCACCTTATCACCGATTGTACTAAGGCTCATCAAGCTTGGCACGTATTAGAGACCACATTTCAAACTCACCAAAACTATGCACCACACTGTGACGTTATAGATGATGTTCCTATTTTCTCTAAAGTGGATTATGAATTTTGTGACACTCACATGGTTAATATGGAGGACCAACCTCCTTCTCTAAACTCTAATCTTCCTCATTATGATAATGGTAATATTATTGATAGTGACTATACTAGCTCTAGTTTTGATTCTGCATCTAGTGATGATTTCATTTGGTTTACAAAATTTCTTTATGAAATGAATGATGTATTTAATGATTCTTAATCTAGTTTTACTTTATCAGATTTTACTAATTCATATCTAAAGGGAGATCCAAATTATGGGAGCTCCACTTGTGGTTATTTACTTTTTTCAGGTGATATTTCTTGGAGAAGAAGCTATGATCAATCTCAACGTGTACTTGAACATTTGGACCTATCTCAACAAGCACCTAAACATGTGCATTGCAACATTCAAAGGAATCCTATTTCAAGATCGAAACATATATCAATTCACCATCACTTCCTATTAACAAAAAGTGAAGACAAACAAATTTACCTCCTCTAATTTGAGAAAGATAATCAAGTTGTAGATTTTTGTAAAACCCCAAGTAAAGATTAAAGGGGGGTGTTAGAAATTAATATTTACTTGCATTATGTAGGTGATTCATTTTATGTAATTTGTAATCCCTTGGTTGTATTATTGGGATAAACCAAGGTATCCCTTAGATTCCTCCCTAAGAGGAAATAACACAAGTGGTACACACTTTATGAATGTGGCTCACATGCACATGTGAGTTACACTTCAACTCCTTCTTCCATCTCTACTTAAGAGATATTTTCTTCTCATTTCTTTAGTTAAAGCACTAGTTGTAGCACTTCGTCACTTCAAGTGACTCATTTGTATGAGCTTCTCTCTCTCTCTCTCTCTCTCTTGGAAATTTTCCCATTCATACTTATTCACGGGGGTTTTTTCATGCTTTTCCCCCTTCCAAAATCTTGTCTCCTTGTTGTTTTTTCTTTGGTCAATGCTCCTCATCTTGTGCTAATTCATGGTAAATCTCCTATCTCCTACTCATTGAATTAAGCATTTCATGTTTCTCTTTGTATTTC
The DNA here is from genome assembly GCA_018584345.1 of Thuja plicata. NCBI lineage: Eukaryota > Viridiplantae > Streptophyta > Pinopsida > Cupressales > Cupressaceae > Thuja > Thuja plicata. Next base: position 766,871 of record MU223871.1, on the reverse strand, counting down.
TGTTATTATTCTAACAATTTTCCCACAAAGATAATTCAATAAAGTATATAATCCAATTACAAAATATTAGAAGATCACTAATCCAAAATACCAATTAGAGGGTCACTACCAATACAACAATGCATATGAAAAAAGAAGGATCACTACCTTATAGTAAAAATAGGAGCTCACTGCTTGAGACTAGCATATTAAGGCTCATTGCCAAAGTAAAAATATATAGTAGAAAAATAAAGTATTCAAGACTCACTGTCTCAAATTACTTACAACTCTTTAAAGTAGATAAAATTGTATTCTCTTGATAGTACAAGTTATTTGTGTAATATTGTCCACACTAGCAACAAGTGATTATTGCATTTTCTTCTCTACCATTGGCACTGAAATATTCTCTATTTTATTGTTCAACCATTTTTCACACTTCACTTAATTTTCTCCTCACACTTCTGTTTTTCTAGGGCATTAACAATACTTATATAAAATAGATCATTGGAGATTAAAAAGAGGTCAATCAAACCAAAAGGTATTACAAATGAGCTCAATTTAAGCCAAGTCATTAACAAAATGCAAATAGGATCAGTATCAAAAGAATATGAATTGAGGACCCAAAGAGACAAGTGATAATCATTAAATACATAGATCCCATATAGCATGAACCCATCTAAATATGACATAAGAATTTAGTATAATATCCTGACCTAAATCTAATATTTTAACAATAAATGAATATAGAATCTATATCAAAGAATTAAATTGTGATCCATCCTAGGAGGAAGATGGACCAAGAACATGCTACACATGTCCCAATGCAAGATCTACAATAAGAGAAACAACAACCGAGGGTAAATCTAACATGTAGTAGAAAAATATCAATTTTACAGTTGTAAGTGGACCTCTAAATATTATGGAGAGATCTATACGCCACATCAGAAGCCATGTCAATATGCCACGTTATAATCCATGTTAGCACACCACATGAAAATTTTGTCACAATATATTTTTTTGGTTGGAATAAGAACTAGAAAGAATCGAAATACAGGATGACATACTCTTTCGAACACCAGGAACACACTCTTGATCACCAAAGAATGCCACAACCAAGAACAAAAATTGAAGTCATTTGAATCAGTAGAAATAAAACTTCAATCCTCATTTCTAGAAGAGAACCACTCTAGAAAGACAAATAACTGCAACTATAAAATTGTAAACTACAATACAACATAGTTCTATTGTAACAAAATAATAGACATCTAGACCAAGTAGACTTTTGGATATAAGAGTATAACATAGGAGAATTTTAAAAAATCATCTAACCATGATCATAAGATGAATACCTATCTTTCATTATTTAGAGACCATATAGGAGACATTCATGTCTTTCACTATTCTATAGTAAAATACAAAGAATGTACTAGTCTTTTAATATACTAAAGGTTCATCATATATACCCACATCACTAAGAGTAGAAAAGTTATGAACTACAAATATTGAGGGAACACAAACTCAAACTCCTCTAGAACATATGGAAAACTATGTTTGACATTAATGAAAACAAACATTAATCATATATTTCTAACAATATATTTTCATTGATGTAAAAAAACCCCAAAACTGAAATGATAACTCTCCTTGTAGATATAATCAATAAATGTATCATTTTCCCTCTTTCTATAAAGGAAAAAGACCAAGAAAAATTTACCACTACACAACTCAGATAACCTAACACCAACATCAATCCAAGATAAAAAAATGAAACAAAAAGAATGCCTTGAATAGATTCACCAACTTGATGTACTAAGCTTGACAAAGAAAGGGGAAACCACCCTGAGCACTTCTAGAGAACCTTGAAATAGTTCTAATCATGTGGTGAAGCATGTCTATAGAAAAATTAATCACTAAAGAAAAGTATCTCTCTAGATACATCATTATCTTGTCCTTCTCTTTATTTTTCCTTACATTTGGCACATCTTTGTTGGCAAGTGATCAAATTGGGAAATGTGATACACTTTTTGGTTGTCATTTATGGAAACACATATGGGTTTGAGATCGATTGTTTTGAACATAATTTTTGGTATGTCCAAAATTGACTAAGTACAAAAATAGAGATTGACAAATTAAGGCAAAGATCGATAAATTAAGGCATGCGAGCTTAGTGGAAGATAGTATGGAGTATTTTTGGCATACACCTAAGATTGATTTGGTTTTGGATAACTGTACAGAGAGTTATGAGGATTTGAAGATTGAAAAACAACAGAGAACAATGATATAGAGTAGTTGGACAACAATGAAGAATAAAGGAGCAAGACTTGGACCCCAGGAAATTGAAGAGATATTTTTATTGTTGATATTCAACACTTTGACTGTACAAGAGCACTGACTATAAATTTAATGTTTACTATATTAATTGTATTATGTAATGAAGGTTGACTTGACAATATTTGTAATATTCTTATTGGGAGCTGACTTGGTAAAGATATAAGGTATATATGTAAAATATTTTTGAGAAAGATATGAAAGAGTGATTGAGTGATTAAAGTGTTGAAGGATTGGTTGATTAGTAGAGTAGATATGCGAATGGAAGAGAAAATATTGATAGAAGATCTATAAAGGAACTATCTAAGCATTATTGATGCTTTCTTTGTTCATGACAGAGAACCATTTTAAATTGGACTAGTTTGTAAGAGCTATAAGCTCATTGGGACCTAACAGGGTGTTGTGAACATTCAACAGGGTTGTTATTCCTTTAACAAGGAAATATACTATTTAATATTCAGCTCCTAACAGGGCTAGGTCTCTTAACATGGACATTATACTTTAGTGCTTGCTTGTGGGTATCGTCCCCACCGGGGTTTTCTCTTGGCCAGGGTTTCCTCGTAAACAAATCATGGTGTTATGAGTTCTATGTTATTTGTTTATGTTCTTTCCTCTACTACAATTGTATGGTTAATGTTCAAGTGGTTGAATAATTTATTTAAATATTATAATATTGATTCACCCCCCTCTCAGTATTATCCAATCCTAACAATTGGTATCAGAGCTTTTGGCCCTTGGAGAGAAAGCCTAACAGCTTGAGGGAGATCATAATGGATTTGAATGGTTTGAAAAAGAACTTTGAAGTTGCACTTGAAGATCTTGACAATGCTGAAGCAAAAAATGGAGAATTGAAGTTCAACCTCCAAAGAGCTGAGAAATTCATAAAGAAACTGAAAGAACAACTTGAAATTTCTAGAAGTTAGAGAGAATATCTTGTGGTTCAGATAAAAGAAGATTCAGATGAGGAAAATTTAGATGAGGTGAAGCAACTTAAATAAGAGATTGAGACTCTAAAGCTTGAGAACAAGAATATGGCTAATTCTGAAGCTTGAGACTCTAAAGCTTGAGACTCTGAAGCTTGAGAACAATGCATTGAATCAAATGAAAGATGAAACTGATAGCTACAAGAACAAATACTTGGAACTGGAGAAATACAATCAGATTGTGAAAGGTGAACTAGCCAAAGCAAAGAAACACATTGAGAAATTTCACACCAATAGTGACTTGATTGATGAATAGTCAGACAAGAAGAAACCTAAAGGTGACATGACTTGTATTAGCTTCAATGGAGCTAAATGTTCAAAGAATCAGGAAGAGAAATTAGTAGAGAAGATCGATGCTGAGAAACAATCTACTGAAGAACATAAAGAGCAGATCATACCTTTTAGAGGCAGATGCTTTGGTTGCAATAGATTTGGACACATGAAGAAAGATTGCCAAGGTAATGCCCCTTTTAGAACTTTTTCTAGTTATTGTTTCAACTGTAATGAATATGGGCATTAGAAGAAAGAATGTAGAAAACCTAGTTATAGACAAGACAATGGAAGAGAACCTACAATGAAACCTACATGCTACAAATGTAACAACATTGGACACATTGCAAAGTACTGTAAGTTACAAGTTAATCAAGAGAGAAGACCACATATATGTTACAAATGCAATAATCCAGGACATATAGAAAAGTTTTGTAGGTATAATGGAGTAGACAACAGAAGACTACCACCTCCTATGAGACCTTAGAAGAATGAAAGTGACAATGGCAATGGTGTTGCAGATGTGAAGAGTGATTTTGAAAATTGTTTTAATAAAGAAGAAGACAACAACAGTGGTAAGATAAGGAAGATTAAAGAAACTAGTGATACATTTGTTCAGGGAGAGTCAGTAGATGCTACTGGATCTTTGCCTGAAGGTAGCAAGAAAGAATCAACCTAATTAGCCAATCATGGCCTTAGGGGAGCATTAAATTCATACATCAGAACTTATTCATCCCCAAAAATCATGAAGTGAGCTCATGTGAGCTTGCGAATGCACTAAGTAGACATCATATAACATACATTTAAGAGCGCATCATCAGCTGACATATATATTTTAATCATGAGAAGTAGCAGCCGACTAGACAACTTGAAGTGAAAAATAAAGTTATGACCTAACTTGTATAAAGCCCTGTGTTATGATCCATTTTTCTATCATTTGACAAGGAGTGAGCCAAGGAGATATGAGAGTAGAACCATTCAGACATTTCTACACCTACCATGTGTGATTGACTGGAGCATATACTTAGATTTCCATGTAAAAAAGGTATTTTACATCGTCTAAGTTATGGATGCCCCTGTAATTTTTGATATTGTTGATCGTCCAAGATATAAACTCAAGAAAAATCCTTATAAGTCATGTGAAGAGGATCTAGAAGGAGAATTTTCATAGACCCCACATGGTGTACTTCATGTTGAAGATATTAGGGCTTACATTCACTGTAAGTATGACACATTGGAGATAGAGATATATATACAGAAATTGAAAACATGTCTGAAAATGGAATCATGAAGGAAGAATGGAAACACATTAGTCAGTTGAGTACAATGAAGTTATGAATTTATGTGAATTAAATGAGAGCAAATGGTTTAGGATACTTATGAGTAGGGTTCATGACCAATTCATATGGATTGGTAGACAACCTGTGAAAATATGTAGTAACCTAATGCATGAGATTATTGGTCTTGATAACACCAGAATTATTCCCATTGCTGAGAAACATGTTAAGAAGGAAGTCAAAACCCTAACAAAATCAAAATGGGATAGAAGGGAAATGACATTCAACAATATTTTCCAACAAGATGTAAGGTTGATTGCAATGATACTTGGTTATAGATTTTACTAAAGCAGCAAACCTAATTCAGTATCAACTGGAGTGATAATGATGCCTTGGAGAATGATAAAGGAAAATACACAGTACAACCTATGTGAAGTATTGGCATAGTAATTCCTTGAGAAGAATGTTAAACTTGTAAAGAAGGACAGGACAAAATTTTTAGATTTGGATCATTATTGGTACACATGTTCATTCATATTGAACATAAGTTTCCTGGTTTACATCCTAGTGGCTGGAAAATTGGAGTTCCCAATGGTATTTTGATTTCACAGAGTTACAAGAGACATAACACTACTTGGGTAGATGGAGAACTATTTTCAATGATTAAAATTTTACAAAGACAGATGAAGAATAGATACAGACTACATGAGGATATAGTTGAGAAGTACAAGGACACAATTTGTTTTATGGTTGAAACTGACTATGTATGTTTTGAAGTAGTTGTACCTAGAAAGAAATGGTGTTACCCTATGGGTTATGAAGTACTCACCATGCAAGTAGAACATGTTCTTGTATCATAAATTGACACAATAGAAGAGAGATGGGGAACCTATGAGGAGAAGAGAAATGAAGAGAATAAAGCATGAAAACCTGATATAAATATGTTGGAGAAAAGAGCAATTGAACAAGGAAAATTGGTCTCTATTGATAAATATTATGACAGATATGAAGAAGAAAATAAATTGAAAATTGAAGACATTGTGATAGAGCACATGCTTAGTTTCAAGAAGACACTTTTGGAAGTTGAAGGAAGCATACCCTCAGTTTTGTACACAAAATTGGAAAATAGAAAGCATTTGGCACAAATTGAAGATGATTAGATTAGAAACAAGGAGATTGATGACATTATTCTTGTGTTATCCATACAAGAAAGAGATAATATAATCAAAGAATTTAAACCCCTATTGAGAACAAAGATCAGATTACTGAAGATAATGGCAAGGAAATATGATGAAGTGACTGAGGAAACTCAGAAGGCACTTGAGAAGATATTGTTGAAAACTACTTTTGACAAGCCTCCACCTCCTAAGAAAAAATTACCTACACAATTGGGAATGGATGACAGTTCAAAGAAAACAGAGACTCGTGATGAGAAAAATAAAGATGATACAGCTGCAGATTTCTATGTTTTGTGTGTGGCAGTAACACTAGACCCCTCACAAGATGAGAAGGACCCTTTTGCAGGAACCATAGACAATTCTATTATAGATGAACCTGAGAAGGAAGATGAATAGAAGGAAGAGGAAAAGAAGGCAGATGAAAAGGAAAAGGTAACTGTACCATCTAGTTCATTGTTGGCAAGTAGTAATGTTAATGTTGATAACATGGATGAAGATGAACTGGTGAAACTAGCTTTCACCACTTTGAACAAAGTTAAGGAGAGATCAGAAAAAAAGGAGACAAGAAGACAAAAGTGATTTCAAGAGCTATTGATACTGTGAACAAATTTCTTCTAGTACCTATAGTTTTTCAAAACAAAGATGATATTGAGAACTTGAAAGTCACACTTGATGAGTTTGATGGCCATTTTGAAAATTTTCTGAAGAGTGCAGAGGAGAAAGATGAGAAGGCATATGTAGAGAAAAAGCTAGAAGAAGTATGTAAGTCCATCTCATGGGACTTAGGTATTTTGAAAACTTGTTTGACAAATGCAAAGAAATCTATTGTACATGGGAGAAAATTATTTGGTTATAGTATGAATCCTATTAGATACATTCAAGATGTTGAAGACATTATTGCCAGGGAAAGGGCAACCTTGAATAGTTTGATGGATGGATGTGAAAAATCTTCACAAACCACTACAGACTTAGACATTGAAGTGACAAGGATATTAGCTAAGATCAATGTATTGGAGAATGAGAAGGAGAGAGTGTAGACACCTAAAATTTACCAGGTGTACCTCAAATATTCCAAACTATAAATCTCAGCCAAATGCTTCAAAATATCATCAAATGGACATTTATCAAATCAAAGGAATAAAATTCAAATCAAATTAAATGATCAAATAATAAAATTCAAGCCTAAAGGGATTAATCAAATTATATAATTTATTTTTCAATTGTATAGTTCAAATAAAAAAGGATCAAATCCAACCCAATCACCCTTCCATGGCTAATTTAATTAAAAGATGGAATTATTTAATTCCTAAGATCTTTGAGATCAACAAACTTTCCCTCCATTTGAAAATGCCTCAAATTTTTTGACTTAACCAAGATTTGATCATGATCAATTCACTCTACCCCCTACCCTTGGGAAAATGCTATACATACAAGCAATTTCCTTTGTGTTTGAGATCCAAGAATTCAAGAGCAAAAGCATCCTTATTATAGACATATTGAGAGCAATATTGAGATCATATTGAGGAGCATTTGAGAGATTTGAGAGAGTTTTTAGCATTTGCATTATCATTTAGTATCATGTTTAGGAGCATTTGCTAATTTCTTTCATGATCTTAGAGCATTTCTAAGCATTTTTTAAGCATTCTAGCTATATTTGAGCATTGAATTTCATACATATCTTATTCTAGGATTGTCCTTGAGAGAGATTAAGCCTGAGAGATATCTTAACAAAGCTTGGATAAAGAACCATGAGATGATATATATTTAGCTTCAATTCTTTAGATTAGTTTTTTATTATCTTTCCATAGAATTGTTGTGTTTTATCTTAATTTCATGAAGGTGTATTTTCTCACACACATAATGGCACCCACCGAGGGGCTCTAAGCCTATGTATTAATGTTTTTATTTTGACATTTGGTCTAATTTCTTGGTTTTTGGTGTTTTTCTTGCAAAAAATAGGAGAAGAGCCGCGTATACAATGCAAAGCGCCACTTAAAAATATCAAAACACCGCCTGGAAAGCATAAATCATCTTCACCTTAATCTTTGCTGCCGCTTGGGAACTTGGGAGATAAAGTAGACCGCCTATCAAATAAATTGGAATGCCTATCAGATAAAGTGCACTTCCTGCTAATGTTCAATAGCCACTACCAGAACTTTCTGACCGCATTTTATCTTTTCTATGCCACTTGATATCTTTATTTTACTGCCTGTAAAATTTTAAGAGCCACGTAGTAATAGTTAAAAGTTGCTTGTAAGGTTTAAAGTGATGCTTGCTAAAATTGGATAGTTGTTGTTTAGCTGTTAAATGCCGCGTTGTAAATTTTCCTTCAAATCAATTTTTGGTTGATTCTGTCACTTTTCTAACTCTCTGTGTTTTCTTTTTCTGCAGATGAAAAATCACCCCAAAGTGCAGAAACCAGAGAAGCGGATCACAAGGCCTAGCAAGGAGGTAAGGGCTAAGACCAAAA
>MU223871.1:730933-742947 GCA_018584345.1 Thuja plicata | reverse complement strand
TATATATATATAGAAAAGAAAATTAAAAAAAAGAAGACAAAGAGAAGAAGAGGAGACAGTTTTGTTTTGTTGGAACACTTAGTATTTTTTTGTTGTTAAGTGTTGCCATCAATGCCAAAGGGAGAGATTGTTGGAAAGTGAAAAAATTGGGAAATGTGATACACTTTTTGGTTTTCATTTATGGCAACACATCTGGGTTTGAGATCGATTGTTTTGAAGTTAAGTTTTAGTATGTCTAAAATCGACTAAGTACAAAAATAGAGATACAGTATTGTTTTGGATGTCGAAGCCAGAGATTGAAAAATTAAGGAATGAAAGCTTAGTGGAAGATAGTATGGAGTATTTCTAGCATACACCTATGATCAATTTGGTTTTGGATAACTGTACGGAGAGTTATGAGGATTTCAAGACTGACAAACAATAAAGAACAATGATACAGAGTAGTTAGACAATAGCGAAGAATAAAGGAGCAAGACTTGGACCCTAGGAAATCGAAGACATATTTTTGTTTTTGATAGTCTACACTTTGAATGTCTAAGAGAGCCAACTATACATTTAATGTTTACTATATTAATTGTATTATGTAATGAACGTTGACTTGATAATGTTTTTAATATTCTTATTGTGCGCCGACTTGGTAAAGATATAAGGTATATATGTAATATCTTTTTGAGAAAGATATGAAAGAGTGATTGAGTGATTAAAGTGTTGAAGGACTGGTTGATTAGTAGAGCATATATGTGAATGGCAGAGAAAAGAATGATAGAATATCTATAAAGAAACTATCTAAGCATTATTGATTCTTTCTTTGTTCGTGATAGAGAACCATTTTTAACTGGACTACTTTGTAAGAGCTGTAAGCCCATTGGGCCCTAATAGGATGTTGTGAACCTTTAACAAGGTTGTTATTCCTTTAAAAAGGAAATGTACTATGTAATATTCAGCTCCTAATAGGGCTAGGTCTCCTAACAGGGACATTATACTTTAGTGCATGCTTGTGGGTATTATCCCCACCGAGGTTTTCCCTTGGCCAAGGTTTCCTCATAAAAAAATCATGGTGTTATGAGTTCTGTGTTATTTGTTTATGTTCTATCCTCTACTGCAATTGTATGTTTAATGTTCAAGTGGTTGAAGAATTTAATTAAGTATTATAGTACTAATTCACCCCCCTCTCAGTATTATCCAATCCTAACAATCTTTAGTCCTTGCAACATCACACATAGTTATCAAAACAACTTCAACCTTTTCAACATAGTAGCAAATCATATGATCCATTAACCAATCATCATTAGTACAAAATAAGTCCCACAAACTTATTAACTCATCAAGAGGAATTTTATACTTCACATTAATGTTATTCAAAGTATTCTTAATTAGTGATCCAATAGATACATCAAATTTACAATCTGTACTTGAATACATCTTAGAAAGAGTAAATTCGAACATTATCATCCAAGAAATCACCTTTTTGACCACAAAACACAAGCATTTTCATCAAACAAGTAGTCATACCTCATTACCCTACCGAGAAGATAACTAGCATGCAGTCTCGAGGGGGGGAATAAATGGAAACTCCCCCCAGACCCCACCATTTTATTCATTTAACAAATAAGGATACAAAATCGAAAATGGATACTAGATCACCATTAGAAACACCCTTTGTATTCCATAGAAAATATATCTTGTTTCTTTCTTTTAAGTTTTCTACAACTAAGAAAAAATCACCTTGCTCATATTCCCAGAACTTGGCAATATGTCATGTTGTATTGCATCTATAGAAAATGGGACCATCTTTGTAGAATCTAGTAATATGCCCTTTCTTGTTGATGTACTATCCTAAAAATTTATCACTGGTGCTTTATTAGGCCCAATTTTGGTGATTTCAAGATCTAATGTTTGTTATTCTTATTCCTAGCAACATGATTCTTCTTTTCTTGCATCTTATCCACCAACCAAAAACCTAGTTCAAATTTTAGCTTAAAACCCTAGGAAAATAATGGCTGAGGTGTTATGTTATTCAAAACATAATAGTTGTGGTATTATGTTCCCAGGAACATAAGAACTAAGGCATTATGTTTCTGCTTGTTTCGGCTCAAATTTGGCCCGAAGCCTTATGTCCAGATTTTAGTGGGAAAATTGATCTTGTGGTTGGCTTGGCTTATTTATGAATCCTAAAATGATGGATGAAGTATGTAAACAACCTATCTCTCCTATTTTTGATATACATTCATGGTCCAGAACTATTCTAAAGCATTCAAGAAATCAAGCATTTTCAAGAGTAAGCAAGCATTCAATCTATTGGATTCAAGATTTGAAGAAAAGCATCCAAGATCCAATTTATTCTCATTTGTCTAATTTAATTCCAAGAAAATCTTCTCCAATTTAATAAATCTTATCTCCCATGATTATCAATTAGAAGAGTTCTCAATCAAGTAAGAAGATCCTTCTTTCCATCCACATACATTCTTCCTTCATTGCAAGTGATTATCAAGCATATCTACATTGAAGATCTAGGAGTGAAATTCATATATCCATGAATTTTTGAGGGAATCCCTAATTTTATCCTACATTATAAGGTCAAAGCATTGGATTTTAAGCACATTCAAACATCTTAATGGGTATGAGCAATTTTTGAATCTATCCATGAGGGTTTATGCAAGGCGAATCAAGCATTTACCTTTTTACATAATTTTCTTTATGTAATTTCATTTCATTTTCAAGGTTGAATCCTAAATAGGGGTTTGACCAAGGAAAACCCCATTTACCTAACCTTTTCCTCATTTTTCTATGTGCAGGAATAGGTTACAGAGTTGTCAGATCTTTTCCAAGAAAATGAGGAATAGTCGGAGAGTCCCTAAAAGTTTTAGCAAAAAGTACCAAGAACATAGTGCCTAGTCATTTTTTCTAAGGAACAAAATGTTTGATTAATTCTATTCCCAACAATTTAAATCCAAACTCAAATCCCAATTCATTACAATAGTCCGGACCCTGATTCACCTCCTTTTTGGTTTATGGCAGTTAGTTATCACTTTATTATTTATAGTTTTATCTCTATTTGTCTATTTTTTATCCTACATTGCACCCTTCCTCATTCCATTTTCAATTTACACATCTTTAGCAATGGATCATTGTTTCATTCAACACTTAGGTACTATTTGATCCTATTGGGACATCTTCCTTCCAAGTGTGAAAGTTTGAAAACGAGGAGTAATTAACCCCTTTGAGTTTTCTCCCCGTTTCACCTTGTATAGTTACATTTATAGCAAATCAAACCACCTTTCTAATTTTTTTAGTTTCATTATTTATAAAATTGATATTTATACCACATTCTATTTTTTTTCCATACCAATTGCAACCATAGAGGTATCCATTGAAGTTCTTAACATTTGGTTCTCATTCATTCTCTTACAATTCCTTTTACTTCTACATTGAACTGTCTTATGTCCTAACTTATTGCAATGATAACATCTTCCATTTAAAACATAGTTCCTTCTCAAACTTCTAAAATCATTATTTTGTGTTCTACAATTTTTCAATAAAATAGGTACCATCAAAGGAAGAGTAGCTATAAAGAATAGAATGAAATATATGACTCTTCATTCTTTTTCTATTCTTTTCTCCACTAGATTCTTCTTGTTCTTTTTCTACTTATGGTATTCTAATTTATTATCTTTGAGTTGTCTCTGGTTGACCATGTTCTATTTATTTTCATTCAGCCTTTAATCTTATATAATCCTTTTATCTTCTTCCATATACTTCAGATTTAACATGTTTTTTTTTCTTCCTTCTGCTTCTGGTCTACTATAATCTAATCAACATCCTTTTTGCCTTCTCTCTACTTATGTTCCATTATTTTCATCTATTCTAACATGTCCATGATGATCTCTTCTTATTTTTATTCTACCATAATCCATTCAACCTCTACTAGATCTTTTGATTAAAATTTTCTTTCTTCACTTTCTTTTGACATAATGGATCCCAGTTTGTCTTGATCAAGTTCCATTTCTACATAATATCCCCATCTACCATTATATTAAGTTAGAAACATAGATTTTCAAACTTCTCTTCAATATAATAGATATTTCCAGTGGTCCTGAAAACTTATACAACCCCTTTTCCAATATATTTATTTTTAATAGTAAAACCACCAATTTTGAACATAACGTTATAACCCTCTCTATACATCTAACTAACAGTCAAAAAATTAGGTTTCAAAACTTCAACATAGTAAACATCACCAGTTCTATGCTTACCATCAATTGAAATGGTTAGTATACCTTTGATTTGAGAACCTCCTTCTCCTATGAATCTGATTGATCCACCATCATAATCTTCAAACTTGATAAATCTTATTTTATCTCCTGTCATATTATTTGAACAACCAAAACCTATGATCCATGCATCTGCAACAACTGTAGCATGCAAAGCAATTTATTCCCTTCTTTGAGAAATAGATAAAAAAAATTTATCATTTGTTTCATTAGTATCTTAATCTTTAGAAACAATATTCTTCCATGAAACACAAGCTCTTTTTACTTTTACCTTTTAAATTAAACTTCTTTCTGAAATTTAATTTCTTTTGAATGCTTTTTTATCTTCATATTCTGAATCACTATGATAATCCTTATACTTGCAATCATTAGAAAATACTCTATCCTTCCATAATTCAAATATTTCAGAGGTAACTTACATTTTTATCTACTGGTAACTCACTCGCATCTCCTTGAAATATATACTTCAACATCCTCTAGCATATTGCATGTCTCTAGTTCAACATCTTCAACAGCTCTAAAATAAATCTCTCTTTTCTCTTTCAACTTCTGCAAGCTCAAATACAGAAAGTAACCCAATTAGATGATCAATGGAATATTGAATCAGATCAATTCTCTCCATTATTGAACATATCATCAGTATGAAATCCTTAATTAGGGTTAATAAGATCTTGAGAATAACATCAGCAACATCAATAACCTTGTAGATGTATCTCTCAACACTCTCATCTTCCATTTTACTCATAACTTCATACTTCTATTTGAGATTCATCAATCTTTCTTATTTTGTCTTCAAACATCTAGTGTAGGAGAACCTAGGCTAGTCTCCATGTTTGTTAATTTTAGCTTGTACTTGACATTAGCCAAGTCAAGATAGGTTAGTTGTATTTAGACCTTAGGAGGTCTTTTCTATGTAGGCTAAGTGAGTTATTCATTAGGACTAAGGTCACATCAATAGCCATTCTTTGTAGTTTTCAAATTCTTAGACTCAATTGTTAGTTGATGGGTTAGAGTCTTGAATGTGTCCTAATCTCATAAATTAGGACATAGAGATTCTATAGGGTATTTAATGATCTTGGATCCTCCAAATAGAGAGGATAAAGGTCCTAAAATGTAGGGAGGAGGCATAATTGAAAATATGCCAAAAGTTGCTATTTTGTTGTCATGACAACATTTGCAATAATTGCAAATGTTGCATGCAATATGGTTACATCATATTATTCTTGATTCTAGGAGTGGGAAATTGACCAACAAGGCCCTACAATGGTGGAAGAAGGCATCTTTTGTATGAGAGACTCAAATCATGCAGTTAGAGTATTTAGTGTAACATTTTGAGAAGAGCAATATAGTCTGCAATTTTGTTTTTCCATAAATCCTGAGCATTTATTTGTGATAGTAATAATTTATGGATTGAAAGCTTCAAAGTGATGGTTGTTTTGTGTTCTTATGAGTGTTTGGAACGTTTCTCATTTAGTGACCAAGTTTCTTTGAAGTAGTTTAAGGCCTAGTTTAAATTGTTTTGTGTTTAAGTAGTTCACTGGTCCTATCCTGACCAGTCAGTCTAGATATGACTCTCCCATGAAATCTAACCATAGGAAACTTCCAAGGGTAGATGAAAATGTTAGGGGAGTCAATAGTGTACATAGTTGTAGATTTAGGAGTCAGGGAAAGGCAAGTAGCTATTTTTAGAACCAAGCCCTAGGCAAGCATGCACTGTCCGGTTAGTGGTTTGGTAGAGAAATAGTGAGCATTCATGTGCATAGGAAGATAGAAATATATGGTCTAAGTACATGATAAGTTATGTTTTTGTGTTACCTTGACATACTGAGTTGGTTGAGTTCATACCAATTAGTGGAGACACGTTTTGGACAAGTTTAGTATATTGTTGCAGACTATCCTAATTTTTAGGCTTATTAGCCCTATAAGACCTAGTTTGTAGGAACCCTATGTACGAAGGGATTTTGAACCTAAGACCTTAAAAATGTCTTGTAAGGTGATAAAGGGTATCTGGATATGGTCTTATATTTTCAATTTATTTGGGAAATTTTTAAGTTAATTGGGAAAAACACCCTAGAAAAGGCTACAAGGAATTAGGCCTCCTTATGCCAAAAGTGTGAACTCGATTGCAAAGAGTGAAGAGATCCCTCAAGATGGATTCCAAATGATAAAATGTGATGTCTACATGTTGATGGACACCCCTAAAAATGAATCAAGAATGTTAGAATGAAAATTGGCATTTAGATTCTTCTAAGTGTGAGTAGGAGAAGTGGAGAAGTGAAGTAATCATAGGGTGTTAGTCTTTCAAAGGGTGAAGCACAAGTGGAGACTCTTAGAGAATAGTAGGATTAGGAATTATTTAATGATCTAAGCCTAATAATTACTTAGAGGGGATTAGTATCCTTGAACAAGACAAAGAAGATGTCCTTAGTAGATTGTGCAAGCAAACCCATTGGAACACTTACATCATATTGGTATCAGAGCTTGATTAAAGATCAAGCTTGTGGTGGATGTTTCATCCTACTAAATCAGTGGGAGAGGATACACCTGGAGGATCAGAAAAAGACAAATTCATGGTGACTAATGCTGAGTTAGCCAAAATGGTGGAAGAACAAGAATAATACAAGTCATTAAGAGAAATATTGTCTCAAATGGAGCAACTCTTGGGAGAATTCCATGACAAAGCTGAGAAGATGAAGGATAATACTGACCAGAAAGAAGAAGAAGAAGCTAGGGAGAAAGGAATGGATATAGAAGAGGAAGCTCCAACCCCTGACCCTGTCAGTGACCAAGATGTTAGAAACACTGAGAGGGGGGGGGGTGAATCAGTCTTTATCTATTAATTATATTTCAGCCAATTAAACATATATCAAATGTGCATCCAAAGAAACATAACAAAAGAACACATAACACATGATATGATTATGGAGAACCTTGATTAGAGGAAAACTATAGTGGGGATTAGTACCCACAAATATTTTACTAGGTATAATGAACCTGTTAAAGTTCCTTTGCCTTGTTAGAAGCAGTCTTTACAATTTGAGTACAATGACCTGGTTAAAGGTCTGACCCTGTTAGGAGTCTTTTAAAAAACCCTATTAAAGGTATATGGCTCATGGCCTAGGCTCATTTCCCAATAAGATGAAGGCTACAACCCTCTGAATGTTGATATGCACTATATAAAAAATGAACTATTGTAATGACACTGCTATCTGATCAGTTCCTTGTATGCGTGAATGCTCTTACTCCTTTAAAGAGCTATATCATCTACTAACTCGATTATACTACTCATCTGTATCTTCCTCATGCATAAGAATCGACTCTTGTAACATAACATTACATTACATACTTATATGTTTATAATTGAATAGGCTCAACCCAAAACATAACACTAGTCGGCCTTTAAACCAAAATACACAATGCTTCCGAACAAGCCGGCTCAAGTGAATTTACTATAACATTAATTACATTATTAAAAACTTATAACTAAAGGTGCATGGCCTTATCATCTCAAACTTATTCACGCTGACCAAAATTGTAGTCGGCTTCCATGCACTGTCTGTTGGACTGCAGGTTTACTAATCTGCCTATAACTTTTCCATACTAATGTTTCATACTCTGCGCATCTGGATCTAGCATGCATATACACCATAGAGTATATATCTAAGAATGCATGCTCTAGTGTGATCTCTAACATGTGCGCTGATGTACTAATCTCTGTATGTGTTTTTCAACCCTATTTTCACACTTAGTCATTTTGTCTTTCATAACAAAACTTAAGTATGACTTTGTTTCCATGATTGAAAACACAAAATGAGTCATGATTCCTTAGGAAGTCAACTTGCCAACAATCTCCCCCTTTGTCATTTATGGCAACAAAGGAATGTGGCTAAGTTACTCAAAATGACTTCATACAAAAATGATTGTATATCATAATACTTAATGATATATACATATATACTTCTCCTCATATACACATTCTATACTACTCCCCCTTTGACATTAATGACAAAGGTGTGCAAAAACTGTAAGTCTTTAACATACTTAGTCCATGTAAACTTCTGGGTACACAACTTGAAGAGATTGAATCTGTTTTTGCCAAAAGAATTTCATTTCACCAACTGTCTGAAGATGCGTGCATAAAGCATATGTCAATTTCTCCATTTTTATCAGATCCATGCAAGGTCCCTGATCATATGTCTGTATGGTGTCATCAATCTATTTGATGTTCTCATTAAGAACTGCTAGAGATGGCGCAAGTGCGTTCCTCAACTCAGTTTGTCTTATTCTGATCTTGCTAATTTCTAGTTTTGTCTTCTCAATCTTGTCCAACTGACCTTGATAGACATTATTGCATATGTTCATATCTTGCATGGAGTTTTCAACTGATTTCCTTATGTTATCCACCATTTCTTCTACTTTTTCTATCTTTTTAGTGTGCTCAGAGGTGAGCTTCACTCTATCCATGCAATTTTCAATAACCTTTTTGCCTTTTGCTGCCAACTCTTTAAGTATAGATTGCCCAATCTTTTAGGAATTTAGATCTAAGGTAAAGTTCTTTACCAATTCATTTAGTCTCTCCTTCTTGTATTCATCTTCTACAATCTTATTAGCTAATTCTACTAAGCTAGTGAAATGTGTTTTGAAGTTTGTCAGTATGCTATCCACATGTTCAACTGTTTGAACTTTAGCAACTTTTTTATCAGTAGGAACTAATTCATTCAGAATGTTTATTGATTCCACAAAGTGAGGGTTCCTCATCACATGTTTCTCTTTTGCATTTTCCATGGCAAGGATGCTGATCTTGATAAGGTTTTCTTCTTCCCATGCATCTAAACTTGTTGAGTCAGGAGTTAACCTTGACAACAATGAGGTGGATGGTTGAGTGGATGGTGAGAAAATAGTATTCTGACTTGTATCTACACATTCACTTTTGACATGAATTTCCTTTACTGGTGTCTCATTACCTTGAGTATCTTTCTCCTTATCCAAGTCTATTGGATCAATGAAAGGAACTTCATCCTATTGTAGAGTTGTGTCATTAGTGTTCATTTCCTTGGTGTTTACAAATGCTTCATCAACTTTATCCATATCATTATCAGAAGCTGTCATAGATAATTTTATATCATCAATTACTATAGTATCCTCTATATCTTTAGCTGTCTCAGAGGCTACTAAGATTGAGGGCACCAAAACCTGTGGACCTGTCATAGGCACTGCCTGAATTATTGGTTCTGTATCCTGTTTAGAAGGTACTTGAGTTTCCTTTGTAGGCACCATTGATGGATACATATGTCTATCCATAAATACTTGTGCAAATGTTTTTTCAGTCTCCTTTCCAACCTGCTCATACTCTTTGTTCATAATCTAAAGAGTTCTTGTCTTACTACGAAGATGAGGCTTCACCAGATCTAACAGAATAGCCTTCTCATCATGTGAACAAACAGGGAGAAGAGTATCCAAAGTTTCTTCTCTAATCTTCATGTCCTCTTCTATAGCATGTCTTTTCATGATCTCCAATATATTCCATAACTGATCCAGTATTACTGTCTTGAGTTCAAGAACTGTCTTTTGAACTTGATCATGTGAGATATGATCATAGTGTGTATCTTGGTCTTATAAATTTCTTGATACTTGTCATAGACTTTGGAAAGTGTATCCAATCTTCCTTCATTTACAATCTTATTCTTCAAGATATTTAGACTGGGTCTGAAACCTACCTCAGGAGGAGCTTGAGTATTATTTACTGTGCTCCTTGTAGTTCTTGAGGATGGATGACTTGTAGCCACTTGCTTCCTTCCTCTAGGTTTCTTGCTAGGTACAGAAGGTGGAGATGTATCTAGATCAATTGTGGTAGTAGGCGCAGAGGTAATCTCCTCATTTCTCTTCTACTTCTTCTTCTGAGTGTTATCAGTCTTCTCAAGTTTAACTTGTGCATGAATCTACTCAAGTTCTTTAGAAATTTTGGCTTCTTTTGCCTTGTCCAAATCTTCTTGTGTGATTCCATGCATTTTCATAATGTTGGATGTAGTTCTAGATTCTTTCCTTTTGTTAACAACAAGTTGTAGTTCAATATCTACTTCGTCGATATTTTCTCTGTAAGTGCCCCATCTAGGTTCATTAGGGTCTTTAGGTGCTGACAATAAGACTCGTGCATATCCTTCTAACACATGGTCTTCTACTTCATACCCTAGTGGATGAATCCACTTAGTTCTTGGCTCAACACCCTCTATGCATGTGCAATCTTTCTCTACCATGAAGCATATTGTATCCCTGTATTTGTCAACTATCTTCTCAGATAGTCTAAACCTGTTCTACATTTTGACCTTGAATATTTTTATATCCATATTCATTGCATCTCTTGCACTGCTGTCTAATGTGGCCTTAAGAGATATCTGAGACATTGTAGGTTTTCCTTTGTCTAGATAAAGGTCTGCACCCTTTCCAACTATATGGTAATACAAATAGATGATCAGAGATCCAAACCTGAATGTTTTTCTCCTGTCATGTTTGATGATTCTGATATTGTCAATCAATTAACTGCGCAAGATCTCACATAGGTTGTATTGGGTGTTATCTTTCACCATTCTGATACCTACAAGGAATGTTTCTATAGAGACACTATTCAACCTGCTTGCTTGCTGAAACTTGTATCCAAGTATCATTGTTATGAGTTTTATGTCATCTTCCTTGATAGGGTCAATTGTCATTCTGTGCCTATCACTCCTAGACAAACAAACTTGCTCAATTTGTTTCTTGACATCCTTGCCAGTGGGAAACATAGGTCCAGTCATTGGAAGTTCGGTTAACTGATGGATTAGTTATGTAGTGATGCGAAGAGGGACATCACCAATCCAAAAAATATCATCATGTATCTTGCTTAATAGAATCTTTACCCATTCTGGTTCTTCAAACTCATGCACATTCGAATACTCAAAAATAGGGTTATCTTGTAAGTGCGTGAACTCATCCTTGAATGTGAAATTTGGATTTAACATTGATGCCATATGAGTGGCTATATTATCATCTCCTAATGATTCCTTCTTATAGTAAATGTATGTGCGGATATCTTCCACATGAACAATGCCAAATGGGGTTTTGGAGAAAGCCCCTTCCACATCATCCAGTATGGATTTGAATGGATGCTTCTTAAATATGAACCTCTTCCTCTCTTCTACATCAAACACAACTGGGGTCACCATACTTACTTGGTGTTTGCTTATGTAGGGTTTCCATGAAATTCTGAAATGGTACAATGGCTAGGGCTCCATTTCAAACTGATTATGTGTTTGCTCCAACTACCAAACTGTTATGCCTTCATGCTTTGATGTATTAGTGCTCTAATGCTCTTCAATTTTTGTGCTCTCGAATGTAAATGTGAAAATGATCGACCACAAATTTCTTTTTATATAATCTATCGCATTTAATGCTTGCAACCATACATAGTGATTTTCAAACTTTGATCCTGATGCAATTTATATAATGTGTGAATGCATATAGCTGTAATCTATGCTTTTAACCATGAATCCAAAGGTGCATACTTAGAAGTGAGTACACCAACCACGCAGGGGTCCTGAGCTAGAATAGTTCTCCCTTAGACCAAGAAGGTCTATTCAAGTAGAAGTAGAGGGTGTGTCCACTGTGGATGCATCAACTACTTTGTCAACATTATTGTCCTTCTTAACTTCAACCCATATTTTGTTTGAATCTTCATTTGCTAAGACAAACTTGACTTCTCCTTTCTCT
>MU223871.1:707843-729929 GCA_018584345.1 Thuja plicata | reverse complement strand
ATCAATGTTTATCTATTAATTATATTTCAGCCAATTAAACATATATCAAATGTGCATCCAAAGAAACATAACACAAGAACACATAACACATGATATGATTACGGAGAACCTTGATCAGAGGAAAACTACGGTGGGGATTAGTACCCACAAATATTATACTAGGTATAATGAACCTTTTAAAGTTCCTTTGCCTTGTTAGAACCAGTCTTTACAATTTGAGTACAATGACCTGGTTAAAGGTTTGACCCTGTTAGGAGTCTTTTACAAAACCCTATTAAAGGTATATGGCTCACTACCTAGGCTCACTGCCCAATAAGATGAAGGCTACAACTCTCTGAATGTTGATATAAACTATATAAAAAATGAACTACTATAATGACACTGTTGTCTGATTAGTTCCTTGTATGTGCGAATGCTCTTACTCCTTTAAAGAGCTATATCATCTAATGACTTCATTATACTGCTCATCTGTATCTTCCTCATGCATAATCATTGACTCTTGTAACATAACATTACATTACATACTTATATGTTTATAATTGAATAAGCGCGACCTAAAACATAACACTAGTCGGCCTTTAAACCAAAATACACAATGCTTCCAAACAATTCGGCTCAAGCACGTTTACTATAACATTAATTACATTATTAAAAACTTATAACTAAAGGGGCATGGCCTTATCATCTCAAACTAATTCAAACTGACCAAAACTATAGTCGGCTTCCATGCAGTGTCTTCTAGACTGCAGGTTTACTAATCTACCTATAACTTTTCTATACTGATGTTCCATACTCTACACATCTAGATCTAGCATGTATATACACCATAGAGTATATACCTAAGAATGCATGCTTTGGTGTGATCTCTAACATGTGCACTGATGTACTGATCTTTGTATGTGTCTGTCAACCCTATTTTCACACTTAGTCATTTTGTCTTTCATAATAGAACTTAAGTATGACTTTGTTGCCATGATTGACAATACAAAATGAGTCATGCTTCCTTAGGAAGTCAACTTGCCAACACAAGAGCCCTTCTTAAAGGCATTGAAGGCATTGAGTGCTAAATCTTTTGAGGGTGTGCCCCTATTTAGTGGACAAATGGATACAGATTCAGTAGTGGATTGGATAGACAACATAGAGAACCATTTTGAATGTGATGGTATCACAGAGGCCCAAAAAGTGAATCTGGCCAGGTCAAGATTAAGAGGTTCAGCTCTCACATGGTGGAAGTTTGTTCAAGCTGAAAGAGAGAAAGAAGGAAAGATTCCTATAGCCACATGGAACGGCATGGTGACTAAGATGAAGCAGACCTATTTTCCTGATGATTATGAAGTGTAGCTATATAGGAGGAGACATAATCTCAGACAAAAAGACTTAGATGTCTAAGAATACACTGAAGAGTTCCAAAAGTTGTGCCTACGGTCGCAAGTGGTTGAAGATGAAAGCATCAAGCTAGCTAGGTATATGAATGGACTTAAATGGTCTATTCAAGAAGATATGATTGAAGTGAACTTCAAAACCATCTGTCAATGCTATCAAATGGCCTTGAAGATAGAAGAAAAAGGAAAGAGGAAGCAAGAACAAAGTTCTAAAGGAAGACGTAGAGGAAGAGATAATAGAGGACAAAGAGGTGGATATGGTGGAAGGAGTTCAAAATCAATGACACAAGGAGAAGTCAAATATAATGAGAAGAAAGAAGCAAGTTCCAGTAGAGGTGGTAGAGGAAGGAACTCCAATTTCAGAGGTAGGAGTGGTGGACAAGGAAGAGGCAATTATTTTGCCAATATGAAATGTTACCATTGTAACCAAATGGGACACCCTACCTATAGGTGTCTAGAGAAGGGTAGTACTTCTCAAGGAGGTAACAAGAGGACTAATCTGGTCCAAGAAGACACAAGTGTAGTTGATAAACACCTTGAGGTGCCATTAACCTTAGAGGAAGGTGAGAACCTCATGATGAGGAGAACATTGATCAAGGAGCCAATCAAGGAGGAGCCAAGCCAAAGGAGGTCTCTATTTAGGATCAAATGTAAGGTGATGGGTAAATTATGTAGGGTTATCATAGACTCGGGGTCTACTGATAATATTATATCATAAGAAGAAGTCACCAAGTTAGGTATGACAAGGATAGCTCATACTCATCCCTGCAAGGTAACATGGCTCAATAAGGGACAACATGTCTTAGTGAATGAGAAAGCATGGGTGGAGTTCTCTATAGGGAGATATAAGAAAAAGGTACTATATGATGTATTGCCCATGGATGTATGTCACTTTCTCCTAGGCAGGCCATGGAAATTTGACCACCAAGCTATCCATGATGAAGTAAAGAACTCCTATACTTTCAAGAAGGATAACATGACTTTCAAAATTCAGTCATTGTTAAAAGATGTAGAGGTGAAGAAAGTTGGTCCCAATGTACTAATGGTGAGTGAGAAAGAGTTCTTGGAGGCCATTGAAGAAGGAGAGGGAGTTGGTTTTTCTCTAGTGTTGAAGCCCAAAGAAGAGGAAGAAAAAATGGTGAAGAGGACAGAGCTACCACAAGAGATACAAGAAATATTGCAGAAGTATGAAGGCATTGTAAGTGATGGACAACTATCAACCTTACCCCCTTATGAGACCCATAAGCCATAAGATTGACCTTATTCCTTGAGCTACCCTACTGAATAAGGTAGCCTACAAGATGAAACCTCAATAGAATGAGGAAATAGATAGGCAAATTCAAGAGTTACTAGAACAAGGTCTTATAAGGAAGAGTATTAGTCCTTGTGTTGTACCCACAGTCCTAGCCCCTAAGAAAGGAGGTACTTGGAGATTATGTATAGAATCTAGAGCCATAAATAGGATCACTATCAGATATATATTCCATATCCCTAGGATAGAAGACTTGATGGATTATTTAGGAGGTGCAAGGTACTTCACTAAGATAGATTTAAAAAGTGGCTATCACTAGATAAGGGTGAATGAAGGAGATGAGTGGAAGAAAACCTTAAGGACCATTGAAGGAATATATGAATGGATATTCATGCCATTTGGCTTATCAAATGCTCCATCAACTTTTATGAGGTTGATGAATGAAGTACTTAAAGACCACATTGGCAAGTTTGTAGTGGTATACTTGGAAGATATACTCATCTTTAGTAAGACAAGAGAGGAACACCTCAACCATGTGGAATTAGTACTTAAGAGGCTACATAAAGATAAGTTAATGATTAACTTGGAGAAATGTGAGTTCATCAAAATAGAGCCAGTGTACCTAGGATTTGATCTATCTCATGGTAATCTGAAAATGGACAAGACTAAGGTAGAAGCCATTATGAATTGGCCCACTCCAAGGACAGCAACAAAGGTAAGGAGTTTTCATGGCCTTGCTCAGTATTATAGGAAGTTTATAAGGAAAATTAGTGCTATTTGTGCTCCAATATTGGACACAATCAAATGAGGAATGAAGACCAAGTTCATGTGGAATGAACAAGCCAACAATGCATCATACATATCTTGTACAGATTGGGAAGACCATCTGTCAGAACCTTCTTGTCAAGTTGATGTTCCTTGTTGCAGTTACCTACTTTCTGACAACCTTTATTAACTACTTTGAAAGTGATCAGTTAGCCTTGGGAAGAAAGACATGAGTCACTTAAAGAATACAAAAATATAGGATGCAGAATTCTGGGATTGGGGAACTTACATTTCAAAAGAATGAATGAATACAAAATAACATCCCCAGACAAGATCCTTTGGGCTCCAAAGAACTTTATTACTCATGATTTTTTCCAAGCTTCCAAAACTTGGCCTATGATTTCTTCATCTACATCTTTGATGCTATCCCACCGACTGTAGACAACCTCCAATGCTTCCTCACCCTCTCCGGCCCCACTCTGGAATTCATCCACCATCTTGATGGCATTATTTGATCATATCATTATCTTTGACAATCTGGATAACCTTCCCTCATCAAAATCTCTGGTAGGTAGGTACAGGGACTCCATCCGCTCATCGAACTTGCTGAGGACATAGTCCTCTGGGGTACATGTCCTGGTGGTGAAGGGATCAACTTGCGATACTCCAACCATGAATGCTTTAAAGAGGCTCATGGGGTATTGGGTGGCTATCACTTTCTCTTTCAAGGCCTTAACTAGTTCCTTGCATACCTCACCCTTGAGGACAAGTCTAGAGTACTAGGCTTGGAGGGAATCATATGTTTTGTCTCCCAAAATTCCTGCCTCTATGGTGACTTCTTCACCTATGTTGTGGATTTCTTCTAGCCTCATCTTCCATTTTTCATACGTCGCTAGATCTTTCTCCCATATGATAGCGGAGCCCTTTGCCTGGCTAAGAAGAGAATCAACCCAATAAAGGTCTGGGAGGGACGCCACCAAAAATTGTCTCATGGCGGTCACCTGCTCATCGGCCAACCTGTCTATAGCTTGTACTTTCCTTTTCATAATTCACAAAGATTCCATGTCACCCTATACAAGCAAAAATCTGGAGGAAGGGGTTATGGGTTGGACCTCAGACAAAGGCTGTGAAAGTTCTGCCAGAAGTGCGAGGAGATTGGCATTTGTTTCTCTTTCTTCCTTCAGCTTCTGGCCTTGCTTTATGTACCTAGCCTCTATTACCTTGGTGGATTCTTTTAGTAGATCTAGCTCATCATGTTTGTCTCTCCTCCCCAACTCTACTTCCATTATGGTGTAATGCTCAGGCTTTACGGCTGCTACCTCTACATCTACTAGGGGTGTCACAATGGTCGCAACTGTGCTACCTATCAGACAAGTCTAGAGAGTATGGACGGTCCACGCTTTCTTGGGATTTTTAGCCTCTACATTCCTGGCCATCATCTCGGCCAATGAGAGTGTAGCACCTGATGCTGGTGCTGGGGTCTTCCTTTTCTTTTATTCGATTAGCCATTGGGGTGGCTGGGTTAAGACCTATTCACTAGGATTCTTTTTGGAATCTGGCGGCATGTTCCTAGAATATACATTGTCTTTGGGCTCTTTTTCCACCTCTCATTCCGCTTCCTCTTCTTGTTCTTGTTCTTTTCCCTTTTCCTATTCTCCGAAACCTTCAACATTTTCCACCATGCTGGCATCTTCTATTGTGCTATCCAGGACCTTTTCCCCGCTTTCTATATCATCTATATTTTAAGGGACCTCATCCTTCCTAGTGTTAGCTATTTCTTCATTTTCATTAACTGGAGCCTCTTGATCAACCTATTGTTGTTGTTCTTGGGCCTTATTGGCCTCATCTACTGGAGCGTTCTCCTCCATCAGAACATCCTCTGGAGGTGGGTGAGGTCTCTGGCCAAAATTTAACAAGGTGGCCATCGTTACTACCTCACCGAATGGGCTCTGGGGCACTTGATCACCCAGAGTAACCAAAGGTGTTTAGAGCATGATGGTCAGGGGTACGGTTGATCCTATGGGTCTGGGTTCCCCGGCCATTGATTGCTCATCTATGTGTTGCCTTGGTGTATCTTTGATCTCCTGGACTGGTACCTTCTCCTACTTATGCCTTGTCTATACTTCTTCCTGAGGCTCTTTCTCTGATGTATCTTTCTCTCCTAGGATTTCCTTCTCTATGGGGACCTCCTCCTTGTCTTGAGCAGCGATCTCCTCCACTACATGACCTATGCTCTGTTGGAGTTCCATGAGTTCTTCCATTGAGAAAGTGTCATCAAAATCATCATGCGGGGGCAAGGAGTCTGAAATATATTCTAGTTTGGGAGAATCTAAACTGACATCCACCAGGGGCATCTTTGGCATACCAGGATTGGTGACTGCGCTGGGCATAGAGATCACCTTTTTCTTCTTCTTTCTTATTAGCGAAGCCCCAATGTCCAGAATACTAGTAGACTCCGCCGTAGTGAAAGTCTATCTGCTCATCATGGCTTCCAAAAACAAGGATCTTGCCAGGCGAACAGATACCATTGGGGCTACAAGGAGGCTGAAAGATACCTGCATACTTATTTGCTGGCTGGCCAACTTTTCCACATCCATTTGTTGATGTAATTGCGCCATTAGAATAGTGGGGACTTGTGGAGGAACTTTGGAAACTGGGACACCCTCCTTCTCTTTCCCTTTACTTATACTTGGTTTAGTGGCCATGACAGATGAAGAAGGTCCAGCACTGCCTGAAGAGGGAGTAGCCTGATTGATCGTTGGCTTCTTTCAGGTGCTCTTTGGGCATGCCTGGGCGAAATACTGGTGGCTTGCCTCTATAAATGGGTGACATACCCCTTTAATTGTTAGGTCCTTGGGGGTGGCCCAATCCACCAAAGAAAGATCTATCTTGTTCAGCCATTGTTCTTTATATGCTGGATTTTCCAGTGACCCGTCATCTTTAAAGCCCTTCGGGAAGTCTGAAGGTTGAGTGCTTTCATGAGCCCTTTTCTCATCCAAGAATGCTGTCGGGCCCAAAGATCAAAATTGTCTTGGTAGTCCGCCATAAAGTCCTCAATATCTACTTCGTAGGATGGGGATGCCTGGGGGAGTGCTATGGCAATCTTTCCAAGGGGGTCATAGTTTTTCCAGTTGTGGTGGAATTCCACCAGCCCTAGGTTCTTCAATTCATTTTCTACCTCTCGAGTTGCGGTGAGGCTGCATGTATAATTCCCGCATGAGAAAGGGAATGGAATGTTGATGACCTTCTTTAGTGTAAAGAAGGCATGCAGATCCATCATCTGCCGGCAGAAATCTAAAAGAATAATCTTGTCCCCAGAATACCAGGGCTGAAGATGGGGCTTCCCGTTGAAGCCTGTCACCCGAATGTAGGTGTGATGTTGGAACTAGATGAAATAATAGTTGTAAGAGCTGAATAGAGTCATCACCGCCTGTGATAGTTTATACCTAGAATCCCGAGTAAGCGTTAGAATGTTGTTGTAAATGAAGGCATCATTTACTTGACATAAATTTGGGAAACTGAGTTCCCATTGCACTTGGGGATAATGATCCCATGGTGCCATTTGGCTCAAACCATTTCCAAGCTCCCCAACTATTCCCAAACCCTAGAAAGTTGGCCTTTGTTGTGCTAGTGCCCATAGCATGTATGATGTCATATAAAATTTAGAATTCTGGGCAACCCTCTTCAGTTGTTTATCTACGTGATTGGATATGAGGGCCGCTCAGTTGAAAGTCTGACTATGAGTGGTGATGTAGTATAGAAAGTAGTACATCCATGCCAAGAAATCCCAGGCATGGGGCAATCCAAAAATCCTGCATAAAAATACAATGCCCGCTTGGATGGGATCTTTGAACTCCCTGCAGGGAATTTCCAACTTCATCCTCCTGTAATCCCTATTTGGGATTTTTAGCCAGTGGCTATTGATATGTTGCCAAGAAATCAGCTCAACACCCTCAAACTCCTACAATGTCTGGAGTTGATTCCAGTTAATGGATCCATTGAATTGTGGGATCCCCAGCTGTGAGGTGAAAGTTGTCATTTTCAAGGTGATGATTGTTGCTGGGTGCTGTAATAGTTGGGGATCCGGGAGTAGGGCAGTCCATGTTGGTGCATTGTATAGTGTTGCCAATTAGACTATTAACTCTGGTGATTGTACCAAATAGGGGAAGTTAGCTACCTTGATGATACTGGAGGTGGCAATCTGAGTTTCCAGGTTATCTCTAGTGGCCCTTAGTTTATAGATGGCTTGATTCAAGACTTGCATTTTCGCCCAAGATTCGGGCCTTGTGTCTGTTATCTCCTAAACTCTAGACTATATTTTTGAGCCCACAATGACACCATCCTTGGGATACTTAGAGGTCAAGGGAAGCTTTTCCAATAACCTCTTGGCCTTAGTCTTGGTGGCCGCTCAGGTGGAAGTGGTAGGAAGCTCCAGGCTGGAAGGAGGGGTGATCACTTTAGACATCTTTGATCAACTCGTCTACAACCTACAAGACCAGAGAACCATTAGAACATGATATATATGAAGAATATTAGAATTCTAGGGAAATCATCACCACACTACATTTTCTCAACAAATGTTAGCATACATCAAAAGTCCCGGGATACTTGTAATAAACATGAATAAAACTCTGTGGAAATTGAACCAAATGACAAGGGGAAAACATGGGACAAGGAATTACTTAGGGCCCGGATCCCAGATAATCTAGTCATTTATGTGCTTATGTGACCAGTAAGAAACCACATTTAGTTGACATTGGTTGGCACGTGGTCAGATGGAAGGTGACATAAAAGCATTAATGGCGACAAGTGTGATGACATGGGGTAAAATAAATGCCAGATAGGACATGGTTTGAATGCCCTCTCATGGGAAATTAATCCCACCATTAAGGTGATGAGACAGAGGAGAGATAAATCCACCATGGCTCGAACCAGCAAGGTGCTGAGTTTGAACTGTGGTGACTCTGTCTATGACAAGCTCAGTCTCATGGGTAAAAATGCAATAACAAAGCGCAAAGAACTCACGAGCTCAGAACGATATACAAGGTATATACACATAAAAATAGAGAGCTAAAACATATCTACATACAATATATAGAAAATAAAAAACATTTATAGATTTACATAACTATGCACATATGTACACGAGCTAAACTAAGGCAGCACACACACCAAAAACACTAGTCTACAGATGTGCAAAAGGAGGAAAACCTTCTCACAAGGCCAACCCACCAATGGGAGGCGAACCAGAAATAGAACATGAAAGGAAACCATCGCAAAAAATGTAGAAAAAAGAGCAAAGGGAAACAAACATAAAAAATAGCAGGGAAACCAGAAGACCTACCTAAAATCCAAAGAAGGGAAAGGAAAGAGCACACTAAGAAGACTCCTATAACAGGTTCTACCTTCAAATGACCATGAACAAGAACCTCGAAGAAACTAGTAATAACCCACTAAGCACTGAGTATTCACAGTTTAATCACCTAAGGATCACTCTGAATGCACAAGTGTTTAATTGTGGTAACTGTAAAAGTGGTGTGTAATTTCTCTTTATACCCAAGGTAAAAGCTAGTTACCCCTCTTTTCTTGCAAACTTCAGAACAAGAAAACCTCTGGACTCTGGGCCCGGGGATTCCATGCCACCATGCTTTCTTACAAGGAGAAGACATTGTAGTGGAGAATCCCAGAGTCCGGAATCTAGCTCTGGAAAGAACAAACTTTAGGACTGAGTCCCAGAGACACGAAAGACAAAAAGAAAAAAGAAAACAAACCTCACCAGAGGAAAACCCAGAGAAGGAAACAAAGAAAATAAAAGACAAGGGAAACAAGGCAAGAGCTTAAAGTGAAAAGAGGGGAGCCAACATTTTGCACCCAAAATGTAGGGACAGGTATGCATGGCATAACAAATGATGACTATCTGGGATGAATGCCTTGGCGCATTTGAGAACTATAGAATCTATGGATAGAAAAACCAGAACAAATCATTACTCAGAGTACCTTGTTTGTAAGGTGTGAAGCGTCTGAGACAATCTTGCACATACATGATTCAATCCTTCATCTTCCATCAGTTGTGGAGTGTGTTCTTTGAAGGGAAATCAATTTGATGACCTCTGAGAGAAGCAGAGAAGAGGCACTAGATCTATCGATCCAAAGTCATCAATTTTGATTATTTTCCTTGGATAACGGAGTTTCTACATCCCATATTTTCTTTCCTTTTCATTTTGTTATTTTCTGGATGGGAGGGCGGTACTTCTTTCACCATTAAGCTTAAGCTTAGCTAAATTTAATGATGGTACTTCTTTCACCCTTCCATCCATCTTAATTTGCTAAATAGGGCAGAAAACTCCAGACCCAAAAGAATTTTAAGATTTTAGACCTGGGCCAACAAACTAGTGTGACCAATCTACTCTTGGCATGTCTAATTACTTGTTCCCTTTGATTTTGAGTTAACTAATTGCTATACTTCTGGGGATAAATCTGATGAATATTTCTCACAGCTTGTTACCAAACTTACAAGATAACTCTGAAGACCAGACCAATTCCACCATGCTAACAATAGATTCCAAGTTCACCATAATGCGAAAGGTATCATCCTGGAGACTAGATGTTATGCAAAGCATACCAGTCTACCAAAAGGGGGAGAAAAACATTGGGGACCCGGAAAGAAAAAAAGTACAAAACAAAAGGAAAGAAAACTAGGGCAGTCTCGAGGATAGCTGACACTTATTTACAAGGCACCCCAAACAAGGTACCGAGAATGAGATATTTACAAGAAAGAAGATTTACATATAATACAACTCCGGACAAACCTACCTCATTTAAAATAATGTTTGAGAAACTATCCATTAATGGGCAATGGGACAAGTTCCCTGGTCATGGTATTGAGGTGATAAGTGTTTTCCTAGCAGATCTTTGAGATCAAATATGGTCCGAGCTAGAGCCATTAGAATTTGGTGTGCTTTCCTTTCTTTTCTCGGGTCTTATCCCACAAGAGGACCAAGTCTAAAAGCTGAAAGACCTTATACTGGGCTCTCTATTCAAACCATCATTTCACTACTGCTTGGTGATATGCAAAATGTTCAAGGGCTGCATCTCTTTGTTCCTCCATTCGCACTTGGTTTAGGAGCCAAACCTCCACAATATTGTCCCGGTTGCTAAATTCCTGCATGAAATATAAAATTGGGATCTATAAGTTAATGGGAAACACTGGGTTCTGACCATAAACCAGATGGAATGGGGACATCCCTAGGGCGGCCTTGATTTGGATACGATCATCCTAGAGGGTGAATCTCAGCTTTTGGTGCTAGTCTCGGGGGTTTTGTTCTAACAGGTGTTTGATCACTTCAAGTAAATTTTTGTTGGTTGATTCAGCAATGCCATTTGCTTGGGGGTAATAGTTGCTAGAAAACTTCAGAGTGATCTTTCAGTCGTAGGTCCATTCAAGTAATTGTGCCAAAGAAAATGCCAGACCATTGTCACACACTATAGTGAAGGGCATTCCAAATCTTGTGACGATGTTTTCTTCCAAGAATTTTATAACTACATCTGTCGTATTGTTTTTGTAAGGTATCACTTTAGACCACTGGGTGCAATAATCAGTAGCTGTCAAGATGTACCCATGGTTGGCAGACGAGTTGGGGTTGATTTCCCTGATAATGTCAAATGCCCATTGGGAAAAAGGTCTAGCTTTTAAAATTGACTGTAAAGGTATAGTCGGGTTCTGCTCATGATATGCCACAGTTTGCAAAGTACGAAACTTTTGGATGTGAGTATAGACATCTTTGAAGATACAGGGCCAATAGTATCCAGCCCAAAGAATCTGATGGGCAGTGGCATCAGCTAAGCCATGCTTAGTCCCAAACTACCCATGAAATTCTTCAATTATTTTTTTAGCCTGAACCCTATCAATGCATTGGAGGTACACTCCCTCGTAGTTCTTGCAAAAAAGTGTGGCATTTTTTATCATGAAGTGGGCACTTTTCAATCATAGGGCGTGACATTTTTTTGGAGGCAATCCCTCTGAGAATCTATTATTCAACAATAAGTACACTAGGTATGTGTACCATGGATCTCGAGTGATGGACTCCACTGTATATATGTTTGGCATTCAATGTGGGGAGTCTCTTCTGCCATCGCTCTACATAGTCCTTGGCCTCAGACTATTTTCATGGGTTTCATTTCCAAGTCATATTCCTAGAGGATGGCTATCCATTTCCCCTATCTTTCACCCAACTCACTCTACATCAACAGAGATTTCACCACCTGGTCTAGGATGATAGCATGCACCTTGCTCCGGAGAGTATAATGCCAAAATTTCTTGACGGTGTGAACAAGAGCAAAGGGCTTCTTTTCTGAGGATGAATACCAGAATTTAGCATTCTTGAAATGGGAGCTCATGAAAGCTATTGGTTATTCTTCTCCTTTGACCTTTTGGGTCAATACTACCGTGGAAGAATGTGGTGAAGTAAAGGAATAGATATAGAAAGGGAGGGAGTAGTCTGGATTAGTTAGAACTGGTGCCTTTGTTATCATGTATTCAATATAGGTGAATGCCCTCTTTGCTTCACGACTCCACTCAATTTTGGTATTTTTCTTCATCATTTCATTGAGTGGCTTTACGATCTTGGTGAATCCAGTGATGAACCACTAGACAAAGTTTATCTTTCCAAAGAAGGACCACATTTCCTTCTTGCTTTCGGGCATTTGTAGGTTTAGCAGTGCCTCAACTCTCTCAAGGTCAATGGATATACCCTTGTCTGAGACAATATGCCCAAGAAACTTCCCTTTAGTGACCCTGAATATGCATTTCTTAGGGTTGAGGGATATTCCATACCGGTGACATCTCTCACAAATCTAGGCGAGATGAGCGGAATGATCACGCCTGTCCTGGGAAAAGATGGTCAAATAATCCATGTAGATGATTATACACTGGTTCACAAGGCCCTGGAATGCAATGTCCATAGCCTTTAGAAATGTGGCCCCCGCGTTAATTAAGCCAAAGGTCATTCTCCGATATGCAAATGTTCCCCACTTAGTGGTAAACATCATTTTGTCTATATCCTCATATTTAACGATGACCTGGTTATATCCAGAGTACCCATCCAAGAAGGACATCATTTGTGATCCATTCATGATTTGCAACACCTCATCCAATGAGGGGAGTGGATGATTATCTTTCTTGGAGGCCTTGTTCAAATTTTGGAAACCCACACAAAGACAAATTTTGTCACTTTTCTTCTTGATAGGAACTAGCTTGGCAACCCACGTGGTGTGCCAAAAGGGAAAGATTATCCAAGCCGACTATAGTTTTTGAACCTCTTGCTGGATTAGAGGCTCGATTAGTGGGTTGACCAGTCATTTCTTTTTCTAAAAAGGCTTAGCATTAAGTTTGAGTGGGACGGTATGAGTCATGATGGATGTATCATATGTCTTTAGATCTTCATACCCCCATGCAATCACATCAATGTATTCTCGGAGAACCACGAGAATCTTCTCCTTCTCCTCAGGGGAGCAGGGGGTGCCAATGTGTATCATTTTCTCTTCACCGGGTTGGTTGATGTTCACCTTCTCAAATTTCCTTCCCTCAAAGGAGGATGATATCTTTTCCCAGCCCCAAGGGTTTGAGTCAAAGATTCATTCAAGTGAAACCATCCCCTTCGGGATGGTGTTGGTTGGCAGGTCCATGATACCATCATCTTCATCACCCTACCCAATATCATCATGATATCTTTCTTCCTCTATCTGGTCCTCAAAGACACCAACATTGGCCATGAAGGCTAGGATATGTTGATCATCCTCAAAGACCTAAAAATGGGTGACATTATCTGGAATGGATGGGGTGGGGATCATCTCAACGGAAAATCTCCAGAGTCGCGAGCCGTCCATGGGCTCAAGTGTGCTGGTAGAAACAACGAGGGCATCCAAGACATAGTTTCACCTCTGGGGAATAAGACAGATGCCAAAGACATAAAAATACTCAATAAGGCTCCATGCTCGGTTGTGATATGCAGCTAGCCTCTTATCATGAATGGTGTATTGACTCTAGACCTGTTTAACAATAACATCTGAATCACCCAGAGCCCAAAGGTGAGTGATTCCTTTCCTTAGTGAAAATAGGAGTCCAAGGATTAAAGCCTCATACTCCATGAAATTGTTTATGTAGTTGAACTATATCCTATAGGATGTGAGGAAATATTTCCCCCATGGGTTGATTAATTCTACTCCAGCCCCACAACCCTGTTTGGATCGGGACCCATCGAACTTAAGGGTACACAAATTGTTGTTTGTGGTCTAGGGCTGGGAAGATGAAGCGGTCTTAGGATTGTTTTTGGGAAGATTGGGAGGATTTTCCTCCAGTGCTGATGGTACAAGGGTGAGGTTTGTCTCTAGAGGAATTTGTGATTAGGATCCCCGGACATGTGGCACTGAAAAGGTGCTCTCAGTGGGGGCGCTGGGTCCCAGGGAATCAAGTGTATGTTCTTCCTTCTGGAGGGCATTGATATGTTAGCTAGCAGCGGTAAGGCAAGGCTCACACTCTAGTTCTAAATGTTTCTGATAATGTACCTAACACCAAGTGCTGAAAAAGAGTGTGGTGGGGGTCGCTATGGTACCCTAAGAGTTAACTTCAACCCTCAATTTTTCTTCCAGGTCTTGGGTTCTCTGCAGAACTATGGGATCCTCCCTGAGGGTGAAATCAAATGTTAGGATCTTGAGGGGTTGGTACACCCTGGGGGAAGTCTCATAGAATAGGACCTCATTCACCCTCCCAAATTTGGTGAGGACCTATCTCATTCAGGTTTCACTTTCAACCTAGATCTTGTTAGATTCTCCTTCCCAGGGGAGCCATAAGTGGGAGAAGTTGGTTGAAAAGTATCTGTTCAAGGATTTGGACCAATTTTGAATTAATAACATCCCATAAATCTCTAGAATATACACCACTTGGATGTCTATTGTACTGGTTATCCTAGGGTCCTAGATGAGTTGAATCTGGATGTTCTTCAGTTCACCCACCATTTTTACGGCACTCTTATCCAGTTGGATTACTGCACTGTTAGACGGGTGGGTCAAAATCTGAGCTTCTGATATACGGATAAAGGAATGATGTTTCTCAAGCCCCAAAATCTACTAGGAAGTTGTGTATATTATTTCCTTGTATGTTCAAGCCTAGCAGGAAGGGAGGATCTTCAGTGTTTCCCCAGAAGATAGTCGTGTTGGCGTCCTCAAAAGAGACAGTCTTGGGTGGGTAACTGATGGCTTTCAGGTTTCCCAAGAGCTTCAGAAGGGATTTCTTCTACTTGAGAAAGCTAAGTAAAACCTCCATCAAGGTCATGGAGGTGGTGGTTTGTTCTAACACCTTCATGATTTCAAACCTTCCTCTCAGGAACTGGTGGCTTCCCTCGGTCAGGTCCTTAGCTTGGTTAGAGCTAGAACCTTTTGGAGGGACAGACCGATCAGTCATGTTGTCCCGGGGAGGAATGTCTTTAGGAGGTGTGGGCGTGTAAGTTAGTCCTTTACCATCCTGACTTCAAGTGTTGTAGGGAGTTTGTGGGTTAGTGAAGGCATTAGCCTCAAAGGCCAGAATAGATTCATCAAAGAACCCCTATAGTTCAAGTTCTTCTTCATCTTCTGCGGCAGTCCTAAAGAAGATAGTCTCATAGGTGAAGGCACTGTGACTAGGCTCTTGTATAGGAGGCTCTTCAGGAGTAGGATAAGATGCTTATTGTCTGTCTAGCTAGGAAATCATGATGACTTTCTCTAGCATGGCACGGTTTACCTCATTGTGAGAGCATGTGTCATGCAATCTACACCAGTTGGTCATGGGCTAGAAATTTGTGACTGGTGTGAAATGGGACGGTCCGGCACCACTCTAGTTTGTGTTTTGGTTTGGAGGCGGGCCTCTGACATTGGTGTTGTTATTCCATTGTTGTTGGTTGGGCCGAGGCCCAGTGTAGTTTCTTCCTTTGGCATTATTTTTTCGTTGGTCGGAGAAAATATTCCCTCTCTAGAAATTGGAATTGTGGGGTGCATAGGACCCTACCTTCAGTTGACCCATGTCCACAGTCAGGGTGGAAAACATTCACCGGAGGGATTCAACCTCGACAATCAACTGGGTGTTAGGGTCATAGTGTGACAGTTGTTGTTGGTTCCCTGAGAAAGTAGTAGTATTTTTTGGAGTCAAGCATGATAATCCTATAGCCATAGATGACTGGAAGAAAGGCACTCCAAGTGGTTGTGTCTGTAGTTTTTGCATTTTCTGCGGCTGGTTCCAGGGAAAAGATTCTAGACCCAGTATTATCTAGGTTTGCGATGGGTATACGTATTGGGCCTGCTAGTCTATCGACAGTGGTGGGGGATTCATGACCATCGTAGGGGCACCCAACACTTGGTTGAGGTTATATCCCCTAGTGTAAGAAGTTTTTCTGAGTATCATGTTAAAAGGCATGCTCTGCCCAATCCCGCCCGGGGATTTGTTAAGGCCATGGGACAATTCTAAGGCTAGGTTGTAAACCTTCACCAAAGTATCTCAGTCACTAGGGGTGGTTGTTCTCTAGAGGAGAGTGGCAATGAAGGGGTCCATCATGTTGAGATAGGTCTAGATAGTCACCTCCATGGATGGGATGAAGGGACCCGTGCATCGCTTCAAGGCGCATTGGAACTGGTGATTAAATGTAGAAAGGGGCTCATTCGGTTCCTTCCTGATAGAGATGAACTGGCTGTGGGACCATACTAGGTCCATGTGTACATAGAAGCTAGCTAGGAAGGTGTCCTCCATGTCTTTCCAATTGTTGATGGAGTTGGCGGGAAGGTTAAGGTACCAGTTCAGCTTGTTCTATTGCAGGGACAGAGGGAACATCTAGGTCACAAAATCTTGATGTTGGATCCGGTGTTAGTTCATGACATCTTTGTATGCTTGCAGATGCTCCTCTACAGTTCGTGAGCCTAAGTTCTCATATCAGGGACAAATATTTTCTGGGTGCGAAGGTAAATCATTGGTTGCACCCAGAAAAGTTCCCATTGGGGACCCAGTATTTTCAAAGTATGCAGCCATTGGGGGAGTTGGATTTTGGTGAGGTTGAGTAGTAATTCCCAGGATAGTCTGGGGGACTTGGGTATTTTGTGGTATGCTAGATCCCCAAACAATGGTGGTTGAATTGGCTTTTGAGTTTCATTTCTTCTGAGCAGGAGGCTTGAGTTTGACAAACCATCCAAGATTGGGAGCTAATCTAAGGATTATTTTGAATGTTGCTGGTGAAAATTATCCAATCCCACTAAAGGCTTGAATCCTAAAACTATGGCTTGGGGAACCCTCAGGCGGTGTAAAATCTGAATCCTCAGAGGGGGGCAAGTTCATGCCCTCCTTCTAGCGCCAGTTTCTATTGACATGACTTTGTGACTAGGTCTGCCAACAGAGGTAAGTTGTCACCAGGTACTGGGGAACTGGCCAAATTTTCCTGTAAAGGTTGTCTGGGGAAATGAGATTCCCTAGGCCTCCAAGCACGTGAGAGTCGGGTCTCAACAGTGTAGGGCTCAGTTGGGAAATGTGACTATTTTGTTTGAGGGCGATAGCTAGTTATCTTAACTCATCTTCTCCAGGGATTCAAGTGAGTGGGGTTTCCTGTAAGTGCGTATTTACTTAATAAATAAACTTCAAAAGATACTACAGAGTTAAAAGTATTCCATCTACCTATAGTTATACTAAATAGTCAAAATATCAAAAATGCTCTAACACACTACACTAAATACCAAATAAATATATAACCATTAGCTCATATTAGATCAGTAGCAAGGAAAAGAAGGTCGTTAATATACTAAAAGCATTAGAGAAAAAGACATAAAGAACACAAAGCATTAAATACCATTAACCAGAGATCGTAATGCCAACAACTTCATTGATAGAACTCTTCCTTCTTCATTAACATGTCTTCCAGCAAGCACTGGTGTGTGGTACAATGGTGGCTCCAGGGGAGCATTTAACTACTGAAAGCTTAGAAACCATGGAGCATTGAGCTTTGCAACTAAGAACTAAGAAAACCAAATTACTATTAACTATGGACTGCAAAATCATCAATTTCGCTGACCCTTGGAATGAGGCCAGACTTATCATTTATACACATCACTTGACCTAAAACTTAACCTAACTTATTTTACACTTTATAATATAATATTATTCTCTAGTGGACGGTACTACCTGCACCACATTACAAAAGACCTCGAGATAGAAAATGTTTGACATGTCAAAAGAATAAGACAAGTAAAGAGGAGTGGAAAAATCAGCCTCGAGAAGAGAGCCAATAGAAGAGGAGAAGAAATATGATCCCCCGGGGATCGAGGCTACATGCCTCATAAATGGGAAGGTGGCTCACTATCTCTGATGTGCTAGGTGTAATGTTGAAGCAGCGCCTTGGGAAGACCATCTGTCAAAACCTTCTTGTGAAGCTGACGTGCCTTGTTACGGTTACCTACTTTCTGACAACCTTTATTAACTACTTTGAAAGTGACCGGTTGGCCTTGGGAAGCAGGACATGATTCACTTAAAGAATACAAAAATATAGGATGCATAATTTTGGGATCTGGGAACTTACGTTCGGAAAGAATGAATGAATACAAAAATACATCCCCAGACAAGATTCTCCGGGCTCCGGAGAACTTTATTACTCATGATTTTTCCCAAGCTTCCAACACTTGGCCTATGATTTCTTCCTCTACATCTTTGATGTTGTCCCACCAACTGTGGATAGCCTCTAATTCTTCCTTAACCTCTCTGGTCCCGCTTTGGAATTCATCCATCATCTTGATGGAATCATGTGATCGGATCATTATCTTTGAAAATCTAGATAACCTACCCTGGTCAAAATCTTTGTCAAGTGGATAAAGGGACTCCATCCCCTTATCAAACTTGCTAAGGACATAGTCCTCTGGGGTACACATCCCAGTGGTGAAGGGATCCATTTGCAATACTCCAACCCTAAATGCTTTAAAAAGGATCATTGGGTATTGGGTGGCTGTCACTTTCTCTTTCAAGGCCTTAACTAGTTCCTTACATACCTCACCCTTGAGGACAAGTCTGGAGTATTGGGCCTGGAGGGAATCATATGATTCATCTCCCAAAATTCTTGCCTATGTGGCAACTTCTTCACCTATGTTGCAGATTTCTTCTAGCTCGGCCTTCCATTTTTCATACTTTGCTAGATCTTGCTCCCATATGATAGTGGAGCCCTTTGCCTGGCTAAGAAGAGAATCAACCAGATAAAGGTCCAGGAGGGACGCTACCAAAAATTATCCCATGGCAGTCACCTACTCTGTGACCAACCCATCTACTACTTGTGCTTTCCTTTTCATAATTTGCAAAGAGTCCATGTCACCCTATGCAAGTGAAAATCTGGAGGAAGGGGTTCTGGGGTGGACCTGAGACAAAGGCTATGAAAGTTCTACCAGAAGCGCGAGGAGATTGGCATTTGTTTCTCTTTCCTCATTTAGCTTTTGGCCTTGCTTGATGTACCTAGCCTCTATTACCCTGGTGGCTTCTTTCAGTAGATCCATCTCACCTTGTTTGTCTCTCCTCCCCAAATCTACTTCCCTTATGGTGTAATCCTAAGGACTTATGGACACTACCTTTGCATTTGATGGGGGTGTCGCGATGATCATGATTGTGCTACCTACTGGACCAGTCTGGAGAGTATGGATGGTCCGTGCTTTCTTTGGCTTTTTAGCCTCTACATTCCAGGCCATCATCTCGGCCAATAAGAGTGTAGCGCCTGATGCTACCGTCAGGGTCTTCCTTTTCTTTGATTCCATTAGCCATTGGGGCGGTTGGGGCAGCTTCACCATTAAGACCTATTTGTTGGGATTCCTTTCAGAATCTGGTGGCACGTTCCTAGAATATACATCATCTTTGGGCTCTTTTTCCACCTCTCATTCTGGTTCCTCTTCTTGTTCTTGTTCTTTTCCTTTTCCTATTCTCCAAAACCTTCAACGTTTTCTACCATGCTGACATCTTCTTTCATGCTATCTAGGACCTTTTCCCTAGTTTCTGTATCATCTATATTTTCAGGGACCTCGTCCCTCCTGGTATTAGTTGTTTCTGCATTTTCATTAACCGGGGCCTCTTGATCAACCTACTGCTGTTGTTCTTGGGCCTTATTGGCCTCATCTATTGGAGCATTCTCCTCCACCAGAACATCCTCTGGAGGTGGGTGAGGTCTCTGGCCAAAATTTAACTAGGCGGCCATCGTTACTACCTCACCGAATGTGCTCCAGGGCACTTGATCACCCACAGTAACCAAAGGTGTTTGGAGCATGATGGTCAAGGGTATAGTTGATCCTATGGGTCTAGGTTCCCTCAGCATCAATTTCTCATCTATGTGTTGCCTTGGTGTATCTTCGGTCTCCTAGACCGACACCTTCTCCTACTCAGGCCTTGTCTATACTTCTTCCCAAGCCTCTTTCTCTAATGTATCTTTCTCTCATGGGATTTCCTTCTCTATGGGGACCTCCTCCTTGTCCTGAGTAGTGATCTCCTCCACCACATGACCTATGCCCTGTTGGAGTTCCATGAGTTCTTCTACTGAGAAAGTGTCGTCAAAATCTTCATGTGGGGGTGAGGAGTTTGAAATATCTTCTAGTTTGGGAGAATCCAAACTGACATCCACCGGAGGCATCTCCAGCATACCAGGATTGGCGATTGTATTGCGCGTAGGGATCACCTTTTTCTTCTTCTTTCTTATTAGCGAAGCCCCGGTGTCTAGAATACTAGTAGACTCTGCCTCAGCAAAAGTCTGTTTGCTCATCATGGCTACCAACGATGGGGATCCCACCAGGTGAGCAGATTCCATTAGAGCTACAAGGAGGCTGGAAGATACCTACATACTTATTTGCTGGCTGTCCAACTTTTCCACCTCCATTTGTTGATGTAATTGCACCATTATAAGGGTGGGGACTTGTGGAGGCAATTTGGAAAGTGGGACGCCCTCCTTCTCTTTACCTTTACTTGTACTTGGTTCAGTGGCCACTATAGATGAAGAAGGTCTGACACCGGTTGAAGAGGGAGTAGCCCACTTGATCGTTGGCTTCTTTCGGGCGCTCTTTGGGCATGCCCGGGCGAAATACTGGTGGCTTACCTATATAATGGGGTGACATACCCCTTTAATTGTTAGGTCCTTGGGGGTGGCCCAATCCACTAGAGGAAGATCTAGCTTGTCCAACCCTTGTTCTTTATATATTGGATTTTCTAGTGGTCCATCATCTTTAAAGCCCTTTGGGAAAGTCTAAAGGTTGAGTGCTTTCATGAGCCTTTTTCTCATCCGAGAATGTTGGGTGATTTACAATAGTGGGTTACACTTTTTTGCCTAAACGGACATTGAAGGCTACATTTTGAGAAAAACTTTCACATTCAGATGCATATTGTCATTAAACTGTTTGAAATCAAAAGGTTAAGTAAACTAGAGTCTTTTAGGATTTTCTGTCTAGATTCTAAATATTTTATTTTATATTTTTTTTTGAATTGATTTTAATGGTTTTTTTTTTCTCACTAAAACTGCTATGTTGCTGAAAATGTCTTTTTCAAAAAGGTACAATGACTTCGTACAACATAACTTTTTTTCTAAAATAGATATCAATGTGCTTCTTTTGAATTTGGTTTTGTAACATCCATACGGAGGATATGCAATTGGCTTGATGACATTATCATGATTATTGCATATTTTATGAATGTTTGAAGTAGAGTCAATCATAATTTTGACATACCTTGACTACATAGCTGATAACTTGTGTATTTATTGAAATTCAAATTTTTTTTTTTAAAGAAAGAAGACTCAAAATTGGAGGGCACTATTATTTGTCAAATTTTTTTTTCTATTTTTTACCTTTTTTCATTGAACCTTAAACCTGGAACTTTATATTTGATAAAAAACCTACATCTGATGCATGTCAAAAAACATAGACTTAATTAGTTCAAAATTTATCAAATCTATATTCGCTAGAAAGCTCATTCAGAGTACTTATGCGATGCAAAAAGAGGTGTCCCTATTCTTCCATTTGAGCCCCTTATTTGAGCCCTGAAGCCATGAAAACTGCATATTGTTGTGGGCCTTTGCAGATGGCATCATTTTTGGGGGTTTCAATAGAAACTACTTTCGATAGAAAGTAGTTTCGATCGAAACTAATTGATTTCGATCGAAACTACTTTCTATCGAAAGTAGTTTCATGATTTGGCATTTTGCCAATGTTTACCAAAGCACTTTCAATAGAAAGTATACAGTTTCTATCAAAAGTCAAAGATGAATTTCGATAGAAACCTATGTTGGCCTCTTTGGTGTCATTTTAGGTATAGAACAAGTACATATAAATAAATATATGTTTTTGTCATCTTGTTATCTCGAAAGTCACAAAATACTTCACAATTTGGAGAAAGAAGACAATTCTGCAACTTGTGATGGGAAATAAGAAGAGAAGGCTAAATAAGAGTTCATGACATTATTCAGAAGATACTGAACATAGACTACGTGAAGAATCTCGAGAAAGATATTATCAGAATAAACAAGGTACGTGTCTATATCTCTTTATATCTCTCTCTTTGTCCATATTTTAAGTTGATGATTATGACTTGTCTTAATGAAACATGTAAGCATGATATTGCAATACCTAATTTGATAAAGAAGACCTAATTATATCTTTGCATGCAGGAAATTC